>VDFB02271358.1:1273308409-1273908409 GCA_007258455.2 Sequoia sempervirens | reverse complement strand
AAATGGGGAAAACAAAGAAAATTTTGGCACAACATAACTTGTGTCCATATCCCTTTGATAGGAAAATCACAATGATACCTTTCCCACCTAGATTTTAAGTCCCAAAATTTAACAAATATAGAGGGTGAGGAAATTTGATCATTCATATCAAAGAGTTTCACATAACACATATGGAGGTTGCTTATAATGATTCCTAATTAATGTACCTTTTCCCACATAGTTTGGGAGGCCTGATGATGGATTGGTTCTCACATTTACCTTAGGGAATTAAAACCTTCCAACAAATAATTGATCAATTCATAGATTATTTCTCCTACAACCTCGACATGGACATCAACTTGGAAGAGTTGTACACCCTAAGGAAAAACAAAGGTGAATCCTTCACAAATTTCCTAAAAAAGTGGAGGCAGAGAGCTAGCAAGAGAAAATGGCCTATTCCTGAAGATCAAAAAATAGGAATCATCATTGCCAATGTAGACATGGATCGATCCTTTCAATTAAAGATGTAATGTGTCACATCCTATGAAAAGCTTATCCCTAGGGCCCTTAACATTGAGAGAGACCTAATTGTACAAGGAATCACACAAGCATATAAAGACAACCACCCATCTACTAGCTCCAATGACAAACCCCAATTTTGGGCTAAGAACAAGAATGTTACTAGTGATGGTTTTTTTTATGCAAAGGTGGTTAGGTATGTGCTCCTAGATTTGTTGAATACATCGAATACTGAGAGGGGGGGGTGAATCATTATTTTGCTAACAAAATTAATTACTAACCATCCAATTATCAATCCACATATAGCTACTAAAGTAAACAAAAACATAAAGGGAATCATAACACATTAACACCAAGATTTTTATGTGGAAAACCCAAAATGGGAAAAAACACAATGAGGATTAGCTCACAATATATTATAACTGGTTATAGGGTTCACTGCTGGGACACACTATCCTTGAAAGGCTCACAACCTAAAGTGAATACAAAATGGCTTAACACCAAGATACAAAGAGTATGGCTCACTGCCAAATGATGAACTGAATAAGTACACCTTCAAAGTGTAGGGATCAATTCTAGTTAAGCTCTGGAACATAAAAAATTATGCTCCAGTCACAGGCATACAACAATTGTCTAAACCTTTGCACTACAATACTTGTCGCATCATTGTACACCATACCATTCCTTCATCTATATTCATCTTCATCATACACATATATACATATACATATATATATATATACGACTACATCTTTATACATCAATTAGGTCAGCCTAATTGAGTGTGAACATGCATAATTCAAAATGACTTGTCAGCTTAAATCAAAAGTCCTTTTTGGCACACAAGAAAAATTATAACAAACACAAATTAGGTCAGCCCAAACCTAATAAAGAACACTTGGAGCATTTATAATATAAGCAGTTCATAAACCTGTTGGCCAAAAGAGTGTTGAACTTCTGTCATCTAGATAACTCAACCAGATCAACCAAAATTGTTGAAAGCTTGTTTATAACTGTAACTGACACTTCTGAGCAACATATCAAAAACTCATAGAATTATCTTTTACTGAGAGGATTTCCAGATCAAAATATCAGATCAGTATAGATATGCAGTTTACTTAGCCAATTACCAATTAGTGTTGGCATCAATGACAACAAACCCAGAGGTCACCTTCTTCATTCTTCCAACAATCTCCCCCTTTGTCATTCATGGAAAAATGTGCCATAAATGAGATTTTCTTCAAAAAAAAATATTGTGCAACACTAATGTACTCAACTCCCCCTATCATATATACAAGAACACCACAATAGACCAAACACCATAACATAGCATTACATTATTTATACAAAATATTCTCTTCTTCTCCCACTTTGAATTCAAGGACAAAGGATTGGGAAAATAAAAAACTTTAAATCAGGAACTAGGGGCACCCTATAACTCCTTGAGAATCACTTCCCAAGCTGGCTATCCATCACCCCAAACTCCTTTTTCCTTGGAAAGAGTTTTGTGTGGAGATTCTAGTTTCATCAGGCATTCTTCTCCTTCTTTTGAAGTGGATGGAATTAGGTTCATCTTTTCAAAAAAATTCGCTTCCATAAACACATTTGATATGTAGACATGTCTAGACATAACTAGGTCTCCAAGCTAGGTATACCATCTCATAGCATCTTCTTTCTTCCTTTGTAGGATGAAAAAATTTCTCTAAAGATCTGCAATAGAAACCCAACCAACATAGTTTCTATCATCTACAACCTTGTAATCTTTGGAGGCATCGACAAGTTGAGACTCAATCGATTCCATTAAGTTCTTGATACCTCAAGTGGCTTCAGGAAACTTCATGTAGTAGAAAAATAGCAAATGGGCTTCCTCATCACATTCTCTTACTTCTTTCAAAGTTTTCAAATCCCTATCATGTGCAATTGTACACTTATCTTGTAGAAACAACAATATTTTCTCTAGCAAACTTAACTCCACTTCTTTTGTAGTCTATACCTTGAGGTTAGATGTGTACTCTTTGAATAAATCAACTATAAGCTTTAAGTTTTCAATTGGAGCTAAGGAGTTATCAGCTGTAACACCAAGGGTTGTCTCTTGTAAAGCTTTAATAACTTCATTTATCAGTTCATTTTCTTTTTAATAAGACTCTGCAACTTCTTGTGTGATAGAGTTGAGAAAAGTGCCACTTTTTATTCTGTCACTTGGTGTAATCTTGGTCAAGTCCACATAACCTGGATGTGATGCCAGCTTAACTAGCTGGGGTGGAAGCACAGGTTGAAGAACGGTTTTCCTTGATAGAATACCTTTGAGGGTACTTCTGGATGATTCTTCAGATGGCTTTGACAACTCAGAGCCTTTGGGAATTTATCCTTTGCTCGTCTCAGCTGGAATGGCTTTCTTGTCTTCCTCTTTCTTCTTTTCTTCTTCCTTTTCTTCTTCTTCTTCTTCTTTTTCCTTTTCTTTTCATCTTCTTCTCTGGATGACTTTCCAAAGTATTTGTCTATGTTTTCTTTCTCCCTTTTATCCTCATCATACTTGTCATTACTCTCCTTTTATCCTCACTTTCTTCACTTTCATCTTTGTTTCTCATCCCTATTTTTGATAGATTCATGATGTTCTTCTTGCTTATCACCATAATGATCTTTATTTTGATAATCGGACCTTTTGTTGGTTGTCTCTTCTATGTCAATCAGAGGGACAAGAGTCTACAAATCACCATGTATTTCACCAACAGTCTCCAAGACTGGATTATCCATCACTTCTATAGCATCAATATGTGTTTGTGCTTGAGCTGTGTGGGACAAAGAGCTATTTCTTGTTCCATAACTCCTTTCCATTTTTCTAATTACATTCTGGGTTTCTTATCTCACCTTTTCCATATTCTCTTGCTCCTAAGTCATTAACATATTAACTCTTTGCTTGACTCTAAACATAGTAGAGCATTATTTTAAAAAAATAGTAGCTTCTATCTCATAAAGAGATGAGCCACGAGAATTTAAGGCATCATTTCTCATCTTATCTTCAACATTCATAGCCTCTTTCCTTCTATGTACTAAATCTTCCCAGACATTTTCAGTTACTTTGGTATGAATGGTCTCCATACTTACATTAAAAATGACTATATACTGAATAAATGCATTAATGATGGTTTCCTTCCCTTCATCATTAAACTTGTCAAATAAATCAGCAATTGACATGAGATCATTGTCAATCAAATTATTTACTAAGGATCCTAAATATAAATATGGTTGATCACTTACCGAAGGAGATACATGCATGTCCTCTACAAGATCAGATGAGCCTTCTTCATTCTTCTTTTTATGTACATGGATTCGGTATGTATCCTCCTCTTCCTCTATTTCTTCACCAATGGAGATATCAACTCTGGTTTTAGCTTCTTCTTTGGAGGTACTACTCCTTTTGTTTATTTTCAACTAATGCTCTTCTTTTATGCCAAGTTCTATTTATTCCTGAATAGCATCACTCATCTTTACTTTCCTGGTGGATTTTTTGTTTTACTCTTCTTCTTCATGAAGCAACAAATGGTGCAATAGGAGGTATATCCTTCCTCTTAGATGCTCAAGTACTGGGACCGGTAGGGGAAGGAACATCAACTGATGCATGGGTACTTTATTCTTTCTTCTTTCCCTTCTCAATATTAGCATTATTAGAAGTAGCAGCATTGGAGATAGGTGTTGGTGCAACACCAGAGGATAATCTTCCTAATTTTTTGGGTCCAAAGGGCTATTCAGTAGATTTATCTTTTCTTTCATCAAGGGCCTCCTTTAACTGTTCTATATCATCCTAAGAGAAATTTTTTCCTTGGAAGAAAGCTTTAACTTTCTTTCTTCTTTTGGATGCAATAGCCTCTAAATGTACTTCAGTTGATTTCTCATCATATGTTCCATGCCTAGGAAGAGACAGGTCCTTAGGGCTGCTCAATAGTATTTCAATGTACCTCTCTGCCAATTGTTCATCAAGCTCATATCCCAATGGTTCAATCCATCAAATTATGGGTTCAACAACCTCTATGATGCATTCATCTACAGTTACAAGAAAATTTATCTCCTCATATTTCTTCACTAGACTCCTTGCAATCTGGTATCTTTCATGCATCTCATTTTGAAATACTGCAAAGAAATCATTCAGAGCATTGTGCTATGCCTTGAAATATCCTAACTGTGTAAATGATCAAAAATATGATGTGCAACTAGCCTGTTGCTCTCCCATATTATGCCTTTCCTTCCCGGTAACTCCCTTAGGAAATAAAATAGCAAACATACAACTAGTGTTCCAAATTTAAAGAGATGCTTCTTTGCCTTATTCATACTCAGGTTCTCCATAAGCTACAACCTAAGCAATTCACATAGATCAATTTTTTTCCATTCACCACCATTTCATATGCGGTGTGAATTGTCGTAGCAGATACAAAATTTACTTGGTCGGTGAAATAAAAAAATTTCTGAATCATGATGGTAGCATGCTTAACAGTAGGGTTTGCAATAGACTTTGTAGTCAAATCTCTTCCATCAAATATAGCACTAGTCAACCTTGTGACTGCATCATTTTTTACCGCCTTTAGAATTGGAATGGATCCACTATCGCAAAGACCAATTACAGCTGGAATTTCCTCCTTGTTGATAACCCCTGGTATATTTGTCCACAAATTTTTTTTATGAACCCTACTGAGGGCCATTCTAACAAACTTCACCTCACTCTCACTGGAAAATTTTGGAAACCAGTTGCAAATGTTCAGCTTCATCTGAACTAGGTTTTCATATTTTGGCTTAAGAAGTAGATCATCTCCCATCAATTCACTGTCCTATAAATCCTTAAGCTCTTAGTGATTGAATTTTTCTCGCTTCCCATGAATATATGTTCTTGTGTCTTCAGCGGGTAACACATTGCTCAAAATGTGTGAGAATGCACCCACGAGATCTACTTCATACACTTTTCATGAATATCTTCTAAATCTCACTTGGGCTCTCTCAGATATTTCCACAATAGTTGGAGTAGCCATTTCTCCTCAAAAAACTTGAATATGCTTAACAAAAAGTTCCTTCAACTTAGAATCCATAGAATTTAGATAATGAAGAATACCTTTTTCTTCTTGTCGAGACTAGGGTTTTGATGTATGATTCTCTAAATTGCCTTCAACTCACTTCAGCTTTCTCTACTTCTTCCCAATTGTGCAAATGTTTTTTGCCTTAACTTAGTTTCTTGCTTTATTACTTATGAATTTTTCCCTAATTCACATTTATTGCTTTTCAACCTTTAAAGCTGATAAACACTTTATGAAACACACTGTAAACCTAAAAAGGTTCTACAATTCTCTGGATCTGCCTATTTTTTGTCAAATATTTCTCCAATGCCTTTAGAATGATGAATCATATCACATATCATTGTGTCACTGCTTGACACCTCATATATCAGGGCCTTTTTAGATTTATCTACTCCCCCTGAAACCACTACTAGGTTTAGTTTTTGGAAGAGGTATTTGCATCGGATGTAGATACAGATGCATTTGACTTATCCTTTTTCTCAAGTTCTTCCTTTTTCCTCCAAATCTTTTCCATTTCCTTTCTTACTTCGATAGGATCCACTTTGTTCATAGACTTTTTCTTTTGTTTTGGATTAGGTTTCTTCCTAATTTTGCTCCTACAAAATTTTGAGATATGTCTTGGTTTGTTGCAAATGTACCACAAAACATATCTTTGATCAAACTAATTTGCAATCACCATGATCTGCACCGATTAGCCTTATGTTCAAAGATATTGCATGTGTAATAGTAGCCTTGAAAATATTGAATCCTTCTACTTGCATTAAATCTGTTCACCGTTATCTAGCTTCTACATTCGGTAGCTTTATGTCCAAACTTATTGTAGGTAAAGCATTGTCCAACAAAGAATCCAATATTCTGGTTCATCCTAGTTCTATATTTTGTTGTTCTATGACTGAATTTATTGCATGAGAAACAAAAACCATTAAAATATGGGTACATTTGAGTATTAGGTTTTCGAATAGGAATCCTTTCTGTATTGCTCCTTTGGTTCTTGATCTAATGAATTGAGACATCCTTTGATTGTCCACTTTGTTGGGAACTGGTTTTTCCTTTGAGCTTTTTCCTTCTTCAAGTCCTAGACCACTTTTATTCTTAGAAGGTTTTCTAAAATGCAATCAACTCATCAAGCCTTGTAGATCTTGTTTTGAAATTTTCTTCATGAGCTTTTTCTTTTTCAAGATTAGATCTTACGGTTGCTACTTCTTGTTCAAGCTTTGTACATTCATCAATTTTATTCTTAATCTCATCTTTCTAACGTTCCTCAATTTGTTTATTTTCTTCCACTTGCACCTTCAGTCCGGTATTGTTTTCATTAGCCTTTTTCAACTTATCACTGACTTCTCTATGTCTTTCCTTAAATTTTTTTATTTGATCTCTTAATTTTCTAATGCATTCATTTGCTTCCTTTAAGTTTCCTTTCAAAGTTTCCTTCTCATCTTCACTTTTGTCCTTTTCTTCAAGATCAACATTAAGTTCCTCAGATGTAGAGTTTTCTTCTAGAGGAATGTGATAGCTCTTGTTAGCCATGTATTCAAATTTCAGGACCTTCCTCAAGCTATAAGACTTCTTCAGAGGAACCAAGCTTTAATACCAATTGTTGAATACACCAAATACTGAGAGGGGGGGTGAATCTGTATTCTACTAACATAATTAATTGCTAACCATCCAATTATCAATCCACATATAGCTACTAAAGTAAACCAAAACATAAAAGGAATCATAACACATTGACAATATGATTTTTATGTGGAAAACCCAAAATGGGAAAAACCATGGTGAGGATTAGCTCACAATATATTATAATCAGTTACAAGATATTACAAGGCTCACTACCAAGACACACTATCCTTGAAAGGATCACAACCTAAAGTGAATACAAAATGGCTTATCACCAAGATACAAAGAGTATGGCTCACTGCAAAATGATGAATTGAATAAGTACACCTTCAAAGTGCAGGGAATAGTTCTGGCTAAGCTCTGGAACACCAAAAAAATTGTTCTGGTTGCAAGAATACAACAACTATCAAAACCTTTACATTACAATACTTGTCACATCATTGTACACCATACCATTCATTCATCTGTATTCATCTTCATCATACACATATATACATATATATATGGCTACATCCTTATACATCAATTAGGTCGGCCTAATTGAGTGTGAACATGCATAATTCAAAATGACTTAAAACCATGAAGTTTCCATAGTCCATGATAAAGTGTAATATAATTTTTGGATTAAAATTGTGTTGCATTTTTTTACATCAACATTTCAGATCAAACTCCATGATCCATCATGTGGATGCATTTTTTTACTTTGCATCTTGATGATGGATCATGGAGTTTGATCTGAAATGTTGATGTAAAAAAATGCAACACAGTTTTAATCTAGAAATCAAAATGTCTTGTCAGCTTAAATCAAAAGTCCTTTTTGGCATGCAAGACAAATCATAACAAACACAAATTAGGTTGGCCTGGACCTAATAAAGAACACTTGACTCATTTATAAGATAAGCAGTTCATAACCCTGTCAGCCAAAAGAGTGTCAAACTTTTGTCATCTAGATAACTCAGTCGAATCAACCAAAATTGTTGAAAGCTTGTTTATAACTATAATTGACACTTCTGAGCAACACATCAAAAACTCATAGAAATATCTTTTACTAAGAGGATTTTCAGATCAAAATACTAGATCAGTATAGATACACAGTTTACTTAGCTAGTTACCAATCAGTGTTGGCATCAATGAAAACAAACCCAAAGGTCACCTTCTTCATTCTTCCAACAAGATCAATAAATAATCAACCAAAAAAAACACAACAAACTTTACCACAAACAAAAATAAAACCACCAAATAATCAACCAATAATCAATGCTACAAACACTCAACGTAGACCACAAAGAACAAACAGTGCTCCTAAGTGACAATTCACTCCCTTAGGGTAACCTATGGAGGATGTGTTGAAGAAGTTGATACAGTCTAACCTTATCACAATCCTAGATTTCTCAAACTATCAAGAGCCACAAGTCAAATCTCCTAGCTATAGGGAAGATCATTTTTATGAATTTCACTGATACAAAGGTCATAACACACACAATTGTTTTAGACTCAAGATTCTAATCCAAGATCCTATAGAACAAGGAGACATTGATGTTGATAAAAAATTTGGGAATGAAAATCTAAAAATTTACACAAACCCTATGCCTGATCACGAAAAAACAAAAGATTTGAGAAATGAATCAACCTCAAATAACATAAACCATACCCAAGACACTATGGTAGGATACAATTTTGTTTTTCATTCATCCCAACATGAGGAATTAGACATACATCAAGATACTATTTTAAAACAAAGACCACACTAATAAATAGTGTCTAGCAATATTTCATACTGTGATGGCATCAAGTATGTATCAGATTGTGATATCCCTCTCTCATATGAGTCCATGATTGGGCATATTGAAGAAGTTCCAAAAGAGCAAGAAATATCCCTTATTGCACCCAAACTTACAAAATGTTGTGAAGAGTCTTTTACCAATGATGTATCATCCACCCAAGGATCATGCCAAGAGGTGGCTCTTGAGGATAACGAAAGTTTCTCTAAATTGAGTCAAGATAAAGAACCCCTATCCCCACAACATTGCAATGATTTGCAACCCATAAGTGATAGTTTCTCTACCCTAAGTCAAGATGAAGGGCTCACTTCCCCAAAATTTTATCAAGAGCTAAGGGACATCTTCCAAACCATTTTAAACTCCAAATATATCCCTGATATCACCCCTGAGATGTTTCTTTCTGATGGACATATAGATGTTCTTCATCCAAAATAAGAGTCTCCCAATCTTTATATCCCTACACACGAGCAAGCAATGGTTGAGATTCTTGATTCTTACAATGATTGTGCATTGTCAACATCTTTTGAAGGAGTATCAACAAATAAAGATGTCACATAATCAAAGAAAATAATTCATATTTCTGAACAATAGGAACCCATAGCAATATCATGTATTCACGAAAATTCATATTTGGTGGCTATAGATCAGATGATACATTATCAAGGTAAAGGATTAGGTATTGTAAATACCTTCACAAAATTAGGGGTAATCTTGTCTAATGTGAACATAAACATATGGGGCATGAAGGATCCTTATGATGATAATATTGTCAACAATACAACTAGTCATATCATGAATTTTCATCCACCCATCATCCCATCCACAAGTTGGGACCAACATAGAAAGGAGAAGATCATCAAAGAAAATGAAATAGTAAAGCAAAAAGGATGAAGTAAATACAAATGGATACCAAAGAATACAAATTATCCTAATCATACTCCATGAATCAAAGAAACTATGAGGAAAAGTCAAAAATAGAAACATATCCATCAATTATGTCAAATACAAAAACAGGCTTCTCAAGTAGTTGGTTCTAATTTCACAAAAATTCCCATATCTACTCATCATTGCTCATCTTCCCAAGTTTGGAGAGCTGAATTTTTCAAACCATCGACTAATCCATCCCATAGTATTTCATGCATGACACCACACACTTCATTCATGATATCCAATTCTCACATTAACTGTGTGTTGGCAGCTACACTTCATCATAGGGATTCCAAAGGTACTATATTACGATGTATGCACATAGACAAGGTTAGTTTTGATACTAACAAGGAAAGTCAAAGTGAACTCAAAAGTTGAATTCAAGTGCTTATATCTTAGAAAAGATGCTTCTTCAAGTAGGATATTATTGGAACATTATGACAATGGCCTCTATATCAGTACCACTAGGTGGTTCAACATGAGGGTAAAATTATAAAAAAAAAAAAATCAAAAAATCAAAAAATAAAGAAAATAGTAAAAATAAAAAATCGTCCTCTAGTGAAAACCACTATAGTGGCGCTTTGAGCATGTACTATGATGAAAACCTAGAAAAAATATGTCATGAGTATAATCGAGCGTCTATGTGATCCTCCTCAAACAGAAGTATCTTATCCTTCTCAGGATAAATCCAATGTTCCCTACATCCATCCAATCCAGCTTTATCTAGATATTCTAGTTTATCTTGATCTTGACAAAGATTCGACACATACTTTAACTCTACTCATGGAAAGCTCTTTATGTGTTCTTTACCATTTTGTCTCATGAAGTCCAATATCCCATATCTAGCATGATAAAACTCTGTTCAACTCTTCACATATACATTACCTATCTTGATTTATCCATTGAACTATGAAACATTGCTAGACATTGGAGGCAAGTTATTGCACTCTTGTTTTCAAATAAATCTTGATCCATGTTTGGAATCTCATAATGTGATATTGACATCATGATCTAAGGTATTGTTTATCCTCAGAAAATCCAAAACATTTGAAAATCACCAAAAACCCAAAAATCTTGCAAAATATAGAAAATCCAAAAACATCAAAATCTTGTATAGCCAAAATCCCAAAACATCAAAATCCCTAAACATGTGAAAACATTAGAAAATAAAAAAAATACCTTGTCGAACTACGTTGTCTCTGAGCTTGAACATAGGCAAATCCATCATTGATGCATCCCTGAGGCATTAGGTCAGTCTTTAGGAGTTTTTCATAATAAAAGAACAATCCATCAAGTGTTCATATCTCATCAATAAATGGTTACTAGTAAAATTCAATCGAACTACGTGGTCTCTACATGTATAATGTAGGCAAGGCTAATATTTGATAAGCCCCTGAGGCCCTAGGAAAGTCCCTCTTAGGTCTTGGTCAAAACAAAGACAACAAAAAAACATTTAAAATTTTGAAAACCCAAAACATTGGAAAACATTCAAAATCCTAAACAGCCTCAAATATACCCTAAAAACCTAAAACATTCACATATACCCAAAAAGATTAAAAAAAAAGCCTCAAAACATTGCAAAAATTTCAAAACCACCCATCCCATTTCACTTTCACCTGCAATGAACTTCCATCCATAATAAATAAAACATCACGCTCAACCTTTGGCAAAACAAACATAAACAAGTACATTAGCAAAAGAAAATCCTAAACATAAAAAATCAAACATGTCAATCAAACCTTATATCAAAAACCTTTCAAACAACCTATCAACCTGCCACCATCCACTAACATGTCCTAGGATACATCTTTCTTACAATGGGAATTATCTTTGGAAATCAATTGGGATACTTATCCTAAAGAAAACACATTACTTGGGCAAAAGATATAAATAACATTGAATGTTTGTTCACTTTGATCTTATCTTATGATTTATCTTGTTGACCCATTTTGAGGACCTATCAATGATGTCTATCAAAATGATTTAGAGAGAAGGGAATGGGGCATCTATCATTATATCTCACTTGTTGTGCTTGTAAGATGTTCTTGTAAAATAACTTGGGTGAATACTTTCTTTATTGTGTGTAGGGAGGTCGTTTTGAATAGATTGTTGACTATTGTGTATGCTTTGGTCTAAAATGTTCTAAACTTCTAAACTAAATTCCAATAGGGTTTTCATATGTCAAGGGTTGAGCAAGGATTATCCTATCTATTTGCAGAGTCAAAGACCATCACATTAGATACAATTCCATCCTAGTTATCGATACCTTGATGCATCATATCTATGTGATATATCAAAAATAAGGAATAAAATGATGAAGTGTCCCAATCCCTGAAAAAGAAAATCGTCAATCTCATCACCATATCTAATAAAGTCTCAAAGAATTATAGACTTGTTAGACTTTTGAATCAATCTCAAAATAATGGTCAATCAATATCCAACTCATTCTTCTATCCATCTTCTTCTTCTCATTCTTCTATCTTTACTAACATTTATATCCAAGTATCGAGTCTATGTGATATATATCAAAATATACATGAGGTTACCCATGGTCAATGATTGTATATACATCATAAAAAATTTCTACATCAAACATCTAACATTTCTAAGAATTATCTTTCCTCCTCTTCAAGTTGAACTAATCCTAAATAATTTTCATGATCTCGACCCAAAAATACAAATTTTCACCTGATCTCTCAAGGGGGTAGGGTACCATCTTAATTCCTTTCACTGGGGTAATAGTGGGGCATGTAAAAAATCAGGCTTTTTTTAAAATTTTGATCTAAGCAACAACATTAATCTAAAAAGCGTCATTCTTTGAACCAATGTAATAGGTACCTCACTTCAAAGAGGGGAAAAATGTAGACACTTAAAATTTTCCTAACTGATATTGCACACTTGAATCTAATTACTAACACCATTTCATCTTGAATCACCTCTTTTTGACCATTTAATTAAATAATCTTCATTATTTAATTGAATGCGTCGATTTGTCCTATTAATCAAATGATCATTATTATTTGGATAATTCACCCCCTTTCACATTAATTCTCATCTTATTTGACTGATTAATGTGAATTATTTAATTAAATTGCTTATGTGCTCTCATTTAATTAAATAATATTAACTATTGAGTTAAATGTCATTTGACCCCTTTCATTAAATAAATTAATTATTTAATGAGCATCCTAATTTCACTCAACTTGCACAATTAAAACTTTGTTTTAATTGTCTAATTTCCTAATTCCCCTCATCATCCCACTTGCAAGGGAATATTCCCCTAGAATATTCCTTCATTGAACTCAAAAATGGAATATTCCTTTGTAACAAACTTTGCAACAAACTTTATAACGAACTTCCTAACAACTTTGGAAGTGCACTTCTTTGAATCATTGTGAGCCATTGATTAACTCTTTGATCCATACATGAACTTCCATTCTCTTCATTGATGAGAATCCTTGATCCATGCCTTCACCTCTCATTGTATCTCATTCATTGATTGATTAAATCAATCTTGACCCTTGATTTACATTTTCTCCAATAAATACACCTAATTTCTATGAGAAATGGATCCACAATCATTTGAGAAAATTTATGCTGTTGAATTGCATCCACACTTTCATCCATTAGCATTCATTTGAGCATTTTTCATCCATTGTGGTTCAAATAATCCATTTTCATCAATCTTTTATCAATAGAATCCATCTTTGAGCTTGTTTTATCTAAGGGATTGGGAAAGGGATGACATTCCACATCAATGCAACACCAATCCCCCAATGGGATGAGGTTTGAGGCATTAGAATAGTTTTTCATTATTCATTTCTTGTTGTTTATGTTTAATGGCTTCATTCTTTACTGGTTTTCAAGAATTTCATTGGGATTATAGCTTAACTAGTTAAGTATTGCTTAGAATCTATTGGACCTAGTGTATTTAGCCTGTGTTCTGATTATAGTCACAGATAGAAATATCAAACCACTATTAATAACAACATTCAAAAAATCACAAACAAAATAACAAAACTTCACCAAGCATTCTGAGAGTGAGACCTTCCTCCTGGTCCACAAGGTGAATAGAAGAAACTTGACTATGCTGGTTTACTTATGCAAAGAGTCTTGATTCATTTATCAGAAATTTAATAAAAAGTTATGCATCTATAGGTGGCTGAAACTATAACATATTTATAGATAAAAAATATGTCACTGATAATTCCATGAAAAGATAACGATATGTTTGTTATGGCCTATGACCAACAAACCAAACTATTGATAGTCTAAAATTAGCCACTAAATTCAAAATAATAGTTATAATAGTACTTGGAATTTTACAAAACAAAAGAAAAAATTTAGAAATGAAAAGATCGGTAGCTGCTCCATCGCAAAACTAATAACCCGAGATCCCTTCTTTAATTAGATCTTGTTAAGAGCATTTAAAAATGAATTAATTATCCCACAGTTTGATAAATCAAGGTATTTTTTCATCCTTTTATTATATTAAACATTTTCTAATTTACTAACATAATTAGTGGCATAAAGACTTAGGATAAAGGCAATAAAATGGATATGGAAGGAACATAGAAGGCTCAAAACAAAACCCATTTCTTTCCCATCATTTTCCCCCCAACTAATGAATTTGCATGTCCTCATGCAAATGTTTGGTACAAACAATGCTTTTTTCCTGAAGTCAATTGTTGGGATGTGTTGGTAATCTCTTTGAACTAGACTAGCTTCAATTCTTCCACTCTTAGTTCAAATTCATGAATAGGGATGTGGAGTTCTACTACTTTTCCCAATTCCTCCTTCATTCTGTCAATTTCTTCTTTTTGTTGACAATTTATTGTAGTGAGCTCCTATAGTTGTGCCTTTAACTCCTGATTCTCCTCCTTGAGTTGTTCAAACTTAAGACACATTTCTTGATTTTCTTCTCCAGGTAAGATTGTTTGTTCATCCCACATTGCATTAGTTTAATTAGGAATGATAGTATCATTCAAATTTGGAGACTCTGTTGCCTTTTGTGTTGAACCACACATTTCCCAAATGCCCCCAATGACTTTCTCTAAAAAAAAATTCCTTATCCTAAGTTGAACTCGAAGAGGGACTTACATCTACATGTCTAGAGGAAATATTGTGTAGCTATGGGGGAATACCTTCTTGATTGCAAGTATCCTCAAAATCAGGGACATTTTCTTGCTCAAAAGGGATTTCATCCTCTTGTTCCAAAATATTCCTAATAGGTATATTATCCTCTATGGGGATATCCTCAAATTGAATGTTTCCTTATGCATCATTTCCTTCTACATCAAAACCCACATTTTCTTGATAAACAACGGATTCTAGTTGTTCTTGTTGGGCTTGTTCTTTTTCTTTCTATCACTTTTTCCTATAGTGTTCCCTACTCATTTTGTCTTTACCTTGATTATGATTTGAGCCTATAATTTCTAGGTCAACATGAGGAAAGTCTAAATTGGTCATTGAGCTAGCTATGTTTGCAAGATTGGTTAATTTGTCCCTAAGGATAGTTTTTCCTCTCTTACATTTCACTTGGCTTTGTTTATCACTTTGTTGAGGAGTCCTTCCACCCACTACTATTTTATTTTTATCAAGGTTTTAATCCTCAATTGCATAAATATTAGGATTATCAACTAGGGTTTGATCTATTAATTGGTTTATAGGGTTTTCAGAAGCCTCACTATTAGAACCCTCTTTTTGAACAAAGACATCCCATTCTATAGGAGGATTTTCTAGACTCATTCCATGCATAAAAATCAATTTTATTAGCCCATAATGGGTGAGAGAGTTTCCATGCCCATGTCAAAATTCAATGCATGAATTTTGAAAAAATGAAAATAAATAGTGGGGAACATTAATTAAAACACCATTACACAAATGAAACATGAGCCTAAAATGGTGAGAAAAAATATATGTGTACCTTCCCTCACAAGTAACATACTAAATGGGGGTGGGGGCCCTAGCTTGGTTGGCTAAATATTTCCTGTTGCGGGAGGTTGGTCATGAGGTCTAGTCTCCCCCACCCTCGTGATACCAGAGGGCGTGTTGCGCTAGTGCCACCGGTCATGTTAAAATTTTTACTAGGCGTACTGCAGTTTATAGGGGGTCGTGCTACCCGATTCCTACAATCTAAAAAATAAAGTAACATACTAAATAAGAATTTTGGAAACACCATACCACAGTGGAGGAAGAGAGGATCACTTTGTTCCTTGACCTTGTACCATTTGAACAAATTCTCCCCTCTATAAAAATACTTATGTGCATACTTAAGATTTATAACCCTGGTAGAGCCAGTAGGAAAGAATGCATCACCAAACAAAAAAATTCTAATGATTGTGGCAATGATCTAAACTGTGACTAGAAATGTCAGGTCTCTCAAGGTTACCTAATTGCGACGAAATCCCATAGAAAACTCTTGAGCCAACTCATCATCAACACCACGTAGTTTCTTGAAATAATCAAGCCCAGGAATATTTCTTAAAAATCTTATAAGCTTATTTATAAGCTCTATGCTCCAACATGGAAGAAGGCTCCCTCCATGTGTGGTTTCCTCCCATTTTGTGTCAAGAATTTTGTAATTAGACTGAACACTAGTTGTGGAAATTTTTAATCTAGCTACATAGTGATTATGGTAGTTTTGAAGCAAATCCCAAGATGGTAAGACCAACTTGAATAGGACAAATGGTAGATTGAGTACTGGATGGACCGGATAATATGGATGGTAGTTATGGGAATTACCATGGTTAAATGATATTAAAGTGGCAAGTTAGCTTATTTGTGGTGTAAAAATGTTTAATCATAGCAAAGAACTCATGGTGAAAACACATGACACAGAGGATAGAACCTTCCCCTAGCTAAATGATGAACCCATCCTGGGGCATGCACACTAATCATATCAGAAAAATAAAAAATATTTAATAAGGAAAAATAATATAAAATATTACTTGTTACCAATTACCGTAAGATAACATGGCACTAAAGTGGCTTGTAGGGAGATGATGGTACATCGCACATCCCACAAGTTGGAGAAAATCTGCATACAGGTATGAAGTGACCACATAAAATGAATGCATCATAATTGGTGATAATGTCGGATGGGATGTGACAAGATAGCAGCAAGGAGAGTGGTGGCAACACGTGAAGAAAGCCAATGAGGATAAGATATGGAGGCCAACCTCTAACACGTGGAAAGGAGCCAATGAGGAGACTGATTGAAAGGACAGTGATGGCCAAACACACTCAAAAATGATAATAGGATCGAAAGAGTAGTGTAATCATAATGAATACATCATAGACAACAACCAAGGTACCATGACCAAGGAAAATGAATGGTGGAAGTGGAGCGAAGGACACAAAATTGAATTCCAAATTGGGGGCCACAGCGTGTCTAATCAACACAAGGAAATGATGGTGGTGGCACATGGTGATAGGAACTACAAAGGTGGTAGGAAGAAGAGTGTTCCTACAAAAGGATTCATGTCACACCACAAAATGGGTAGCGACAATAACTAAGAGTGTGATAGGTTGCTCCACCACACAAGTTTGGATTTTGATTTATTTTTTAAATAATTTTAATAATGACACCAGACCATTGACACCTCAATTTTCAATCTGATTTCTCCTAGAGATGTTAGAAAACTGGTTTTCATCCCCAAGATTATTATGCAATTATTACCCACTGATAACCTAGTTTTCAAGTAACAATTGTTGGATTTTTTATTGCTTTTTTTAATAATTTTGAAAGTACCTATATGGTACTTGAAGAGGCAACAAGAACTCATGATACAACATTGAGCTCCTTCATCAAACTAGATACAAAATATTCTTTAGAAATAGGCCTCTTCTACAATTTCAAGCAATTCCCATTAACAACAAGAGCCATACGATCATAATCTACGGTGTGAAGCTTGACTGCACCATTGTCATGAGCAACCTCAATCTCATAAGGGCCTAACCATCTAGTGTGGAACTTTCCTTTGAAATCATGAGACTTGGAATCATACAATAGTGCCCAATCACCTAGTTGAAATGACCATTGTCGAATGAAATGTCATTCTAGAGAGCATGTTGTTTCTAGACTATTTTTGCATGAAAAAGAGCTTGTTGTTGAAGTTCATCCAAGGAATGAAGTTGAGAAGTACTTTCTTTTTGAGCATCAGTTAAACTCATTCCCGATTGCAAAGTGGTATGTAGAGTCTTTATCTCAAACTCAATGTATAGAACTATTTTCTTACCATAAACAAGCTCATACGGTGTAAACCCAGTGGTGGTCTTCCACATGGTACGATATGCCCAGACTGCTTCAGGGAGTCTTGTTTCCCAATCTTTCTTGTGAAGTGCTACAGTCTTTGTTACAACATTCTCAAGTTCCTAATTGGTCATTTCAACTTTTCCATTGGCTTGAGGGTGATATGGTGATGACTTGTGGTGTTAGATTTCATACTCTCGAACTAGTGCAACAATGAACTCAGATGTAAGTTGAGGTCCTTGATCGGTAACAATCTTGTGAGGTACAAAAAACCTGGTAAAAAATTCAAAATACAAAAATTCAACAACTTTAGTATCTCTTGCATGTTTCAATGCCATAACCTCTACCAATTTAGTAACATAATTAGTACAAACCAATATATATTCCTTATTTCTTGATGGGGGGTTAATTGGCCCCACAAAATCTAAACCCCAATTTTCAAAGGGTTCAAGAGACAATTGGGGCTATAGATAATCAAAACATGTGGGTCGTCCCATACGTTGGAATTTATCACAATGTTACACATACTTTTCATAATATTTATGGAGTGTCGGCCAATAATATCCAACAATTAGGATTTTATTGGCAGTTCTCTAAGCTACAAAATGACCTCTACAAGCATTTGAATGACATGCTTAAAGTATATTGAAGAAATTATCTTTTTCTACATTGTCGTGTGATGTTGTCAATACCAGTGTGGAACAAGAGTCCATTAATCCATGTATATTGACCACTTAGCCCCACAAGTTTTTGACACTCTCAAGGAGAGAAGTGAGGGGGAAACTTGCAAGTGACCAAGTAGTTTGCGATGTTTGTAAACCATGGACTCTTAACTGAAATAGAAAAAATATGCTCATCAGTGAAAGAATCATCAACAGGTACAGGTTTGTCCTTGCATATCAACCTAGATAGAAAGTCTACAACCACATTTTCTTGACCAAGTTTATCAAGTATTGTTATATCAAACTCTTGCAATAATAATAACCATATAATTAGTCTTCCTATAACTACTTGTTTATTCATTAAAAAACCTTATTACAGTGTGATCTATATGGATAAATACTTTATAACCAATTATGTAATGCTGAAATTTATTAATTTCATAAACAACAAAAAGAAATTCCTTTTCAGTAACCGTGTAGTTTACCTCAAAATCTATAAAATTATTACTAATGTAATAAATAGAATAAAATAATGTGTCCTTTTGACCTAGGATAACTCCCATTGAAAAATCAGAAGCATAGATATGGATATGAAAGGGAAGCTCCCAATTTGGTGCTCGCAAATCAGTGTGGTCGCAAGATTCTCCTTGACCGTCTCGAAAGCTTGTTGACATTCCTACATCCAAGAAAAAGTGTTATCTTTGCTCAATAAAACAAAAAGGGGTGCAACAATTTTACTAAACTTTTGAATAAAATGCCTATAATATCTTACATTTCCTAAAAATCTATGAACATCCTTTTGAAAAACAAGAATAGGAAAATCTTGAATTATCTGCACCTTCTTTGAGTCAACTTGAATTCCCTTAGCAAAAATGTGTGTCCTAATACTATAAATTTCGTCATCAAAATATGACACTTTTCATGACTCAAAGATAAATTAGTATCTTCACACTATTGTAAAAAAATTTCAAGATTCTTTTTGGCTTCCTCATGGGTATCACCATACACAGTAAAATTGTCCATATAAACTTCAACATAGTCATGAATCAAATCAGCAAAAATACTTAACACTGTCCTTTGGAAAGTAGCATGGGCATTACATAAATCAAAAGGGAAAACATTATAATAAAATTTCCCCCATGGAAAATGAAGGTGGTCTTCTCTTGATCCTCAAGTGTGATGTGGATCTAATTGTACTTGTTGAATCCATCCAAGAAGGAGAAGAATTTTTTACCTGCAAGTGTATCCAAAAATTGGTCAAAAAAGGTAATGGAAAATGATCCTTTTTAGTAGCCTTGTTAAGGGCTCTATAATCAACACATATTGTCCATTTACCATTTTTCTTAGGAACTACCACCAAGTGGGAAACCCATTAACTATCTAAAATTGGATAAATAAATCCTACATTTAATAAATTTTGTATTTCTTCTTTCATAATTTCTCGTAAGATTGGATTTAACCTTCTTTGTGGTTTCCTAATATGATGACTACCTTCCTCTATGTAAAATTGGTGTGTGCATATATCTAGATGTATACCACACATATATTGGTATTCCCATGCAAATGCATTTTTGTGATTTCTCAACATGGCAATTAAATCTTCAATTTGTGCACCACTCAAATGTGGATTAATATTTAAAGTATGTCTTGGTAAAATTTCCATCACTTGGATGGTTAGTGTGGAAAAATTTAGCTATCTAGCTACCAAAATAATGGCTTTGCAATGGTCAAGGCGCCAATGGCTTCCCAATGGTCAATACACAAACAATGACAGGTCTTTAGGAAAATAGCAGTATCAAAGTCCTGTCAGAGGGCCTACTCATCAACACAGTTACATGCGAAATCAAGGACAATATCATGTGAGATCAAAGAATACATCGATAGGTCATCAACATTGGAGGGATCAAGATGTAAAAATCGACAAGTCTCGTCATTATCAGCCTCCTCACCAACCTCAAAGCTTTTCCAGACAATCTAATCAGCAACAAGGGCTCACAAGAGGAGTAAGGCATTATCATGTGAAACCGCAAAATCCCCAAGTAAAGTATAGGTTTGAAAGACCTAATTGGAAGCCATTCAGGTATTCAAGACACCTAGATAGATTTAAGCATCCAATTTTTGATATCTATGAAGATAGGGTTTTACCACCAGAAGATAGGAGTCATTTATAGCGCAAATATGAAGATAGTGAAAAGGTAATGAAGGAAGCCCAGTTACAAAACAAGCCATATTTAGATAGGGCTTCTCAACCTTCAGGAGATCCCTTCAATCCAAATATTTCTGATAAAGATCGCTTATTGCATGCTCCTGCTACTAGGGTTGACATTGATCATAACCCTAACAAAGAAAAGGGTACAGAGAAGGGTTTCGATCAAAACTTGCAGAAAGGAAAATCTCAGAATGAGGGAAATATTACAAAGACCCACAACAATAAGAGAAAAGGCCATCAAAATGAGGAAGTACTTAAAATCTTCACGAAAGCTCAGCACATGAAGCAACAAAAGAAGAGAGGCACTGAAGGTGATAAGGGTTATCAGGGGAATAGGGAAAAAAGGCATAAATCAAGATCTTCATCAAAACAAAGAAATATTAAGAAAAAGAAAGTATGGAGACATAAAGAAGCTCAACAAGGGGCTACAACGCAAAATGAAGGGGTTGCATCTGGAAAAAAACGTGAATGATCTGCTTCCTAGAGAAGTTCATGAAATCATTAAGCTAAACTTTCCAGATCACATGATCCAGCCACAAATTACAGATCTTAGGGAAAAAGTGCTCATCTGTAAGTTTTGGAATCTCATCTTGGATCTAGAAACTTTAAAGAACATTATTTTTGAGGAATGGGAAGGGGCCATTAAAGTTTTTTATCTAGATGAGGGTAAAGGAATTTTTATTGTTTTATTTTCAAATAAATCATTTAAAGATCAGGTTTTCAGAATCAAGTCCTAGAATTATCAAGGATCTAGATTATACATGCAAAACTAGTCTCCTAACTTTAAGTCTGAAGAATTTTTGGTTCATTTTGCCCCTTTTTGGCTTCAACTCCATGCCCTTCCTTTGGAATATAGGGAACTATATTTACTGGAAATCATGGCTAATCAGATAGGTATTTTTCAAAAGCATGATTTCTTGTTTTTTGAATAATCTTGCTAAACGGTTAGGATGTTAGTATTACAAGATGTAACTAAAAAGCATCCAATGCATATTGAGCTAAAACCCAAGTTTGTTACTTGGTTACAAGAAATAAGATGGGAGAATTTGTAGTATACATGTGCTTAGTTTCACACATTTGGTCATTCCATATTAGATTGCTCAATGCAATCTATTAAGCTGAACCACAATCCAACCAAGTTAAACAGGGGGCAGGATATACTTCATTCCCAAGTTTCACAGAGCAACAAGGAAACTGGTAGAGGTTAACCAAGGGGATAAGCACAATATACCTAGTAATGGGGGTTAGTTACAAATAGACGCAGGTAAGAAAGGCCCAAAGATCAATGAGGTTATGCAAGGGCATAGAAATCAGATTGTCAATATTCCTATATATCAAGGCTTAAATGGGAAAAAATATCCTCAGGAAAATTAGAAATCTTCAATTTCTATGAATTTTCCTTTGTTTTATGAGTGGTTATGGAAAAGACATACCAGCCAAAGCCTAAATTTATACTCCCCACATCTCCAAATTAATGAGTATCAACTAGATGAAATAGTTAGAAAACTAATGTTCCAAGGGTCAGATATGCTCACCCGATCTGGACACTTGACTAAGTAGGAGAGAAGCTTACCTTTATTAATTGACTACTCAGTTGATGCACAATGTTTGTTACAATTCCCAAAGGAAAACAAAACTGAAGAGGCAGATCTAGAGCTATTAGTAGAAAAGATATTGGTTTCAGTGGGTTCAAAAATTGTTGAAGAAATAGCAGATGAAGTTTTGGAGGAAGGTTCCTTTTGGGATTGGGACAATAATGTTGTTAAAGGGGAAAATACTTGCTTCAAATAGAAGTGATAGGGTTGGGTTGGATGGAAAACAATCATTGTTCCATGCTTTGGATCTTGCTAGGGAAGACCCCCATGGTGTCACACTCCACCACCTTAACCTATAGGACCCAATGTTTGTGCAAGTTCCCCTGGTTCATCTTGCTAACCCAACTATCAAGTCAACTCCTAACAACCAAGCCAACCTTGGTGCAATGCTTCAACTCCTCCTTAGCCCTTAATCTATCCTAAAGGCTAACCTATCCTTACCACTCAATTAGATCTTGCAGGGGTGTAGAGATGTCTTCAAAAGCTTCAAACCTTTCCCCTAGGGTTCTTGAAGGTTCACCAAACTCCACCTTTCCATCGCTTTCACCAAACCCTCACTTAGGGTTAAAAAGGCTACTAGCCTAAGAGCCCCAATTAGGCCTCCTTGTCCGAGAAAACTGATTGACTCTCTCTATTTCTCCAAAGAAACACCAATATTTCTTTGAGGTTCTTGCTTCAAATGGTCACCTTTCAAGGATTTTCGAGGTCTTGAGTCATCATCAACCGTACAAGGCCTCAACTTGAAATTGGGCAAAATCTAGGGTTTTCAAGCCTTTTCTGGCTACTTCCAATCTGCTAAGTCTTTTACCTATCAAACGAATTGGTGGAGGTTCCTCCTATTCACTAGACCTTGGTAAGACTCACATCCAACTTCTCAATAATAAAATTCAACAAAATTTCATCACCCCTGCAAGTTATGTGCTCTGCACTCTTGGTCTTCCCTAGCTGGACTCTTCCTGGCTCGCCTAGGGCACGACTTTTCTAACAATTCCTGCACTCACACAAACCCTAAAACCTACCATATGTACACACATGGAGTCTAGTCACTATTCCCAAAGGGCCGTACAATTTGTACGATGGGAAAGTGGTCTAGCACTCCATTCTTTACAGACGGTCTGGTTCAGACTAGCAACAGGGTTAAAGCCAGCTATTTACAAACAATGATTGAAAAAAAATTCAAAAGACTGAAAGATGGCACACTAAGCTTGAGAAAACACTTGTCTACATCCTCCATTAAACACAGTAACAATTTCAATTCATTAAGTTCTACTTTGAAGCAAAATCAGAAATAACACACAAAAGCATTGTTTTTCTTCCAATTCACAAAATTTTCCCACAATAATAATGCCTCTAACCCTGCTCTCAAGTCGAGGCACACCTTTTATAGGGTTCCAAATTCAGTTATGCACCCTTGGTCGAACATGTAAGTTATTATGTGGCAAAGTTGCAAAAATGGAACATTTTTGCATCTTTTGCCAATTTTCTAGAAACCTAAGTAAAATGAGTTTTTAAACTCATACACCCTTTCCACTTCTTAATCTACTGATCACCACAAATTAAGACTTATTCATAAAACTCTGATTCTATCTAAATGGTCAACATGACCTTAATGGTAATATTGCAAAAACAAAAATGCATTCAAGACTTTCTAAATGACTAGTGTTCCTAGGTGCTCCTGCACCATTCTCCCCTCCCTGCACAAACACTAAGGAATGTGAGGAGAGATCAGTGACACATCAATGCCCTACTTCTTAAACTCAGCTTCATCTGCCCAAGTAGCCTCATATTCATGTTTTTTATTCCATTTGATAAGATGATCCATGTACACCTTATGCCTTGTAGATTTCTTCACTCTTGACTCCAAGATCCTCTCTGCTTGTAGCTTGTTTGGAGTAGGTAAGGCTATGTTGCTTACATCCTTGAAGATCTCCCTACTATTCTGATCCATGTCTTTGACTGATCCCTTATACCTGATCAAATCAACTACATTGAACACTGGTGAAATCCCTAAATCTGTAGGTAACTCCACCTTGTATGCACTTTTCCCATTCTTGGCTAACACCTTGCATGGTCCCACTCTCTTCATCTACAATTTGGTTGAGGTACCCTTCTGCAACCTAGATTTGTTGAGGTGAACCATGACATAGTCTCCTACTGCAAATTGAAAATCTTTTCTTGACAAATCTACCTTATCCTTCAACTTTTGTGTAGCCTCGGTGATTGTCTTCTTTACCTGTTCCTGAATCTCTTTCATGGTCTGAGTGAAGTCCTCTGCATGTCCACTCCTATGCTCCATATCTCCTAGATCTCTAAGCTCACACACACCTCTTGGGTGTATTCCATACACTATTTCAAAAAGACTCTTCCATGTAGTCATGTTCACACTGTCATTGTATGCATACTCAGCCTGTGATATAACCAAGTCCCATGTCTATCCATACTCTTTGGTTAGGCATCTTAGAAGGTTACCTAACACCCTATTAACCACCTCAGTTTTTCCATCAGTCTGAGGATGGTAAGCTGATCCAAAAGACAAGTTGGTACCTAATCTGCTCCATAGAGTCTTCCAAAAATGACTCATAAACTTCACATCCTTGTCTGAGACAATGCTTAAAGGCAATCCATGGATCCTTACAATTTCCTTGAAGAAAAGATGAGCAATGTAACTAGCATCATGTGTGGTTTTGCAAGGGATAAAGTGACTCATCTTGCTGAATCTATCTACCACCACATAGACACTATCAAACCATGTCTTAGTCTTAGGGAGTCCTATAACAAAATCCATGGTAACACACTCTCATGGTCTGTTGGGAATGGGTAGAGGTTGATACAAACCTACATTGCTAGCTCCCCCTTTGACTTTCATACAAACTACACACTGCTCCACATACCTCCTAACATCCCTTGGTAACTTGGGCCAATAGTAAAACCTTTGTACTAGTTCCATTGTCTTGTTGATACCAAAATGACCACTAAAACTACCATTTTTTTTTTCTTGGATAAGATTCTCTCTCATAGAACCTTTTGGCACACACAACTGATTTCCCTTGAATAACAATCCACTTTGCAATGTATACTCTGAGTATTGACTATGAAAATGATTCTCAAAGTCAGAACATACCTTGTAGGCCTCTGAGAAGTCTTCATCTTCACCATAGAGATCCTTGAAACTCTCTATTCCAATGCTCTTGATTTGTATCTCTTGCACTGTCAGCAATCTTCTACTTAGTGCATCTGCCACCTTGTTCAACTGTCCCTTCTTGTGCTTGATGGCAAAGGTAAAAGCTTGGATGTATTCCATCCATTTCAAATGCCTATTATTCAACTTCTCTTGAGTGTTGATATAGCTAAGTGTCTGATTGTCAGTAAAGACTACAAACTCTTTGGGTAGAAGGTAATGCCTCCACTTCCTAAGTGACTGAACTAAAGCATACAGTTCTAGGTCATAGGTAGAGTACTTTTCCTTAGCTTCATTGAGCTTTTCACTAAAGAATGCTATAGGCCTACCTTCTTGGCTTAGCTCTCCTCCTACTGCAACTCCACTAGCATCACATTCCACAGTAAACAACTTGTCAAAACTAGGTAACAAAAGTATAGGTTGAGTTGCCACTTCTTGTTTTAGTTTCTCAAAACCTTTCTCAGCTTCTTGAGTCCACTTAAACTTAGTTTTTAAGCCTCCTTTGATTGTATCTAGGATTGGTGCACATATGCCACTAAAGTTCCTTATGAATTTTCTATAAAATTGAGCCAATCCATGAAAACTTCTTACCTTTGTCCCTGTGGTTGGTGTAGGCCAGTTTAGAATAGCTTCCACCTTGCTTGGATCCATCTTCAATGATCCTTGGGATACTACAAACCCCAAATACACAAGCTCATGTTTGAAGAACTCACATTTATCTAGGTTGATGGCTAACTTCTCTTCTTGCAATCTTCTAAGAACCAACTCCACATGTTTTAGGTGTTCTTCTGCTGTCTTACTAAAAATGAGTATATCATCAAGGTATACTACCAAAAAAATTCCTGTAAAGTCTTTGAGCACTTCATTCATGAGCCTCATGAATGTGCTAGGGGCATTAGAGAGGCCAAATGGCATAACTCTCCACTCATACAACCCATCATTTGTTTTAAAGGTTTTCTTCCACTCATCTCCATCCTTGATTCTGATCTGATGGTATCCGCTCTTGAGATCCAACTTGGTGAAGTACTGAGCTCCTCCAAGACAATCCATCAAGTCCTCAATTCTAGGAATAGGGAACCTATACCTGATTGTGATTCTATTTATTGCCCTAGAATCAGTGCATAGTCTCCACTTACCACCTTTCTTGGTTGCTAAGACCACTGGTATTGCACATGGGTTGATGCTCTTCCTAATCAATCCTTGATCTAACAACTCCTGCACTTGTCTAGCTACCTCTAGGTTCTAATCTGGTGTAAGCTTGTAAGCGCTTTGTTTGGAAATGAATCCCCTGGTATGAAGTCAATCTAATGACTAATGGCTCTCTTTGGAGGTAAGGTTGCTGGTGTTCCATCACTCACTATGTCCTTATACTTCTCAAGCAACTTTTGGACTGCTCCGGGTATGACTATTTTCTTAATCTTTCCCTCCTCCTTGGGTTGCACCATGACTACATATCCTTCACCTCCTTGATGTAGGTTGTTAATGAACTCTTTACCACTACTTAATAAGACACTAGGGGTCTTTGACTCTCCTTCTTCATCTGACAGTGACTGCAACTTGAATGTTTTTCCATCCTTCTTGAATGAGATAGTATTTGCCTTTCCATCATAGATGACACCTCTGTCATATTGCCATGGTCTGCCCAATAGAAGATGGCATGCATCCATGGGTAACACATCACAAATCAACTTGTATTTGTACCCTCCAATGGAGAACTCCACCATTGTCTGCTCATTGACAAGATCACACCGTCCTTTGTTCAACCATGTTACCTTGTACGGATTAGTGTGGGGTACCTTTTCCAACTTCAATTTCATCACTGCCTCCTCTAAGATTATGTTGTCAGTAGACCCTGAGTCCACTATAACCTTACACACCTTTCCTAATATCTTGCATCTTACTCTAAATAAGGCTCTTCTCTGTTTTGGCTCTTCCTTGACCGGTTGTCTGATCAAAACTCTACTAAACATCAAATTCTCCCCCACTTCTGATTCAATGTGACTAACCTCAGGTGACTTGACACTCATGGTGTCCTCTTGTGCATATGCCACTCTCTTCTCATTATTTGATGAAGATGCTTTCTCTGGGAACCTATAAGTAGGATGACCTACTTGACCACAGTTATAAAATTTCATAGTGGCAAAGTATGAACTACTTTTGCCTGCTCCTCTTCCTCTATTTGAACCTCCTTGAGGTCCTCTACCTCTGTTATATCCTCCTCTAGAAGTTGTTTCACCTCCATGCTCTGTGAGTTTAGACTCTCCCTTACTTCTTGGTTCAATCCCTCTACCTTGATATCCACCTCTATGTCCTCTTTGATCTCTACCTTTTCCTCTGCTGTTAGAAGTCTATTCTTGCTTCCTCTTGCTTCTTTCCTCAATCTTTATAGCTAATTGGTAACATTGGTGTAATATCTTGCGACTTAGAAGAGTCATCTCCTCTTGAATGTTCCACTTCAAGCCGTTAAGATATCTAGCCACCTTGAGACTTTCATCCTCTGTCACATTAGACCTCATGCAAAGTTTTTGAAACTCCTCAATATAAGAGTTCACATCTTGGTCTCTTTGCCTCAAGCTCTATCTTTTCTTGTGTAACTGAATTTCATAATCATCTGGCATGTATGCTTCTCTCACTTTTGCAACCATACCTTTCCAAGTAGAGATAGGCTTCTTGCCTTCCTTTTCCCTCTCTTTCTGAATGAACTTACACCATGTCAAGGAAGAACCTCTTAATCTTTATTTGGCCACCTTTACCTTTTGTGCTTCAGTGACTCCATCACATTCAAAATGGTTTTCCATTCCCTCTATCCAATCCATGACTAGTTCAGCTTCCATTTTCCAACTAAACAGTGGTATGCCTTCAAGTGATTTTCCACTCAAAGCCTTCAATGCTTCCAAGAAAGGCTCTTCTTGCAAAACAGGGTTAGGTTCTGGAATCTTGTCTTCCTCTGCAACCTCTTCTTTCTTTGGTTCCCTTCCTTCCAACTGCACATTACTCAATCCTTGCTCAAGTTGGGCTATTCTATCCTCAATAGCCTATTTTCTTCCTCCTATCCTTCGACCATCTTGGCCAATTCTGCATTTTTCACCATGATGGTAGAATCACTAGACTCAACCTCTGACATATATTATTCTATCCCAAATCTTTTGCTTGCTCTGATACCAATCTGATAGGGTTGGGCTGGATGGAAAACAATCACTGTTCCATGCTTTGGATCTTACTAGGGAAGACCCCCATGGTGTCACACTCCACCACCTTAACCTATAGGACCCAATTTTTATGTGGGTTCCCCTGGTTCATCTTGCTAACCCAACTATCAAGTCAACTCCTAACAACCAAGCCAACCTTGGTGCAATGCTTCAACTCCTCCTTAGCCCTTAATCTATCCTAAAGGCTAACCTATCCTTACCACTCAATTAGATCTTGTAGGGGTGTAGAGATGTCTTCAAAAGCTTCAAACCTTTCCCCTAGGGTTCTTGAAGGTTCACCAAACTCCACCTTTCCATCGCTTTCACCAAACCCTCACTTAGGGTTAAAAAGGCTACTAGCCTAAGAGCCCCAATTAGGCCTCCTTCTCCGAGAAAATTGATTGAATCTCTCTATTTCTCCAAAGAAAAACCAATATTTCTTTGAGGTTCTTGCCTCAAATGGTCACCTCTCAAGTATTTACGAGGTCTTGAGTCATCATCGGCCGTACAAGGCCTCAACTTGAAATTGGGCAAAATCTAGGGTTTTCAAGCCTTTTCTAGCTGCTTCCAATCTACTAAGTCTTTTACCTATCAAACAAATTGGTGGAGGTTCCTCCTATTCACCAGACCTTGGTAAGACTCACATTCAACTTCTCAAAAAGGAAATTCAACAAAATTTCATCACCCCTACAAGTTATGTGCTTTGCACTCTTGGTCTTCCCTAGCCGGACTCTTCCTGGCTCACCTAGGGCAAGACTTTTCTAACAATTCCTGCACTCACACAAACCCTAAAACCTACCATATGTACACACATGGAGTCTAGTCACTATTCCCAAAGGGTCGTACAATTTGTAAGGTGGGAAAGTGGTCTAGCACTCCATTCTTTACAGACAGTCTGGTTCAGACCAGCAACAGGGTTAAAGCCAACTATTTACAAACAATGATTGAAAATGAATTCAAAAGACTAAAAGATGGCACACTAAGCTTGAGAAAACACTAGTCTACATCCTCCATTAAACACAATAACAATTTCAATTCATTAAGTTCTACTTTGAAGCAAAATCAAAAATAACACACAAAAGCACTGTTTTTCTTCCAATTCACAAAATTTTCCCACAATAATAATGCCTCTAACCCTGCTCTTAGGTCGAGGCACACCTTTTATAGGCTTCCAAATTCAGTTATGCACCCTTGGTCGAACATGTAAGTTATTATGTGGCAAAGTTGCAAAAATGGAACATTTTTGCATCTTTTGCCAATTTTCTAGAAACCTAAGTAAAATGAGTTTTTAAACTCATACACCCTTTCCACTTCTTAATCTATTGATAACCACAGATTAAGACTTATTCATAAACCTCTAATTCTATCTAAATGGTCAACATGACCTTTATGGTAATATTGCAAAAACAAAAATGCATTCAAGACTTTCTAAATGACTAGTGTTCCTAGGTGCTCCTGCACCAAGAAGACTCAAAAAAATCAGGGGGTCGTTATAAGTGATATTGATATATCTGATTCATAGCCTTTGGATATGTCTCAAAATCTAATGTTATCATAAAAGGAAAATTTATTAAGAGAATCAGAAACATAAGATGTGAGGGAAGTTGTAGGAGAAGACATAAGAGACTCTTCAGAATTTGATTATTCACAATCTCTTTCCATATCTTAGACTCCTTATCAACCATCTCTAAAGAAGTCTCTGGGTAATAGAGGTCGCAAGTCAAAGTTCACAAAATTGCAAGAGGATATAGAAGCAGGGCGGCAAGCTACTTTACCTGATTCTATGGTATCTTTAGCAAACAAGCGTCTGAGGAGAGCATGTTGCTCTCCTCAGGTCCAATGAAGATTCTATGATGGAATGTCATGGGCATTAATGCCCCTAACAAGCGAGCTTGCATCAAGCGTCAAATTGATGGATGCGGAGCTGACATTTTCCTTCTCCAGGAAACTAAAACCTCATATGATACATATAAATTGACAATTCAAAAATGGAATTTGTGGAATTCAGAGCATTCCCCTGCTCAAGGGGCCTCGGGGGGTTTAGTAGCATTATGGAATCCAAAACAAATTTCTATGGTATTTCTTAGAAATGAAAATAACTAGCAACTGTTGGAAGTGACTAAATTTGATATCAAATTTTGGCTTTTCAACATCTATGTCCCATCGTCCACAGTGGATAAGAAGCATCTTTGGGATCACCTCACTCAAGCTATTTTGAATTTGGGAGATGTGAAAGTTATTTTGGCAGGAGATTCTAATGCCATAACATCACTCCAAGACAATATTGGGGGTATCAATCCTCCACCCAAAGTAATGGTCAATTTCAACTCTTTCATCAATACGAATGCTTTGAGGGACATTATGCCAGTTAAGGGAAAATTCACTTAGACTAATCAAAGAAAAGGTTTCCTTCAGACTGCAGTAAGATTGGATAGATATCTCCTCTCCTCAAATTGGTTTAATTTTCTCCACCAATTTACATTTGAGATATTTCCTTTTCCTGATTCTGATCATTATGCAATTTCCCTTACTGTATCAAATATATCCTCCCCTTCTTTCAAATCATCATTTAAGTTTGAAAGCATGTGGCTTAAACATCCTAATTTTGTAGAGGCATGAGCCTAGAACAATGATGTTCCAGTTGTATAAAAAGATGATGTGTATCAAACAACAACTCATTAAATGGAACAAGGAAACTTTTAAAAACATCTTTCAACAAAAAAATTTGATTCATAAAGAATTGGAAGATGTTCACGCACAAATTATCAAACAGGGTTTAGATGAATCACTATACAAGAAACAAAAGAAGTTGCAAGTGGATTGGGAGGAGCAGTATGCAAGAGAGGAAGCCTACTGGAGACAGAAATCATAGGATTTGTGGTTAAGAGAGGGTGATAAAAATACTAAGTATTTTCACGCATCTACCCAAATAAAAAGAGTTGTGAAGGTCATCCAAGTTGTTAAGGAGATTCCTATAGGTAATTGGATTTCCAAAGAGGAAGATGTAAGAAGAGAATGTGTCAAAAAAAATTTATGATCTCTTATCTGCCCTGTAGGATAGAACCGAGCAAAATGAAAAGGATGAGGTGGAATTATTGGACTCAATTCCAACACTTATATCTACAAAGGAGAATGAAGAGTCATTAAAACCATTCACAATAGAGGAACTTAAAAAGGTAATATTTTCTTTGCCGCCAGATAAAGCTCCTAGGCCAGATGGTTTTACTGCTCTTTTTTTCCAAAAATGTTGGGAAATTATGTGTTATGATCTCTTATGGGAAATTGAAGAATCAAGAAGAACTAGGTCTTTGCTTCAACAATTTAATGTAACCAATATAGTCATTATTCCCAAAGTTAGTGACCCCTCATCATTTGTAGAATATGGATCAATATCTTTGTGTAACACAATCTATAAGATCTTTTCCAAGGTAATATACTTGAGGTTACAGCCTATTATCCCAAGAATAATTTCCCAAGAACAGGGGGGTTTTGTTCAAGGAGAAGAAACGCATGAAGGGACTATTGTGGCTCATGAGACCTTGCACTCCATAATAGTTAATAAAGTCCCTTCAATCATCATCAAACTAGATATGATGAAGGCGTATGATAAGGTTAATTGGAACTTTTAGAGAAAAGTAATGCTAGAATTTGGATTTTCTACGAGATGTTGTAGATGGATAATTGCATACCTCTCAGGGGCTAAATTTTTAGTAATTCTTAATGGTACCCCCACAGGATTTTTCAGTGCTTCTCAAGGTGTAAGGAAAGGGGATCCTATCTCCCCTTTCTTGTTTATCATCATGGTAGAGGCTTTGAGCAGATTTATCATCAATAAACACACTCTTGGTTTATGGAAAGGGATACAAATTGAAAACACATATTTAGTAGTTACTCACTCTCTCTTTGCGGATGATACAAATTTATTCAGGGAAGCAACATTGGTAGAATTAAACCAAATCAAAGAAGTTTTAAATAAATATTCTTCAGCATCAGGTTAGCGGATAAATGCCTCAAAGTCCAAAATTCACATCTTCAATACAAGTGAGGCCAATGAGAAGAAGATTCTCAATATTTTGGGTTTTCAAAAATAAAATTTGTCATGTTCATATTTAGGGTTAACTTTCTTTATAGGCCCAAATAAAGCAACATACTAGGTTAAAGTAATTGAATGGCTTAAATCAAGGATATCAATATGGAAGGCTAGATGGTTGTCTCTAGTTGGCATAATCTTATTAGTTAAAGTTGTGCTCTCTTCAATTCCTAACTATTTTCTTGTAGTCTTAAAGGCTCCAAAGTCCATTATTGAGGAAATTGAGAGAGTGATCAGAAGCTTCATTTGGAAAGGTAATATGGATGATCAAAAGAAGGTGCCCGCAATATCCCTTGAAGCTATGTCTCGAGAAAAATCTCAAGGAGGGGCGGGTATTTTGAACCTCTCGAAGAGGAATAAAGCCTTTGGTGCAAAGCTAGCTTGGAAAATGTATGTCAACCCACAAGCCAAATGGTCTCAAATAATGCAAGGAAAATATTTAGACAATATGGACCCCACAAGAATCTTCATGGTTGCTAATCCTCCAAAAGGGTCAGCCATTTGGAACTTTCTGATTTCTTGTAGGAAATTAGTAGTTTCATATATTTCATGGGAGGTAAATAATGGCCAAAGTGTCAAATTTTGGATGGATTCTTGGAATGGAAATCTCCCATTGTAGAATAATCCAGATCTTCTTCCAATAATGGAAGTTCTAAAGGTTGCTTGGGGAGAATACTTGCTGAATTATGTTCATTCCGTTGATCCTAATTTAGGTAAGGTAACTTGGAAGAAAATATTAGATCCCTATTTGTCTCCCCATTTGTCTTGTGCTCTACAGAATGTCTTGGAAGATAGAATGGTATATTTCTCTTCGAAGCCGAAAAAATTGATATGATCTCCTTCAAGGGATGGAAATTACACAGTCAGACAAGGTTGTAAGGCTTTAAATCATAATTTAGGGCATCTTCTTACCCAAAGGGCTTACTCATTTTGTTGGGATAGTAAAATCTTACCCAAGGCAGGGAGTTTTGCATGGCTAGCATTGAGGAAGCGTATCTTAACCAGTGATCGGTTAGCCAAGTTAAAAATGGATGATCCTTTCATGTGTCCCCTATACAATGAGGAATTTGAGGACGTTGATCACCTATTTATACGTTGCAAGTTTGCACAACAAAGTTGGGAGTTTATTCTTAATAAGCTTAATTTTTATACCCCCTTACCAAATTCCTTGTGGGACTTGTTCCAAAGCTAGCTAGTTCTTTACAAATCTTCATTCTTTGCTTGCATATGGAGGGTAGTGCCAACTCTAGTAATATGGAATCTTTGGTGGGAAAGAAACTTGTGAATATTTAGGAAAGTATCCTCTTCAAATGATGCTATGAATGTTAAAATTGAGAATGCAGTCTCTGAGGTAGTAAACGCAAATGCCCAAGAAATCAAAGACATAAGCTCTTCCTTTACTAACTGGGACAACAATATCTTGCAGAATTGGAAGTATGTAAAACTACCTTTCCTAGGCAGCCTATTGCAATCAAAATCTGACAAGTATAGTAGAAAGCATGTAAAATGGAAGACTCCCCAGGATGGTTTTATAAATTTGAACTTTGATGGAGCCTCAAAAGGCAACCCAGGAAAATCAGGGGCAAGTATTTTCTTGTGTGATTCACAGGGTAAGGTTTTAGCTTTATGTTCGAAATATCTTCATAGAGTGTCTAACAATCTAGCCTAATCCAGAGCTTTGCCAATAGGGATGGAAATGGATTTGGAGATGGGTATTGAGAACCTTCATATCAAAGGAGACTCCCTACTAATAGTTAATGCTTGTAAAGAAAAGAAAATTCAAAACTGGAGCCTTCAATACATTCTTCAAAGAGTATGGGAACTTCTTGATAAGTTTCAGAACTATAAGATTACGCATACTTACAGAGAAGGAAACAACCTAGCAGACTATCTATCTAATTTGGGTAGCTCAAAGCAGGAAATATATATTTTAGCTGATCTCTCTCCACTTGCAGAGTTTTCTCATCTAGTAGAAATTGTGGATCAAGACACTCTACACCTATAGAAAGGGTCAATATCCTAAGGACTATCAAAATGTTTTTCATTAAATAGTGTCGATATCTCGTATTGAAAAGAATGGATGAGAAATCAAATAATATTTTATCTAATATGAAAGGGAAATTTAAATAACTTGGTTTGACATTAAAATTGGCATTGCCATGTATTAACTTTGATTTAATTCCTTTGCAAGGTAATGATTAAGCCTGCCACCTGGAGGTGTTTGTGCTGCTGTCATTGGTACTTCTAAGGTAATATCATTTTCTCTAGTGGAGATTGTGAAATACTTACGCATTGGTGATGGGACAGGCCATATACTACATTACAAGATATTGCCACCTCTAATTTTTCCACCTCTCTAGCAAATGATGGAGTTTCCCATGACATAGGGCTTCAAGGTACCTGTAGATGTGTTGAAGTACTTTGCATTTATCTCTTGCAGCAGCTTGAAGTGATTTCACATGACTTGGCATATTACAAAGTATTTGTTTCAATTATTCACACATACTTTTAAGCCATCATTATGCCCTCCGAAAAATGTGAATCTTCATTATTGATTTACTTGGGCTTTAAAGTGCATGTTATTTCTCATTTTCATTTCATTGAGTTACATATTTCTTCTGGAAGTGTCATCTACTAGCGTGTTTCATATTGTGCCTTTGTTGCGTTACATAGTGGCGACATGGCTTTCCGACCATGGAATTTCATAATCAAATGCCCTATTTAGCCTTGGGAATGGCAGTTTGAGGAAAGTCTCTCCCATGAGGTTCTTAGCCTAATATTTAAAGTAGATTGTCTGGGGTCGGAAGAGTCTGTAAGGTTGGTGCTTGGAATCGAAGTCACTAATCCAAGAGCTCGCTGGTTAATATTTCCATCCCAAGTTTTACCTGTGTTTTTATCTAAAACCATGGATTTGCTTCAATCATTGAAGGAATTAGAGATAATTGTAGAAAAAATTGTGAATCCCCAGTTCCTTGATAAAAATGCCTTACTAAATGTGGTGCAAGATTATAATTTGTTTAATGGAGATGGGTACATTGGAGGTATGTTTCCTCATGAGCATGTTAAATTGCAATCATGATTTGAAGAAATTTTCAAAACCATTAGAATAGCCCTCCAGTTTAGGAATGATTATTTGCTAGTCTAATCTTCGTGATCATGTGCCGCATCTGCCATTTAATTCTTCTCTTGCTAGAATGAAAGGTAAAATGCATTATGAGCCAGGTGCACAAGCTTCAAGAGAAAATCACGGGAAACCATTAGCGAATAGCTCCAAAGTTTCAAACTACGGTTTCATTGCAAGGGCTCGAATTGATAATGCAAGTCAGACAGAGATGGAAAAGGCTCCGTTTACTGGGTATGATTTCTTTGCTAAAGATGTGCCTCCTCTCGGTCATGTTGAAGCAGAGGATGAAAATTTAGTTTGTGTAGAGCATATGGAGGAATAATGCCAGCCCACGATTTCTACCAGATGAACAATGTCGAATGAACAATGTCGAATTTTGTTGACAATGAATTTTGGCAAAGTTTTTTCAATTTTGTAAAATCCTAATGTGTGTAAACAAGAAACTTATGGCTCAATACTGTATTAGTTGGGTAAATTCTAGGTTGGTCGTATTGTAGTTAGCTAGTTTTTTGAAAATTTGTTATGGGACCTTACTTTGGAACAAATTTGTAACAATCTACGAGACAATTTTGTAATATTTTGTAACTATTCGGGCTATAACAGTTACCCATTTTTTGCCTATGGGCTCAATCAGATGCAGGAGAGAATGATGTTTTATTTCGGCATGTGGATTAAATGTGGCTCCCAAGAGGGTTGAGCCCAGCGTGCAGGTCTTCAGTTTAAGGGTGGGTTTTCATTTTTATGTTTTGCCTTGTATTTCCCTCTTTTTTGTTTGTTTTCTTCTGTCTCTTTCCTTGTTATGTCGGGGGCGGAACCGGGTCGGAACCTGAACTTGGAACTTTTCCAAAACTCTCGATTCTTGTTTCTGATCCGGTTCTGACCCCGGTTCTGCCGTGTTCTTTTTGACGGGCCCCCTTTTTTTTTCTTTCTTTTTGTCGGAGGCGGGATCGGAACTGAATCCGAACTTGGAACTTTTCCAAAAGTTCCAGTTCCTAACTTAGTTCCGGTTCAGGTTCCAACAAGCTTGTTCATCTGTCTTCCCTTTTTCCTCTTTTCTGGGGCCGGGGGTGTTTGCTCCCCTCTCGTTTCTTCTTTTTTCTGCCCCCGCCCCCGCCCCCGCTCTGTTTTACCCGGGATTGGATTTAGTTCTGATCCCGCCCTTCTTTCTTTCTTTCTTTTGCCTTGTGCATTTTCTTTCCTTCTCTGGTGGGCCCGGAACCGGGTAGGAACCTGAACATGGAACTTTTCCAAGGTTCCCGTTCCTATTTTCATTCTGGTTCCGGCCCTGGTCCCGCTCTTTTTCTTCTTTCCTTTTCTTCCTGGCTTTTGATTGAGGGATGTCTCCCCCTTGGTTCCCCTTTATGTTTTTTCCTCTTTCCTTTTCTCCTCGTATGTTGCCGGAGGCGGGATTGGAACCAAATCAGAACTTGAAACTTGAGGAAAGTTTCAGGTCCAGATTTAGCCCCGGTCCCGGTTCCGCTTTTTTGCTTTGTTTTTTTCTCGTTTTGGTCTCGATCCCAGTTCCGCCACGATTCGTCTATCTTTGCTTCCCCCCTTTCTCCCCCTGGTCCCGGTTCCGGTTTCGTCTTGGCCCCGCCCCCGCCAGTTTTTTTTGAAAACTCAGTGTAAAGGAGTGCCTTCGCCAGGAAATGAAGAGTTTGCAATAAGGTCTCACCGACCTGATGGGGTCTTGCCGATGGCTTTTTGTGAGATCGATATAACTCTGTATGCTCACCATGAGGTCTTTCCGACTGACGGATGTCTTTCCAAGTGAAAGTGTCATCGCTATAACTTCATCCGCCCGCTATGACGTCTCCCCGACAGGCCAATGTCTCACCGACAACAAAGGGTTTTCACCAAGAGTCTTGCTGAATGAAGGGTTCGCTAAAGGAAAAAGAAGTCCAAGAAGTCTTGGTGAATGAAAGTGGTCTCAGCGATGAAAAGTGATATCGGCATGACTAATAAAGCTCGTTGTGACCTCTCACCGATGAATATTTCTCTTGCCGAAGTGAAATGAAGTAAGCCCTCGCCAGAGCAAGGTGCCTTCGGCACAACCTCTTCCCGATAAAGCGATTTCCTACCGACAAGGAACCAACCGAAGTCTCCCTGACCTGAGGAAGTCTCGCCAACTCTGGAGCATAGCGATAGGATAATGAAGTTCGGTGAGAAGTCCCACCGAAAGTCCTAAGTTACACCGATAGCTGCAAGGGTGATCAGTCAGTAATGGCGCTGAATCTAATGGATAGATCTGATGCTGCTTCTCGAAGGGGAGGTAGTCGTATAGCAGCTAGAGATGATGGCTAGAGGAGCAAGGGGACATTAATGACCCTGTCGTAGAGCATTCAAGGCGACTCTAACGAAGTCTTAATGGCGGACTCGAAGGTTGCAAGATAACAACGACGGCTGTAAAAGATTTGAAGGCCATGCCCAGGGATGAGCTTTCACCGACATGAGCAGGGGATGTGCATTAAATGTTTCATTGACTTCGTTCCAAGGCACTTCTAGGGCCGACGTGTCTAGGCACAGACTCATTTTGGAAACCCTAATGCAGGGGGCCGACCTTTGGTTGTATATATGGCATTTTTTTCATTTTGTAAGGTAGTTCTTAGTTAGGAGACTGCCAAGAGCACTATTCAGACTTTGTAACTCATTATTTTTTATGAATACTACAGATCTGTAACACAGACACACCTTCTTCTTCTCAATAGAAAGTTATTTCCTTCATAGTTTTTCTTTGTTGTTTAGTAACTGGTTGTGAGTTACATGATTAAATTTTGTGTGATCCCTTTATTTGATCAAATTCCTTCAATGTTGAATACAAAGGATATTATGTCGCAAATTTAGTTTATGTTAGTGATCTCTTTCTTTTGCATATTATATCTATGAAAACATTTCATTTTCCTTTGTGCTAAGCATAAGAACAGTCGGAACCTTACATAGACTCATTTTTGTAAACATAAATCTCTATATTGTGAGATTGTTTAGCTCTACTGAGATTTTCGGTGAGTGCTTTGCAGTATTGTCATATGTCTATCTTTGGTGTATCACCTGTTAGCGATAGGTTTTGGATTCAAGTACATCTTTCTTACTCTTTTCCTTATCATTCTTTAGTTTTCCCAAGATATCTTAAGGGGAACCAACCCATAATCTGGAGGTTCACTTCATTCCTAGGTCACCCACAACCTCGAAGTGTTCCCATGTGTCAATAGGTTGCTACAGTTGATAGCTTAGCAAGGGTGCAAACTTTATTTGACAACAGTTTTTGGCACGCCCGGTGGGACTGAGAGCTATTTTCAGTCTCAAATCAAAATTATCATACTGCTATTTGGTATGTGCAGCAGAAATTGTAGTCTTTAAGAGACAAATTTAGCATACTTGGTGACTCTGAGCTTAGGTTTAGCAGTTCCAGTGCATTACTTCTCATGAGAAGAGTGCAGACTAGGAGTAATTCATCTGTTTTTGAGTATTTGCAGTTGTCCACACCTAGGAGGGGGAGAGAGATCCAAAAGGTTCAAAAGATAGTTGTTTATTTCAGGAGGTCTAAGTCGCATCATGCTGCTGGAGGACATACTACTATTCCTATTATTACTAAGAGCATCCCAACAACAATGATTCTGGCAGTGAGAAACCAACCATTTGTTTCCTTTAACCAAGGTAGCCCACTGAATCTAACTCAGCATGATGACATTCCAGTTGCTGCCTTGAGAGGGTTGCCATATTTTTATGGGGAGGATCATACCACCCCAACAGAGCATATAAAAGATGTTGCCAACCTGTGTGCTGTTCACCATGTGACTGAAGAAAATGTTGCACTCAGATTGTTGGCGGCGTCCTTCAAGGAAAAAGCCTTACAGTGGTTCAGAGGTCTACTTGTCAACTCCATAGCCACATGGGATGAGTTAGGCAGCCAGTTGTGCATTTTTTTTGAAGATAAATCAGACCACTTGTCATTGGTGGAGCAACTATCTATAATCAAAAGAGCTCCACATGAAGATATGTCTGATTTCAATCACCATTTCCAAAGGACCTGGGATAGAATCCCACAAACAGTAAGAACTATTGCTAATCATGCATTTTTATACTATTTAAGAGCTTTAAATAATGATATTTATGTAATGATTCAATCAATGAGAGGTGATACACTTCCTGTGGCATATGGTGTAGCTGTTAAAGCTGAAAACAGCCTCATACAGGCTGGTAAAATTGCCCCAAGACCACCTATGCCAATATTTCCTACTATCCAGCCTCTAATCCCTATGCAAGTTCCTCCTTTGGCTATTATTCCAAGTGCACCCACATTACTAGCACCTGATACCTAGCCTAATGGTCAATCAAACACATTTCCAGTTCAGTCTAACGAACTGCAAGAGATTAAAGGCCTTCTAACAACCTTTGGCAATGAGATGGTTAATCTAAGAAAACAACAAAATCAAGGTTTTAAGCTATATCAGCCCTCATTCCAGTCTAATTACCAGCAAAGTCAGACCAGAAGACCATCTTATCAGCCTTATAATCAACGCCAAAAGTTTGCTCCTAACCAAAGGACACATCAAGCTTATGACTCCAGCACTGTAAGCACTTCCAAAGAGCTTGCACCTTCCTAGAACAATTTAGTTCAAGATTATGAGTGGTGCTTCCCATGTAATCAACCCCATAATCAAAGTACCTATGTAAATGGGATGCTTAACCAAGCCTTGATGGTTCAGAACAATAATGTGCATGTAACAACTGAAGTACAACAGCAAGAGCAACAGACACATGAGTCTACATTCCTACACTAGCAAGGGGAAGAATTTTGTGGAGTGGTCCACTCTGATTCTTCAGTTGTAGACGATACACGCAGCAAGAAGAGGGCAATAGATGAGGAACATCTCAATGACAAGGTGTTCTTCCATCAAGATGAGCATGATCAACAAAAGTATGTCTTCAAAGATATGAGTAATCCTTGCAATATTAAAAGAAAGAATTATGAAGTTGATGTAGGATATCTTATGCATGAGAAAGCTAACCCTGAACTTGGAGAAGACATGTTCTCAAGTGTAATAGAGGGTTTTTGTTCAGGAGTTGATATTAAGCTACCTATTTCTAAACCTGTAAAGTCTGAACAACATATAGATGCAACAGAGCAGAAATTTTTCTTCCCTCGGGAGTGTCGTCCTAAAGAAAACAATAGCCCTCTTATCATTAAAGGTACTGGTACTATGCAGGATGATGAGGACTTGTTCTAGGATGACTTGGAGATTTTCATTTCAAGCTTGGATCATAAACAGTCTTTTAGTGAGGCCCATCAGGTAGATATCAGTATATCAAATGAAAAAGAGTTTGTACCTCAAGCCCTTACTAATTTACTTGATGAGTTTACTGATTTTGTGGAGGGAACTACAGGAAAAGTTATGATACAATCCCTTATGCCAAATGTTGATCAACATACTGAGGAATATGATGGTGGTGTGTTGATCAATATACAAACAATCCAAGACAACCATGACTTGATGACTTTTGACCAGTTTGATAGGGTGGATGAAGCGTACATTTCATTGACCTTTGAGCCAATTCATTTAAACGAGATTACCATTGTGCAAGACAAGGAAGAAGCAGATCTTCATAAGTGGACCAACATTAAGAGCAAGGATTTTATCCTTTCCAGAGGATGCCCAATTAAAGATTTGATTAACAGACTGCCAGGAGGAGCAAAGTGTGTCATTGTTCCAAAAAAGGTTGATGCAATTATGACATTAGAGGAGCAGAATCTATTCACTTATCCCTTTGCAGACACTAGTTTTTACTATCAATTTGAAATGATAAGTGGATTTATCCTTATCTTTCCAAGTGTTTTGCAATTAGTAAGAGCAAGTCATCAACTTGTGAGCCATTGTATATTGAGGAGAAAGGGAAACTATTTCAATCATCCTGTAAATGGTTTTGTTTGACCAATTTCTTATTGGTTAGTGTAGGGAAGGTTTAGATGCAGTTTATATTCCCTAAGTGATGTTTCAACATAGTTAAATAGTTTCCCTTCTACAATTTTTCTTGTTTTCAATAAGCTTCCAAGTGAACTATTTCTTGAGTAACATGAGTTACAGCTATGTACAAAGCTACTCTTGATCTTTTCTGAGTTGTCCCAATGACTCTGTTCCCAATGGATAGGCCTAGGCTACTGGTCTTCATGCTTAGCAGGCAAACATCCAGCAAAGGTCACCAGAAATGTTACCCATTTTTTGCCTATGGGCTCAATGAGATGCAGGAGAGAATGATGTTTTATTTCGTCATGTGGATTAAATGTGGCTCCCAAGAGGGTTGAGCCCAGCGTGCAAGTCTTCATTTTAAGGGTGGGTTTTCATTTTTATGTTTTTCCTTGTCTTTCCCTCATTTTTCTTTTATTTTCTTCTGTCTCTTTCCTTGTTCTATCGGGGGCAGAACCGGGTCGGAACCTGAACTTGGAACTTTTCCAAAACTCTCAGTTCCTGTTTCTGATTCGGTTCCGACCCCGGTTCCAACGTGTTCTTTTTGACGGGCCCCCTTTTTTTTCTTTCTTTCTGTCGAAGGCGGGATCGGAACCGAATCCAAACTTGGAACTTTTCCAAAAGTTCCAGTTCCTAACTTAGTTCCGGTTCTGGTTCCGACGGGCTTGTTCATCTGTCTTCCCTTTTTCCTCTTTTCTGGGGCCGGGGGTGTTTGCTCCCCTCCTATTTCTTCTTTTTTCCGCCCCCACCCCCACTATGTTTTACCCAGGTTCGGATTTAGTTCTGATCCCACCCTTCTTTCTTTCTTTCTTTTTCCTTGTGCATTTTCTTTCCTTCTCTGGCAGGCCCGGAACCGGGTCGGAACCTGAACTTAGAACTTTTCCAAGGTTCCGGTTCCTGTTTTCATTCTGGTTCTGGCCCCAGTCCCGCTCTTTCTTCTTTCCTTTTCTTCTTGGCTTTTGATCAAGGGATGTCTCCCCCTTGGTTCCCCTTTATGTTTTTTCCTCTTTCATTTTCTCCTTGTATGTTGTTGGAGGCAGGATCAGAACCAAATCAGAACTTGAAACTTGAGGAAAGTTTCAGGTTCGGATATAGCCTCGGTCCTGGTTCCACTTTTTTGCTTCTTTTTTTTCTCGTTTTGGTCTCAATCCTGATTCCGCTGGGATTCGTCTGACTTTGCTTCCCCCCTTTCTCCCCCCGGTCCCAGTTCCGGTTTTGTCTTGGCCCCGCCCCCGCCAGTTTTTTTTGAAAACTCAATGTAAAGGAGTGCCTTCGCTAGGAAATAAAGAGTTCGCCATAAGGTCTCGTTGACCTGATGGGGTCTTGCCGATGGCTTTTTGTGAGATCGATATAACTCTGGATGCTCGCCATGAGGTCTTTTCGACCGACGGATGTCTTGCCGAGTGAAATTTTCATCGCTATAACTTCATTCGCTCGCTATGATGTCTCCTCGACAAGCCAATGTCTCGCCGACAACAAAGGGTTTTCGCCAAGAGTCTTTCCAAATGAAGGGTTCACCGAAGGAAAAAGAAATCCAAGAAGTCTCGGCGAATGAAAGTGGTCTCAGCGATGAAAAGTGATATCGGCATGACTAATAAAGGCCGCCGTGACCTCTCGCCAATGAATGTTTCTCTTGCCGAAGTGAAATGAAGTAAGCCCTCACCAAAGCAAGGTTCCTTCAGCACAACCTCTTGCCAATAAAGTGATGTCCTACTAACAGGGAACCAACCGAAGTCTCCCCGACTCGAGGAAGTCTCGCCAACTCTGGAGCATAGCGATAGGATAATGAAGTTCGGTGAGAAGTCCCGCCGACAGTCCTAAGTTACGCTGATAGCTGCAAGGGTGATCAGTCAGTAATGGCGCTAAATCTAATGGATAGATCTGATGCCGCTTCTCGAAGGGGAGGTAGTCGTATAGCAGCTGGAGATGATGGCTAGAGGAGCAAGGGGACATTAATGACCCTGTCGTAGAGCATTCAAGATGACTCTAACGAAGTCTTAATGGCAGACTCGAAGGTTGCAAGATAACAACGACGGCTGTAAAAGATTTGAAGGCCATGCCCAGGGATGAGCTTTCACCGACATGAGCAGGGGATGTGCATTAAATGTTTCATTGACTTCGTTCCAAGGCACTTCTAGGGCCGACGTGTCTAGGCACAGACTCATTTTGGAAACCCTAATGCAGGGGGCCGACCTTTGGTTGTATATATGGCATTTTTTTCGTTTTGTAAGGAAGTTCTTAGTTAGGGGACTGCCAAGAGCACTATTCAGACTTTGTAACTCATTATTTTTTATGAATACTACAGATCTGTAACACAGACACACCTTATTCTTCTCAATAGAAAGTTATTTCCTTCACAGTTTTTCTTTGTTGTTTAGTAACTGGTTGTGAGTTACATGATTAAATTTTGTGTGATCCCTTTATTTGATCAAATTCCTTCAATGTTGAATACAAAGGATATTATGTCGCAAATTTAGTTTATGTTAGTGATCTCTTTCTTTTGCATATTATATCTATGAAAACATTTCATTTTCCTTTGTGCTAAGCATTAGAACAGTCGGAACCTTACATAGACTCATTTTTGTAAACATAAATCTCTTTATTGTGAGATTGTTTATCTCTACTGAGATTTTTGGTGAGTGCTCTATAGTATTGTCATATGTTTATCTTTGGTGTATCACCTGTTAGCGATAGGTTTTGGATTCAAGTACATCTTTCTTACTCTTTTCCTTTATCATTCTTCATTTTTCCCAAGATATATTAAGGGGAACCAGCCCATAATCTAGAGGTTCACTTCATTCCTAGGTCACCCACAACCTCGAAGTGTTCCCATGTGTCAATAGGTTGCTATAGTTGATAGCTTAGCAAGGGTGCAAACTTTATTTGACAACAATAACCAGAGGTTTTCTTCCTAGTTCTTTCCTATTGGCATGCCCTCTAAACTAGGTCTATGTATAAAATATTTATATATAATAATAATATATTATAGTGGCTTGCCACTTTTGTTGAAAATAAAAAATTCCATCGCTTGAGATTTTGTAGGTAAAACTATAGCATGTGCTTGTGAGTTGGATAGTGAAGAAGTCTCAGAAAGCATGAATGGACTAACATAATTATGTGGAAACAACTGATGTAATGTAATAAAATTTTGAAGTGATTGTGAATCACTCAACAATGGAAAGTTCCTAAATGGACAATTATTTATATAATAATGAAAAACAAATGTTTTTAAAACATAATCAGACACATAAATTTTGAAAGAAATTGGAAAAAATTGTATCCTCTGATAATTCCTCAATATCAAGTGCTTGATCAATTTTCAACATAGGCAGAGATTCCTCCAAATCACTATCAACCCACAAGGGATCTTCAATCTCCAATAGTGGTTGCACAGGTAGGTACAAAGTCAATTGTTTCTTCTATTCCCCATTATAAATAACCATATTACCGACAATTGATATAAGCATCCACTACAACCAAACATGGTCTCCCCAAAATTAGGGGGTATCCCCCCAACTTTATTTTGGGTTGCAAGATCATGAAATCAATAGGATATTCCCAATAATCAATATAAATAACAACATCCTCTATCATACCTTCAGGTCTGACTAGGGAGTGATCTGCCATATGTAGGACTGTAAGTGTGGGCCTATGTCCTTGAAGGCACAACTTTCCCTTAGTTTCATTGGTCATGATGTTAATGGTAGCTCCTAAATCAATTAATGTCTTCAAAGTGATAATGTAACCAATTCGTACCTGAATCATAGGACTCCCTAGGTTTGAATACTTGGGAATTGGAATATTTCCCAACATGAGATCAACAATTTTCCCAATAACTTGCACCATCTTTGGGTCTCGTTTCTTTATCTTCTTTTGAGTACACAAGTCATGAACTATCTTCATGTACATAGGGACATCCTTGATTTCTTGCGAAAGAGGAATCTTAATGTTAGCATTTCTCAATTCATTTACAAAATCAAATTTTGGCTCAACCACTTCCTTTTGTTTTGGATGAGATTGAAACTAGTTAGGATATGGAGGTAACCTAGACAATTCATTTTGTTTATCTAGATGTTCCTCAAGTTCATCATTTATTTTAGTAATAGTAGGCCCCTAAAGGGATTTACCTAATTGTAACAGAACTCCATTAATGTCCAATGTATTGACAGGGTAGGCTGGGTATCCCACCACCTCATTATTGTATACTGGTTGTGCCACCTTGTTATTTGGGTTTGGAGATGGTTGTGTAGGCATGGGTGTTGCCTTTGGTGGCTATCATAGGTTGGATGATGGATTATTGGATGAGGGTGGTATTGGTGGCAATAATTATGATGGATATTGGGATGGGGTAACCATAGGTGGTGCGGGATAAGGTGGATATTATGGAAACTATGATGGTGGTGTCCTCCACACTTGTTGCCAAGGTCGAGGGGTGTATTGGTACTGATTTTTCCATTGTGAATAAGGTGGAGGTTGTTGCCACCCTCCATACCATCCTGGTTGAGTTGGAAAGGAACTAGGTTATCCACTAGGCCCTACATTAGGTGTAAAAAGTTTATTCAACATTGGGGGCACAGTTCATGGGAGCCAAGGCCTCTGTGGGGCCATATAGTAAATAAGTTCTTCACTAAATTCTAAATCTACTATATTTGTTGGAAGAGTTCATAACGTAGTTTCCTTACTAGCATCCTCTAAAGAATAGATTTTTGTTTTACTATAAGGACATTTTTCATTACTATGTTTCTTACGAAAATTTGGACAAAATATAGCAAATTACTTTCCAGCCTCTTCTTATTTCTTACGAGTGTACAAAGTGTCAATTTGCTTACTCGTGGCTTAAAATATTAGTTTTCAAATCTTCTAGCAACGTACCTAGCTCTCGTTTCGTGATACCTAATGTGCCTCCAAAAGAGACATGCTTCCTAGGGTATCCTCTTACCGGCTAAGTGGATCTTGAATAGTTCATGCAAACATCACAAATATCATCAAATCTTAATTTGGAAATATCCCCACCCCATATAAGATTTAAAACATTCATACATTCATCACATATACCCCTAAGAAAAAGCATTTTTATAGTATCATTGTTCAATCATCTTTGTCTAGTCCTCTAAAGACTAAATAAGAATCACTCAAGGTAGTCTTCTAAGGTATCCTCTTCAAGTTGCATTATGTGCAAGATCTCATCTCTGATCTCCTTAGTCTTACAACATTCCTGGTATTTCTCCAAGAATGTTTCCTTCATGTTATCCTAATTGAGAATATTTTCACATCCTAATCCCATGAACCATCGCAATGTTGCGTCTTTTAAAGTAGCTAGAAATAATTTAAGCTTGTGTACATCATTTTGATAATCATAATTATGACATAAAACATCAAATTCAAAGAGAAACATGTCAATATTTTCCATAGAAAGTCCTCAAAATATAGGCAAAGCAGAATGAGGTATATTTTTCATGGGAGCATCCTCTACTGGATGGGCAATAGGAAATTCAAAGGTAACATGATTATTATCGGCCAATGATCTTTCACTATTGTTATTGTTATTATTATTTTTGTTGTTGTTGTTGTTATCAATCATGGTTTTGAATGCCCAAAGGGTGTAAAAAGATGAGAAAAACTTAAAGTCTTTGTTTATTAGAGTTTTACCACTTCAAAGTTAACAAGATTCTTGAAATAATTTAGCAAGCTCCTTAGATGAATCTTTTGTGTTCTCTAGTAACTCTTGATGGGTGTTGGAAGGTAGCTCAAAATCAAACTTGATGGTAGTGGACTCAATTAAACACTTTTCAATATCAAGTTCAACTAATTCCTTTCTTGATGGTGTATTCACAATTAGTGGCTTTAATCCTTTTTTTTGGGTTTTCTTATTTTGAGCTAGCTCTTATATCTTTCTTAACAAACATTCCTTTATTATCTCTAATGTGATTCATGCGTATATATGACCTACAATAGAGAAAACCAAGGTTAATTACCTAGGCAATGTCAACAATCATGCAAAATTTCGCCTTGGCACACTAATCCTAACTCAACTTATTGGATTTTCAAGCCTTTAATGCCTTTCCCCAGCAACAACACCAAAAATTTTGGATAAAAATGTGATGAGAAACTTTAAGGTTATGACTACATTTTTGGTAGGATGTCTCAATTTGTTACTTTTTTTCAATTCGAGAAAGTAAAACATACGAAAGACATTGGGGCTATATATCTAAGGATTGAAAGCAACAAGTTAAGTGAAAATGATATGCATCTAAAAACAAAAGAGTTATTTACAATGAAAATCTATTTTAATTCTCCTACTTATGTTTTATGACAAGAAGTGATAGGAAGTTTGACAGGAACTTTAACAAAATCTATGATAGGAACTATAACAGAAGTTGTGATAGGAACTATTTCAATCTACAAAATGTCAGTGTGAAGAAGTCCATAATGTAATTCTTGATTCAATCCTCAAATAAATAGATTAACACTATAAAATATCAATCAACAACTTATCTAAAAACTATTAGTATTTAATCCAATTCAATCACAATGTAACAACAATTTAATTCAAACAACATTAAATCATAAGACAGAAAAATAGAACCACACATTACCAATGTAAAACAAATGAATAGATAGTTGGCAATCCAAGAAGTGGGCCCTGCCTCCTTGATCACCCAACATTGAAATAAATTATTCCTTTTTACACCACACTACTCATGCAAAACAATCAACACACTTGAAAATTCTTCAAAAGAAAAATAGAGTTCATATATATTGTCTATTATTCTTTTGTTTGCAAAGCATACACATATATATTGGGTCTGATAACTAAGCTAATCTAAAAGGTCTGATATAAGGATGGTTTGTTTCAGTCTATGACCAACAAACCAAAACCAAAGTGTGATAATTAAAAAACATAGGTTGTTGGCCATAAAAAAATTATTATACGATTAAAGAGTATTTTTAAGATATTGCAACAAAATTTGTTAATCAGCGTCCTTCTTCTCCACGTGCTTAAGCAGCTGCAACTCCATCTTAGTTATTTCCTACCACATTTAATAAACAAAGAAAATCAATATCTCTATGGTTTTCAGCATATTTAGTAGTTTTTAACTCAATTTATTAATTATCTTTATTTTCCTAAGGCATTTAATGACAGGAAGGACAAAAAGAGTAATAAAATGGATGGACAAAAGGTAATTTAGGAATGGTAAAAACTAGATATTTCTCCTCTCATCAAGCTTGGTAGGTTTATGCAAAGAATAACTATCATAGATAAAGATATTACTACACACAAAAGGTTGAGATCAACCTTTGTGATTCATATAAAGCATAATTAACAAACAAAACACATAAAAGCAAATACTACTATTTCTCATTGTATACCCATCAAAACACACCAATACATAGAAAGATCTAGATGGTCTTGAGTAGGTGTAATCATGGGTCAAAAAGATAAATCAAAACAAAATACAAACTAACAAACAAGTCATGCAACCATCATATCTCTCACCAAATTAGGATAGGTGATGGATTGGATTACACATAAGATGGGAAGGATATATCCCTAAGGGGATATATGTGATGTAGATTAGGATGATGGGCAATAGACATGTGGGTTATTTGGTGTTCACAAGTTAGACCTGTGTATGATTTGTGATATGACACAATGTATGATGTGTGATTTTTCTTGTGTAATTTTAAGTCTATCAAGCTTAGTGTAATGGAGGAAAGCTCAATTTATTGGGATAAGCTTAGTGTTATGGGTATAAGCTTAGTTTATTAGGTGGTGTATGAGGGCCTATCCAACTTGTGTTAGGTATGTAAGAGGATCCATTCTATAAAAAGTACGGGTAATTCCCTCTAGTGTCCAACAAGAGATATGGGATGGTAGGTGGTTGTATATGATGGAGGAAACAAATGAGCTAATGGACTATAGAATTACATGGCACAAGATCAATCCATGACAAGTTTTTGTAATGGGTTTGTATGGTATTTATTATGGATGGAGAATGAGTGAAAAGGGTATACATATGAAGTGGATGGTCTCCTAATAGATGATGGGGTGAGGTTTAATACATGGTGTCTATAAATAGGTTTTCACCAAGGTACTTTTCCAAGGCACCACCTAGATGGTTTTTACCATTGGATGGATTATTCTCTTTACTATTTTTTGGGGATTTTTTTATGTTTTGACTTTTATATTTTTTGAATTTTGGTATATCCTAAGTATCAAGCATGAATTTTTTTGAGATGGATGATGTTCATGGGATCCTATAGTGGTTGACCTTTTTGTATAGAAATTTGATAGGATGTTGATCCATATTTGGTAGTAATAATAAAATATCCTACCCAATTAGGTTCAAAATTTCCCTTATTGTCTCTATGTTGGAGATTCCTCTTATTTTCCTTGAGTAATAAATAGATCACCAATCTCAGATTGATGGGTTTTGATCTTCTTGTTATAACTATGACAGAGGAAATTTTCATATGCATGTAGGTGATTCAAGGCATTGAGGGGCATCTCATCCAATAACTCTAGCTCATGTAGACGTGCAATCCAATATTCCTCATCAATGATATGTTGTAGTGATATTTTGAGTGAGGGGAGATCAAATTTGATTGGTAAAATGGCTTCAAATCCAAAGACAAGTGAGTATGGTGTCACACAAATGGGTGTGTGGATACTAGTGTGATAGGCCCATAGGGTGGGATTGAGTTTTAGGTGCCAATCATGACCAACTTCATTGATTATTATTTTGAGTATTTTTAGTATGGTTTTGTTAGAAGCCTTCCTTTGCTTAGATATTGATTTAGCAATAGTATGAGGTGGAGAAGCGATGCTGGATATGAAATTTCTAGAAAAGGGTGTGAACGTCTTCATTTTTGAATGGTTTACCATTGTCTATAAAAATAGAAAGGGGAATTTCATAGTGAAATATTATGTAATGGAGGATGAATGTAGAAATTTCCTTTCTAATGATGTAGGTTAATGGAATCACTTCAACCCACTTTGTAAAGTACTCAATAGAAATTATTATGAATTTATGGCCATTAGAGTAAGATGGGTGGATTTTTCCAAAAAGGTCATGGCCCCATTGTGAGAAAGGCCATGGAGTAGTAATGGGTTACAATTCTTGAGGTGGTGCATGTATCAAATCTCTATGTTTTTGACATGGTAGATATTTCTTAATAAACTATTGTGATCTTGCTCCATTATCAACCAATAATAAACTATTCTTGTAAATTTTTGGAAAGGGTAATACCAATGGAATTTGTACCATAGATACCTTCATACACCTCATGTAAAGAATTTTGGACTTCTTCTATGTCTAAGCACCTTAAGAGGGTAGCATCAAATCTTCATCGATAAAGTGTATCACCCAGGATGGTAAATCAATATGAATTATGGATGAAATTTTTGCATTGGGTATTTGATAAATTGGGTAGGAGGGTATTATCATGGAAGTATGTGTAGATTTAATGTTATCAAGGAGAGATGAGACCAAAAAGTTCACATACTAATTCTATCTTAGGAACATTGTATGTTGGAGTCAAAGTTTTTGATTAGGGGAAAGACATGTTTTGATGGGACCCGAAAACCATTACAAGAAGGTTTTGAAGGGACCTAAAACCATTTACAATGCAAAGATGTTGCTAAGAAAATAATCAACAAACCATTTGCATCCCATCAGCAGCACCCATTCCTAGATATTCAAATCAACTCAAGTTGTGACAAACAGGTCTTGAAGGGACCTTAAACACTTTACAACAAAGTTTTTATAGGGACCTTGAACCCTACTTAGATGAACAAAGACACCACCTATATCAACCAAGAAATAGCTAACCTACCACTTAGAAAATCCAAATCTGAGCCAAGGAGAATGGAGAACTTAATGATGATGAACACTAATAAATCCATGTGTTGCAAAAGAACCAAAAAATCCAAACACCCAACCTCAATAAGGGTTTTGATAAACACAACTGAAAACTATAAACCAACAACCTCCCTATAGCACCATATCGCCTAGAAAGCCAACCCAACCTCCACCTCTAGAGGAGAGGGCTCCCATCTATAGGAGAGGATGAAATGAAACCCCTTCCCACCAAAACCACATCTCTCTTCATACAAGTTCCACCTCAATAGGAACCAAATTAATATATTTCTTTCTAGAACTACAACTTCCACCTTTACCTCAAAAGAAGAGGGTTCCACCTCAAAAGGAATAATCTACCCCCTGATGGGAGACACCATTTGTAGATCCTAGACACAATTGGCTTCAGAAGGAAGGGATGACATAACATCCCTTAGCAACATAGGCTTCAAGTACTAGTAGGAAGAAGCAGAAACCTCCTCAAACAACACACATAACTGGTTCTAAAGAGAAAACAATAAGCCAAGCCCAACCATCAACAAACAAGCACCAGCGAAAACAAAGAAGATTAACAAAACTAGGGTAGTCTCCACCCTAAAGAGAAACACAAGCACCTTCATCCAATAAAATAAATTTTCCTCCTTAACCATAAAAGCTTCAAATACCAAAGGGGGTAAAATCAGCAATCCTGTAAAACCAAGACAACAAGGATCTAAAATCAATTTTAACCATTACCAAGAAGGAAACAAACCCAAAAAGATAAATAATCTTCAAAAGTGAGAGGGGGCTCATAACTAAGCACCAAGACAAGAAGAAAAAAAAGACCAAACCACTTGTCTAGGAAATAAAAGCCAAACCCAATAGGAAAATAAACCCCCAACACACAAGGTTCCACCCATAAACAACCAATGAAGCAATACTAGGCAAGGCCCACAAGCAAACCGCACTCCTAAATATTGAGTAGAAGGAAACAAAACCCATAATGTAGGAGCTACTAAACCAAATTTGAGGAACCCATGGGCCAATAATTAGAATAGATAGCACCACAAGAGAGAGAGCTTCAACAAACCATGCTAGTAGTGTGTGGCTAGAAGAAGCAACTGAGAAGAGATGTTGTTGATGTGTGTTTTTATGCATTTCTCAACACAGGTAATGCATAGGTGCACTACCTCTCTTGAAAGGAAATCTCCAACAACAAGTTGTTCAAAATCACCCCAAGGTCTCTTGAGTGTTAGTTCATGACATGTGTGGAATTTCTCAGTTGATGTTTGATGTGATTTTGCTAGTAATCACAGGGCAGACTTACGGAGTTAGGCTGGAAGGAAGTTGGATCTTGGAATGGAGTTCTTAAGATGGGAAATCTTGTGTGCAATCACTGCAGGTTCAAATAGTAGTCTTAAACTCCTATTTTAGTTTTGGATTTGGCTTTACAATGTGCAATGAACCTTAGCATAGGTTACTTATTAAAAAAAAAAGGAAAAGGGTAGGGAAGAAAGAAGGTTCCTGGATCTAAAATTCAACAATGAACAATGATAATGGAGGATTCTACTATGGACAACCTTCCTAAAAAAAATTCCACTTAACCAAATTATATCACAGTATCATGAAACTTGTGCAAGCTTCTAAGGACTAGAGATATTCAGCCATTCATTCACCATAAGCATGAATAAAAGATATAAATTTAGAGCAGCTTTTAGTTTATGCCCAAACTAACTTTACACAGCTGTCTACCATCAATAAACAACAAAAAGTATGGAAAAGAAAGGTTGTCAACACATAGCAGAATGCTTCAAAATCAATGAACATCCACTAATCTACTAAAGCAAGCTAAAATATGTAAAACAACAAAGTAAATCTATTCAAATCAACTAAATATGAGAGAAGAACCATGTAACATGCAACTAAAACTCAAGAATTCACCAAAGTCAATGAGCTTCTATTAAAATTTCAGTAGTATGCCTTTACAAAAACTCAAATATCTTTTACAAATGAGAGGAGACCCCCTATTTATAGTGTTCAAAAAGAAAAATGAATGACCAAGATTCACTACAAACTAGGGTTTCACCTACCCCCAAATATATTACAATTTAAAATTACATTCTTTGTCTTTTCCCTATTTTTTCCTCATGTGGCAACATTTTAGCTCTTTTGTATTTTGCTGATTTCCTTTTGTTGTATCTACACTCTAAGGAATTCATCATCAATCACAAGAATTCCTTCATTTCTCTTTAAGGTGGCGTACTCCACAAACTTGTCAATCAATGCTTGGAGCTTGTTCCATTCCAATATATCAGATTGGATCATCTGGAAATTCATCCTCCTTAATTTTTTTGTGATGATATCCCAGTCCTTGTCAATTTTTTGTGTATTCTTAATTACCTGCTCGGACTAAGCAAAGGCTCAAGTAGCAAAACCCATGAAATTCAGCGTTAGCATATTTGCAGTCCCATTTTCCATTTTCTTGTGAAAGTAGGGCTTTATCTTTTTGGGATCTAACTCGATGACAGGCACATCAAAGTCTGTCATTAACTTTATGTATTCTTCACAAATAGTCTGGACTTCCTTGATCCAATCAATTTCTAGTTCCACCTCATGGAGCACTTGTTCTAATACTTCTTTTCTATGGTCAAGGCTCAGTTTCCAAGTCTCCATAAGCCAATGATTGCCTTTTTCCAAAGAAAACTCCTTTTCCCAGGATCCATTAGGTACCTTGAGGATAGCCTCAAGTTTGGGGTAGGTGATCCTATATAGCTCAGGGAAGTCGGTGCAGAATTTCCTTATTCGCTCGAATACTCTTTGTAACTCCAAGAATTTGTTTGTTGTCCTAACCGCATGGCCAATGCCCATGTTCTCGTTGTAGAGGACTTGTCTGAACCAATCCTCCATGGCCTTCATCCAATTCTTTCTCTTCTCAAGCTGATCAATATGGTCCTTAGACAGTAATTGTGGTGGCGATGAGGATGTGGTGGGAAGCTCTTCCACTAATGACCATTGTTGAATATAGGCCATTAGATCAGCCACTTGTGCCTTCAGTTCCTCCTTGGAAATCTTATCCTTGTGCATTTGATGCACGATGGTGGCAACAGACCCTTGGAGGTGATCAATTTTTTGCGCTTGTGTGGCAGTTCCTAGATCAAGGGTGGAAATGTTATAACTCACCCCTTCTTCTCCTACAACTAGAGTGGCTATTTGCTCAGTTCTAGACCCAGAGGCATCCATTGTCAAATGAGATATGACCATAGGCTTCTTCTCTTTCTTTGTGCTTATTTGGGCTCGGACCAAAATGGCCTCTAGCCTTTCCCTTGGATCCTTTGAGGTTGGGGTTTTCTTTTCCAACTATTTCTCAAGCCACTCAAGCATCTGATATTCTCGCCTTGGAGATTCACAACCACTTTCTTCTTCACGGGTGTGTTCAATCTCCATTACCTTATCACCTGGAGTTTCTTGTTCGATCCTTCCTTTCTCCTCATCAAAATCCTAAATAAATGCCATTTCCTTCTGTAGGGACTTGGAGGTAGTGTGCTCTTTGGGGTTGTATTCCCCTTTAGTATTTTTCTTTTCTTCTTCTTCATCATGCCCATGCTCCTTAGGATGTTCCATTTTGGGGCTCTTATGAGCTTCAGACTCTTCTTAAAATTTATCTTCTTTATTTTCTTCCTCCTTATGTTTGGGCTGCACCTCTTCATCATGCTTAAGGCTCTCTTCTCACTCTCCTTTTGTTCTAAAAGGGGCATTTCTTCATCATGCTTGGGGCTTTTGTCATGCTCCCCAGTTGGAGGTCTAGTATCCTCCTCCATTTCCTCTCTTGATTCCCTATCTTCATCTTAGGGTTTCCTTTCTACTTCTTCTCCGACATCCTTCAGCTGCCAATCTAGCTCCTCCTCGAGGTCGGGATCAAATTTTTCCATGATGTATTTAGCACCCAGTTCCTCATTGTCCTCTTCTGATGATTGTGTTTCTTCTCCTTCACGCACCACCTTGTCAATTTTTAGATGCTGGTACTTGGGGTGCTCGTGGTAATCATCGGTTTCCTCTTCCATATCCTTTGTGGCTTTTGTCATGCTCCCCAGTTGGAGGTCCAGTATCCTCCTCCATTTCCTCTCTTGATTCCCTGTCTTTATCTTAGAGTTTCCTTTCTACTGCTTCTCCAACATCCTTCAACTGCCAATCCAGCTCCTCCTCGATGTCGGGATCAAATTTTTCCATGATGTACTTAGCACCCAGTTCCTCAGTGTCCTCTTCTGGTGATTTTGTTTCTTCTCCTTCACGCACCACCTTGTCAATTTTCAGATGCTGGTACTTGGGGTGCTCATGGTAATCATCGGTTTCCTCTTCCATATCCTTTATGACTTCCCTTTCTTGTTGCTTCAATTCTTCTGATATCTCCATGGTAGCCTTCATATTTGGTGGTTCAGTTGGAGGAGTATGGATAGGAAGACTGGTAGAAATTTTTGCCAAGGCAGCTTGTATGGTTGGGTTCATCAACACCCTAGATAGCTCCACAGGAATGTTTTGCATATGGTGGGAGAAGGCCTCTGGGAGCGAGAGCACAGGAATGATGTTGTCGGAGACATGGAGGCAGAGGAAAGCGGAGAGGTGGTGGTAGAAGAAGAGTTTATTATCATTACTTGTGTCGCAAGCGAAGTGGAAGCAAGGTGGACGGAGATGTCCACCGCATGTGGGGAAGTAGTAACCATCACCTAGAAAGTAGACAGAGGAGAAACAACAGTAGCAACATAAGTAGCACCAGTTGCAAGAGTGGAGGCAACAGGTGGAGACTTGGGTTGCTCGACCTCTACTTCCTCCCCTTGATGGAGAGGTTCCTCCTAGATGGTATCAAGACCTCCTGATTTCTTCGATCTTTTGGAGGATTCACCCCCTGAAGCTTTTCTTGAGAATGCTTTAGGCTTGGACTGACTTTCAACCACTTTTTTTCTCTTCCTGGACCTGGTGGTTGGAGGAGACTTTGAGGTCTCTCCAGCAGCTCCCCCACTGTTAATTTTACTTGCAGGCTCTTCCTTAAGCTCCTCATAGGTGAAAGTGACCCCTTGCTGATTCAATTAGGAAATTTTCCTGTCAATCCATTCCTTTTTTCTAGCCTTGATGGGCTTGGTCAGCATATCAAGGTCATCAACCTCTTTCTCATCCCAGTCAATCAGTGGCAGTGGCTAGTTGGCAACTGCATTGTACCGAGCATCCATCACTATGTTTTCATCTTCTACTACCTAGTCTAGCACAAGGAACAGGTTGACCCTCTTCACAAAATACACAATCATGCTCATGTAGTGCCACATTCGCACTTCACTATCATCCTTGCATTTGGCCCAGAAATCTTCAACACTATGCAAATGGGCATATTCACCCGTGACCATCTACTTTAGTTTTCCATAAGGGTCCATTCATGGTTGGGCAATGCGGAACCTCAAGTTATACTCCATGAGCTCTTTATCTGAGTTATCTGCATACTAAGATGTGTGGAGTTCATATAGCCCCTGGCCAAAAGAGAGGGGATAAGGAATCCCCGCCTTATGCTTGTTGCTTAGAAGGGCATGTACTGTCGCAATTGTCGAGAGAGTTGTAATAGTATTATCTAGTCATTTGGGTACTAGGGTAGCTTGTATGGTTTCTCTGTAAAGCCTTCAGCTCGGATGTAGGTAAACTTTGGAAATTGAATGAATAAGAAGGAAAACCAGTGGAGTAAAGCGTTCGCACTGTGGGAGATTCTTCTTTCAAAGTCACCCCCGAGCAATCTAATAATGTGACCTATGAAAGCATCATTAACCCTACAATAATCCCTCTTGAGGTTTATGAATTGTAGCTGAGGGTATCTATCACAAACCTTCAATTCCCTGCCTGGTTCTGTATCTAGAGCCCTAAACAATCCTCTTTATTGTGTCTTGTCTACCAACAAATATACAAGGTAAGATGTCAAATAGAAGCAAGAGGTCTTCTTGACAGCCATAAATTGTTCATGCAGGCAATTACTGATAATCTCAGCCCAATAAAACTTGGTTTTACCACAAATAATCTCCTCCATGAAATACAAAATCCATTCTTGGAAGTAGGCTGCAGTCGGAAGGCCCGTGACTCTGCTCAGCAAGGTTACCAAGTCATGGTAGTTATCATAGAAGTCATTGTGGAAGAGCTCCTGGGGCACCTTGGTAGCACTAACCCTCTTCTCTTTCAACCAGTATTGATTTATGAGTCTTTTAAATTTGAGGGGGTCTTCATCCCACATCTCCTTGCCATCCTCCTTGGTTTCTTCCTCCATCTCCCTAAAGGTAGGGATATGGAAGGTCTTTCCTATTGACTTGGCGTTGAAGTCAGCCATAATTTTTCCATCTCTATCCACAATTGTCCTAGTCTCTGGCCGATATGCCTCCCTACAGGCCATTACGAGTTCAGGGGCAACAAGAGCAGGAGGGAATCCTATAGCTTTGGCCAACCCACTACTTCTGATTTTTCTTGCACTCTCTATCGTAGGGTTGATCTAAACCCTATGCTTGAATTCGTCTATGTCTACGTGTCCAATGTTTGTATCTGAGACCTCATTCTAGGCCGAGGTGACCTTGGAGTTAAGAGGTTCCCCTTGGAACTTGTACTTCATCTGGTCTTTGTCTTCTTTTCCATGGAGCACTTTTTCTATTTTCTTTCCCTTGTCCTTCTCTACGGCCGCCTCCGAGGGTCCTACACCTAGTTCCATAACTCCTCCGGGAAAGAGAGAGGTAAGCACATTCAAACATGAAAACAAGAGAAAGTTATCCACGATCCTACAAAATGACGTTAGATTAAACAATTCATCATCTAAGAATCCTAACATATCTTCCAGATTGGCATTAATGTTTATAGAAGGGATTTTGAGCAATTTGGGTCCAGAGAATCAGACTTCCTTGGGTTGATGGTTGTTTGAGGTCTGCCATTAAAATGACACTGGCAAGATGGCCGCCCACCAGTGGAGTTCTGCTAAGTGGGACTCGAGCCTCTAGAAGGCAGTAGTGTAGCTCAATTATCATTCAAGTCACTACAGGTCAGAAGGAGTGGAAGGCCGCTTGGTCATTTCCATTTGAAACGATGAAAGTCACACATCAGTCTGACAGGGGAAACCCGTAGTATCGGTTCTGAATGGAGATGGGGCCTTCATGTTCACTTCTTTCACTTATTGTTTGAAAGCTCAACAAAAAAGGTGAGGCTAGGTTCCGGGTAGTGGACAGACATTGATAGCTTTCCATTTAGCACATCGGGGTCAGGACAGAATTCTGAGGATGGAAAATCAACAAAGGAGGCCCGCTTGAGGTTGATCACTTAGCAATTTTCACCTCCCACATTCAAACAACCATGAAGGGGTCGGAGCGTAGAGGGTGGAATGTTGTGCATTATGAGTCATTAGGGATGGCGGGTTCACCACGACAGCCTGCGGATGGAAGTCCGTGAGGCAGGTCCCGAGAAGATGTTAGCACATGGTCATTTTAGGATTGAAATGAAGGTAGTTGGAAAAGGTAGGCCCGAGATTTGAAGGTCGAAAGGATGGGAGACAAAGGCCATTCAGGACGGCGAAACACTGACGGACTTCCCTAGGCTAATGTCCGCGAGGTGGAACCCAAGTGGGTCATGACTTCAAGACTTTGTAAAAGTGAGCTCATAGGGCAATTAGAAGGGCAGGGTCCATGCTTCAGAGAGCTGTGAATGATTAGCCATTTGAAACGGTGAAGCCATAGGGCGGTTTGCAAACAAAGATCCACACCTAGGCACCTAGGTAGGTTAATGGATCCTCGCTTTCACTTCATTATTTTTAACCAAGTTTGGGTGAGCCAAGGAATGAGGTCCTCCCGTGCAAGCGGACTCGGCGGAGGAGTTCATCATCACAAAGTTTACTTCATTTTCAAAGATAGGTGTCGGCAATGGGAAGGTTCAAGCCCACAGAGCATAGATGCTTTGGCTGATGAATGATGACAGAGAGTCCTAGTTCAGTGGGAGGAGTATGGATCCTATTTGAGGTTTATCAAGATTCCACGATGTGGGTTTTGTGCACCTTAGTCTTCTTTAGTTAATTATCAAGTTTTTTTTTCTCTTTAAATTCACCCATTTTGCAAGAAATCAAAGAAAACATGAAGCGAGGCGCGGGTCAGAAAACTTACCTCAAGAATCTGATGAATGATGTTGAAAAATTAGTTAGCAGATGCTTTGAATCGGTGGTGGCACTCGTCGAGCTTGAAGACAGTGCTAGAATTTGGCTCTGACTTCTCTCTGATCGACTGACAGGTGGAAATGATAGGTGAAAGTTGCCTATTTATAGAAAATGATGCATTAAATGTGGCCTATTAATGACTGTATGGCGAGCCAAGAGTTGGTGAGCCGACATTTGAAAATGGTGGCAGGATCATCAGGACCCGCTAGGCGGGAAGTAGTCGGCGCTTGGCCATTTGGTCCTTCAGTGATGCGGAGAAGGCACCAGATGCTTCGGGTTCCACGTAGCGGAAGGGCGTTGAAGGATGGCCGCTCTAAAATCAGCAGTAAGGAAGCGACAAACACACATGCAGGTTCTGGACGACAGAAAACTACCGGAGGAAAGTCATTTGGGATGGCTACGGGGCAATGGAATCCTGCACAGGGTGGCCTGATAGGGCAGACCTGACTAGCCCCAAGGACGTCAGCTTTGAAAGGTGAAGGGAAAATAGCTAATGGGAACCCGCAAAGGCCTAGAGCCTTGAAAATTTAAGGGGGAAAAAACATGGTCAACTCAACATGAACTCTCTAAAGCTCATTGACCACTTAGAACACCAAAATAGGAGGTACACAAAATGAGACAATGACGAAGCGACCCAGCGAGGTGAAAAGGAAGAGTGTCCCCGTTCTGAATGGGGCATGTGTGCTGAAGGCACAACAAATGTCTAGGCCAAAAACAACCTAGACCTAAAAGATACTTAAAGACCAACACCAACAACTGATAGGAACCTACACATAGGCCACCATCAACAGCAGGTCCATGCTAACCATCAGCACATTTGCAGCACCAGATAAAAAGCTATAAAAAGGAAGCAGATCCCACCATCGAGCACCATCCAAACCAACAACAAAATGCCTCACCTCCACCAAAGCAGAATCCAAAAGGGAAGAAGCAACAACAAAACCATCCCATGAGACCATATCACCCTTAGCATCTTCATTGTCATTATATTCAAAGGCATCCTCTAAATAACCCTCTCTGAAATTCAAACTTGACCTCTCACCAAAACTTCCTCTCCCACTCTCACACACCATCTACTCTTGGGGTTTCTCAACTATGAATTCATATTTCTGACTATTGTATCGCATGTCTAACACTGATTTGATGGTAACCATGGAATTTTCTAATTTATTTCTTAGGAAAGGTACTTTCTCAAACTAGATTTGGGAGAAATACTACTTGAAACTATCAACCATTATTTTATATGGGAGAATTTTATCATCCTTTGTTTGGTATTCATCATTTACTTGTTCAATAACAAGTTGCGAGTCTCCATAAACTTGCAATATTTTTTATTTTTCATTGAATAACCATCCTAAGTCTTATGATAAAATCTTCATACTTAGCTACATTTTTTGTGCATTGAAAGGATAGCCTACATGCTTTAGGTATGCAATCACCTTTTGGCATGACAATCAAGACCTTTGCTCCTAAACCATATTGAGTGTGAGAGCCATCAAAATATAATTTCCATTATTTCTACTCAGTGATAGAAAATATTGATTCATCTAGAAATTTTGAGACAATTGAATAATCTAGGACTAAAGGTGCCTCATCTACTTGATCTACTAAAACTTTACCTTTGAATTTATTTGTAATCTATAGACATACTTGATGTCAAATCTAGTTAGGATCATGACTCATTTTTCCATATGTCTAGTGAGAGCTGATTTGGATAATAAGTAATTAAGTGGGATAACTTTTGAAATGAGATTTTTTTGTGATCAAGCATACAATTTCTAAGCTTTTTAGGATTGAAGACTACTTCTAGAAATGCTCATTCCATTGGTGTGCAATTAATCTCATAGCCCACTAAGGTATGACTGGCATAATAGATAGCTCTTTCTTTTCTATTATCATCATGATGTGCTAGGAGTGTCCCCCAATGCTATAGCTCTTTCTTTTCAATATGTGCAATAAAATAAGATTTCTTGGAATGGCTGGCATGAGCACAAGAGGTGGTGCAATGTACTCCTTAAGATAACCAAAGAATTGTTGACAATAATTATCACATTGAAAAATCACATTCTTATAAAGGATATGAGGGAATGGTTTACATTTATCTACAAGCTATGCTATGAATTGTATGATTGCTTGGAGCTTACCCTGTAGACTATATACCTACTTTATAGTATTTTGAGGATGCATTTCAAGTATTTATTTGAGTTTGGTTGGATCCACTTCAATGCATCTATGTGACACAATGAAACCCAAGAGCTTTCCATAAGTGAAACCAAAGACACATTTCTTGGGATTAATATGTACTTGATATTTGGCTAATCGATCAAATATTTGTTCAAGTACTTGAATGTGTCCACTTCTTGTCTTGGATTTACCCAAAAGGTCATCAACAAAGTCCTCAATTATTACATGAAGTAAGTCATTGAATATCATTGTCATACTCTATGAAATGTAGCTATGATATTCTTAAGCCCAAAAGGCATCACATAATAACAAAAGGTACACCAAGGAGTGATGAAAGTAGTTTTATGTTGATCCTCTATGACTATTCTAATTTTATTTATATCTTGAAAATTCATCCATAAGTGATAACATTTTATGTCGAATAGTAAGATCAAATGTGATGTTAATGTTGGGTAGTGGGAAATCATCCTTTAAAAATCACACATTCCAAATGACATTAATTTGGCTTTGATATGGAGTGGGAAATCTCTTAGAGTTATTTCTTTGAGGGGTTTTTAGGAGTTCTAGGATGGATGTTTGAGTGTGTTTTTTTCAAGATGGTCTAGAATGTTATATTGGTTGTAGGGTTGATCTAATGAGGATGAAGTTCTTTAGATGGTTACCCTTTTTTGATGTGTGGTTATGACATAGTTATAGATTTGAATGGTTACAATAGCTATGAGCATGACATTTTTCAACTGTTCCTAAAATAGAATCATAGGATGGGGAGCTATTAAAATTATTGGTGTAATTATAAGGGATACCCTTGTTGAATGTGGAGGCTTTACCTTCACCATGTTTAGGAAAAGGCTCATTATATTCCTAATTGTTCATTGAATGAGAGGGATGTGTGGCCTTCAATTAATATTTCTCCTCAATTGATGAGATATTCAATGTAGTTGTTAAGCTTCATATACTTGGGTGTATCATGTCCTTATACCCTATGGTGTTCACAATATTCATTGTTTTTGTACCATGCTAGTTTGGGTTGAATTTCTTCAAATAGTTGTATCATGGAATATTTTAGTAGGTTTTCTTAAACCAATTTTTTGAAAGCCACCTCCATTGGATCTACTAATGTAGTGTACTTTCATTTAGAATTATTGTTTTATTTTTGTTGTCCTTGTGGGATTGTAATGGTTTTTTGGATATATTGTACCTTTTGATTATTTTGGGATAATGATGTTATTTTTTGTTAGATATTTTGAACATGTCAAGCATCAATTACACCATAATCAACTATGTTTTTTTGTTTTTTTTATCCCAAAAGAGATGTTTATCATTTGATTGGTTCTTGTTGTTGTCTTTAGTTTCCTTGTAGATTTTGAACAAACCTTTATCTATAAGGGGTTTTTAGATGGTCACTCCTTTGTCTATAATTTCATCATAGGAGTTAGCACATTTGACTTGTAGGTGGAAACCCATTTCTTGATTTAAGTTTTTCACAAAGAGAGTGACCAATCTTTTTTTAGGAATAGGCCATAGAAATATACTAGCAAGATTTTTTAGTCATTGAAAGAAAGAAGAAAATTTTTCACTATTATTTTGTTTAGTGTTGCACAAGTATAACTTATTGATTTCATGTTAAATCTTATAAGAGAAGTGTGTAAATTTTTTTTTGGCTAAGTCTTTGAAAGTGATGATGGATCCATGTAGAAGCTAAATGAAACATTCCAATGCTTTACCTCCTAAGCTTCAAGGGAATAATATCATAATATATATCACTAAAAGATACTTATTAACAAGCTATGTAGAGTTATTTGATGTGCTCTTTAGTATCATCTTTCCCTTTGTATTGAACAAATGTTTCCATTGATGTCAAAGAAGACATAATTAGAGGTGTCATTATCTTTTCAAGAGTTGTACTATAACACCTTTTTGTGTTGGTAATTATATTGTCATATCATTTTAAGTTTAATAAATATATGTTACTAGCTATATTGGAGTGTTTGTGTTCTAGAAGTATGTTGTATATCAAGAGTTATGTGTATGCTTGCAATATCATGCATTCATTTATCCACTATGATAGAAGTCATCTAGAAGTATGCACCAAAATGTTTTAGTTTAATTTTTTAGGGTAGAGAGATTTCTATGGAAATATATTTATGGTCAAAATATCTTTTAGAGGTGAGTGTGGCTCTATAATTTGAGAGGAGAGTATGTCTACATATGTTCTCTCATATTCTTGAGTTTCTAGAGGATATGTTCAACATGTAAAAATATTGAAGTGACGAAAGGTTCTTTGTTCTTGTTTGTTAACCAGTTGATGTTTGAGACCTGTGTGATAATAGCTAAAAGTTTACGACATTCAAATATACGGTGTGATGTCAACATAGGACCTAGTTAAGGTTCATGTGGTAGCTTATGATATCATGTTCTTTTAGCAGCGAAAAAAAATGATTTTGGACCAAGTTGTTACACATTTCATGTAATTTGAATTTAGGTCCACCTTATGTCACCCTAGTTACTTACAGATCCCTAGTCAACATGGAAGAGTGTTAATGTAATGTCATGTATATATTCTTCAGTGGTGCGGATGCATAATGTGAAATATAATTGTAGAGAAGGTGGTGAGTAAGTATAAAATGAGAGTATCTTGTGTGAGCTGGTGTTATTCAATGTGAGTTGTATCTCAAAGTATGTGCAAACATCAAAAGATCGTAAGGAGTGTGGAAGAGTGTCTACAGTAAATTCATAAGTGTATGTGATGTGTTCAGCTACAATTGAAGGTCTGTAAGCTTTATCATTGTAATTATATAAGACTAATGTTCTACTTGTAGAGTCAGTATTCAGATCATTGTATTGGGGATTGGTGTCTCCAATAGGTTGGTTCCTACAAATATAATTGGGGATTGTTGTTTCTGGTAGGTGGGTGCCTACTTCATATAGTAAAATTCACTTTTTATATTCTTTCTTTGTGAGGTTGGATTTGGACAGTAGATCCAAGTAGCTATTCTCACTGTGGTTTTCCCATCTTGGGTTTCCACATATATCTAGTGTTCAATTATGTGAGTGTTTTCTCATTTCTTGATTAGTATTAGTGAAGATTCAAGTTGCATGATATGATATTTGTGTTGAAGTTAATAATTTCAAATAGATTTGATCTACTGATTCACCCCCCCTCTCAATAGATTGTGTGTCCTTCAATTGGCATCAAATCCAAGCTCCTTTGAAGAAGTCTAACAACTTGAGGTAGATTTCGGATGACACACTCTCGCTCAAGAAGGATTTTGTGCAAATAAAGCACCACTCTTTGATGGGTCCAATTATTCCTTCTAGAAAGTTATAATGGAAGTATATTTGATGGACCTAGGTCTTGAGATCTAGATCTCAGTTATAGAAGGATATGAGAATCTTGAAAACCCTCCTAGATATTAGGCTAGAAAGAAGGCTTGTGAAAATAATGCTAAAGAAATGAATGTTATTTAATGTTTATCTAACTTTGAATTTGTGAAGGTGATGCAATGCAAGATAATGAATAACGTATGGGAAAAATTGCATACCATCTATGAAGGTGATGACAAATTCAAAGAGGAAAAGTAGCAAACTCATAGATCTCAGTTTGAAAGTCTAAAAATGAAGGAAGAATAAAACATTGCCACATTCCTACTCCGATTTGGTGAGGTTGTTAAATCTATTAGAGATCTTGGTGTGGTGCAGAAGCACCTTGTGCAATGTATGCCTCTAATAGGAAATTTTGTAAAATTTGAAGTTCATCATGCAAATCATGCAAAGAAGGTCATGTTTAGTCCATTTTCAAATGTAATTAAGTCTCCATTAGGTTTATAGGAGGTCAAAGTGGGAAAAGTTGTCATTTGTTGTCAAAGATGTAAAAATGCAAAAAAAAAGTGTACAAAATCAAGAAGTTGAAGAGTCAGTTGGGTAAAGGAAAGGTTTGTTCAATTGGATATGAAGAGGTAGTTGCTATAACTGATGTAAGAATCTCTATAAAGCATGGAAAAGGGCAAGAAAAAGGCAGACATTGTATCTTGTAACCAATTTTTTAATAAGCAGTACCCTATTTTTCTAACACAACGTTTTCTTTATGATTTTTCAAGCCTGTTTGGTCTATATAGCACTACCAGGCTCTGTTTGGTATTTTTTTGAGTTCATTAAGGTGTAAGTTCTTCAAAAAAAGTGGTTTTGAGAAAATCCAATTGAATCTAAAGGTTGTTTGCAGACTTCTTTCTTAAAATCCATTTGTAACCCTCAAATAGGGGTTTGAGAGTCTCATAAGTTTTTAGCCACCATTCGACCAATGGAGGTTAGTTATATCGGTGGAATGGGATATTATATGTTGTTTTACAATGTGTGTGTGTGCAGGTGTATGGGAAGTCAAGGTGCAAGTTTTTTGTGCTATCTTCAACAAAATTCTGAGTTTTTCCTTGTAAGTTGATGGTTAAAAGTAAGATCATGGTGAAACAACATGTCTAAAGTCTTGGAGATGATGGATTAGGCTTGGGTAGTCATATTATATCATGTTTGACATGGTGGCAAGGTGTCATGAGTTTTTCATTACACTTTTTCAATAAACCCTCACCCATCTGAGCAATGTTGAGCCTAAAATCAAGGGTTTTGTTGTTTAGTTTTTTATTGGGCCTTTCAGTCCCTTAAACTGGTTGAATCTAAAGTTTTGAGACTTGATTAAAGACTTTTTAAGGTTATTTAGTGTTTTGAAGGTGATTGAATGACACTTGCTTTGTATTTTTGGCCTAATTGAGGCACATTTACAACGTACAGTCAATTATTCTGATCAAAGTTTTAAAAAATCCTTATCAAAGCTTTTGATATGTTATAATAGGTTGAAACAGGTTCCCAAAGTTGTGTTTAGTTTCTGAAGATTCAAAGTGGCTCAAGAAATGTACCCATTTTAGTCATGTTGCAATACTACTAGGGTTTTGGTTTTTTACTGCAAGGAAATGTGAAACTATTCAAAAGAGTGATACAAGTTGAATTTTTTGTTTTCAATCTATCAAAATAATGATGTCAAAGATGTATCAATGGTTTGGGAAAATTTTAGAAGCAAAACTTGTTGTTTTGGTGTTTTGAGCAATGTGAATCCAAGGTGCAAGTGGTGTCTTGACTACAAGAGATAGGGAATCTGATGGATCAGTGTTATCTAAGTATGTTATTGGTTTATTTCAATCTAAAGCATGATTATTAAAGTGTCTTGGAAGTTTGGTAAAAGGTTTGAAGCAAGAATGGATGGTTGTATTTTGCCTTGTGGAACAAGTTGAAATGAAGATTAGTTTGGTGAATATTGAAAGAATTGATTGATTTCAGAGTTTTCTAATCAGGTTTTTGCTTTGATTCAATCAATATGAGGATGTTTAAGGTTTGGTAAGAAATTGGAATACTGATTTTGTGATTTGGTTTTTTTCAAGTGAAAATGATGAGATTTTGTTGAAAGTGTAAATGAGTTTTTGGTGAATTTTTAACTGATCTTCTCAGTTGTGTTTAGGGTCAAAAGTACCCTTGTAAGTTTGTTGATCTTGGTAGATGGTCTGCATCAATTGGTATCAGAGCTAGCTGATCCAATGTTTGTTAAGTTGTTGTTGAGTTGTTGGTTACAGGTGCTTGATCCATCTTAAAGTTGCAGAGAAGGAAGAGTTGAGTTTGTGTGTTGGTACAGACAAGGAAAGGTCTATGTTCACCATCCTCCAATGGAGATTAAGCTGGGGAGAAGGTGCAAAGTGAGAGAGGCCACTAAGAGAAAGGGTGGTAGGTGCATCTTCCAGGATCTAATGTTGGGTAAGATGGATGGTTTGTTGAGTTTGTGTGGTGAAGCAGTGAGGGAGATGTATACATATATGAGAATCACTTGATTGCAGCCATTATGAGAGTTGTAAGTCAGTTTGAGAGTACTCCACCAATGGGAGTAGATGAAAAGATGATTGGTCCAGTGATATTTTTAGTGGTTAATATTCGCCAATTGGATAATAGTTGAAATTTGGGAATCCAAAATTGGCTAATAGTTCAAGCTATAATGTGACTTGAATCACCACATTTTTACAAAATTTTATTATAGTCTTATTTAAATCGCCAAAGAATTTATTTTATTAAAAAAATTAACTCAAAAAATCACCACAATATTTGATACATGATTAGATCATATTCACTTAAATTTTATAAATTATAGTAGAAATCTATATTAATTCTCCAATAGTATATCATATTTATCAGTTGCTTTAGGACTATATTTCTAATATTTAGTTTCCACCATTGATTTATAATATAATCTAATGGCTCTAGTTGTATTCGATGAGGTAAAATGTACCCAAGATATGTAATGTTCACGGGACCCATAATTTCGGGTCCCATGAGCATTATAGATTGTGGGTACATTTAACCTCGTAAAGGACAATGAGGGTCATTCGATCAATGATCTAAAAGAAATTTCAATCCCCATGAGAAGTATAGGGTACATTTTCCCTTGCAGAATACAATGAGGGCCATTATAAATTATATTTTAAAACAATAGTGGCAAGTAAATATTATAGTCTATCCCTTAAACCCATTAATAATTTCCACCCTCGAGCTCCTACTTTTCTATGAGAATTATTTTTAGATTGGATGGATTTTCCATCATAATTAATGCATTTTCCTATTATTTTTCAAGATGCCAAAATTTTCTACAAAATTTTAGTGGTGTAAAAGAAATCACCAATAAAATTAATACTTTTTTCGAAAAAAAAAGGAAAGATTCGCCAATAGAAATTAATACTTTTTCCTAAAAAAATGAAATATTCGCCAAGATTTTATATCATTTTCTTAGGGGGATTTCTTAAAGCTATCACTGGATTGGTCAGAGAAGGTCAAAGACAAATTGTTGAAAAAGAGGAAAGATTGCTTAGAAAGGCAATGTGAAAGGACAAACCTATGTCCTTTGGTTGAGAAAGAGTTAGAGGAAAGTTCAATGCTGAGAAAGTACAGTCCTGTGTCCTTTGATTGATGATTTTGATGGCAAAGCCAAGATAAGCCATATTTTGAAGATAGAAGGTGAAATGAAACAAAGTGGAAGACAAGGCCAAAGGAGTGAGTTTGAGCATACAAGAATAGGAAAAGAGTGGAAAGTTAAGGATAAAGTTGGTAGAATATTGTTGCAGGTGTCAAGGAAGGTTCTACATCATTTTTAAAGGGTGGTAAGGTCAAAGAATATACAAGGACAGTTTGCAAAGGAAAAATATAAAGACAAGTGAAGATGGAGTTGAAGGGAAAGGTTGGAATCAAGACAAAGGAAGTGAAGGATTCAATATTTCCAGAGGAATCGGTCCAAGAAAAAGTTGATATGCAGATATGAAGAAGCAAGGATGAAGTAGTTCAGTCCTCAAAGGGACTTGAGGATTTTTTTTTCCAGGCTGGTTGTTTGGTGCAGGCGCACCTTGTGCAATGTATGCCTCTAATAGGCAATTTTTGTAAACTTTGAAGTTCATCATGTAAAGCATGCAAAGAAGGTCATGTTTAGTCCATTGTAAAATGTAATTAAGTCTCCATTAGGTTTATAGGAGGTCAAAGTGGGAAAATTTGTCATTTGTTGTCAAAGATGTAAAAATGCAAAAAAAAAGTGCACAAAATCAAGAAGTTGAAGATTCAGTTGGGTAAAGGAAAGGTTTGGTCAATTGGATATGAAGAGGAATTTGTTATAATAATTCAAAAATCTCTATAAAGCATGGAAAAGGGGAAGAAAAAGGTAGACATTGTATCTTGTAACCAATTTTGTAATAAAAAGTACCCTATTTTTCTAAAACAACGTTTTCTTTGTGATTTTTTAAGCTTGGTTGGTCTGTACAACACTACCAGGCATTGTTTGGTATTTTTTTGAGTTGATTAAGGTGTAGGTTCTTCAAAAAAAGTGGTTTGGATAAAATCCAATTGAATCTAAAGGTTGTTTGCAGACTTCTTTCTTAAAAGTAGTTTGTAACCCTTAAACAAGGGTTTGAGAGTCTTATAAGTTTTTAGCCACCATTCCACCGATGGAGGTCAGTTAGATCAATGGAATGGGATATTATAGGTTGTTTTCTAGTGTGTGTGTGTGTGTGCAGGTGCAAGGGAAGTCAAGGTGCAAGGTTTTGGTGTTGTCTTCAACAAAATTTTGAGTTTTCCCTTGTAAGTTGATGGTTAAAAGTAAGATCATGGTGAAACAACATGTGTAAAGGCTTGAAGATGATGGATTAGGCTTGAGTAGTCATATTCTAGCATGTTTGACACAGTGGCAAGGTTTCATGAGGTTTTCATTACACTTTTTCAATAAACCCTCACCCATCTGAGCAATGTTGAGCCTAAAATCAAGGGTTTTGTTGTTTAGTTTTTTATTGGGCCTTTCAGTCCCTCAAAGTGGTTGAATCTAATGTTTTGAGACTTGATTAAAGACTGTTTAGGGTTATTTAGTGTTTTTAAGGTGATTGAATGACACTTGCTTTGTATTTTTGGCCTAATTGAGGCACATTTACAACGTACAGTCAATTATTTTGATCAAAGTTTTTTAAAAACCTTATCAAATCTTTTGATATGTTATAATAGGTTGAAACAGGTTCCCAAAGTTGTGTTTAGTTTCTGAAGATTCAAAGTAGCTCAAGAAATGTACCCATTTTAGTCATGTTGCAATACTACTAGGGTTTTGGTTTTTTACTACAAGGAAATGTGAAACTATTCAAAAGAGTGATATAAGTGGAATTTTTTGTTTTCAATATATCAAAATAATGATGTCAAATATGTATCAATGGTTTGGGAAAATTTTAGAAGAAAAACTTGTTGTTTTGGTGTTTTGAGCAATGTGAATCCAAGGTGCAAGTGGTGTCTTGACTGCAAGAGATAGGGAATCTGATGGATCAGTGTTATGTAAATATGTTATTGGTTTATTTCAATCTAAAGCATGATGGTTAAAGTGTCTTGGAAGTTTGGTAAAAGGTTTGAAGCAAGAATGGATGGTTGTTGTCTTTTTCCTTGTGGAACGAGTTGAAATGAATGTAATTTGGTGAATATTGAAAGAATTGATTGATTTCAGAGTTTTCTAATCAGGTTTTTGCTTTGATTCAGTCAATATGAGGATGTTTAAGGTTTGGTAAGAAGTTGGAATACTGATTTTGTGATTTGGTGTTTTTCAAGTGAAAATGATGAGATTTTGTTGAAAGTTTAAGTGAGTTCTTCGTGAATTGTTAACTAATATTCTCAGTTGTGTTTAGGGTCAGAAGTACCCTTGAAAGTTTGTTGATCTTGGTAGATGTTTTGCATCATGGTGAGGAATTGAAAGAAAGCATGGTTGTGAAAAATGTATTTAGATCTCTTCCTAGAAGGTTTGATTCTAAAGTTTCTACTATTCAAGAAGCTAAAGATCTAAATGCATTGAAAATGATTGAATTACATGGAATCTTGACTACTTTTGAAATGAGATTTGAAAGTGAGAATTCTATAAGGAAAGAGGTTGCATTTAGAGTATCTAATAAGAAATTTGATCCTAATTCTGATATTGGATCAAATTTGGAGGAAGAAAATTTTGTTAAACATTTGCAAAGAGGTTCCGATAAATATAAAGGCAAGTTACCTTTCAAATATTTTAATTATGGTGAAGTAGGAAATTTTATGGCTAAGTGTCCTTGTAAGGACTCTAACAAGGTTGAGAAAAAGTATGGAAATAAATCATTTTAGAAAGGGAATAAAGGTCAAAGGAAACAAAAGTGTTTCTTTTTTAATGAGGAAGGCTACTCTACTGATGAAGAAGATGAAGATATCTTTGGAGATAAAAAAGAGAAGGATATATTCATGGCCATGGAAACTACTAAAGATTCTACAAAGGTGGATTCCAAAAATAATGAAGATGAAGTCGATCTTGTGGAAGGATTACTTTGTGTTGGTAAAGAGATTAAGAGACTAAAGAAGAGAATTATACAAGAAGTGTGGGCTAAAGAAAAAGTATCTTAAAATCTTGAGAGTGCAAAAAAGATGATCATTTATCTAAAAGTTTAGGTAGAAGAAGCAAAAATAGTTGAAGTTCTAGTTGAAAGACTACTTTCAAGGGATAAGGACTCTGAAAAGATTGAAACAAAGATTATGTCACCAAAGAAATATCTTGAAAGAGTAATTCATCAGCTTCAAATGAAGTTTGGGAAGAGCACTCAAATCTTGGATCAGATTATTGATAGCTAGAGGGCTCCGCATATCAAAATTGGCATTGGATTTATGGATAGATAGAAGGAAAAGATGATAGAATAGCCTATGAAGCCTACTAAGAAGAATCTGAAAAAAACTAGTCCCGGAAGTGCAAATTCTGAACAGAGTAGTGCAACCAATGATGGGAAAATGTAGAATGATGATTTCATCCTAATACAATGGAAGAGTAGAAGATCCAGAAAATAAGCCTTCGATTAAATTTTCATGCGGATCTCTGAAACTCAACGTGAATAAACTAGATATAATCAACAAGAAACCCTTTATTTCACAACCTCTTATCAACAACGTACGAAACTCACCGACAGACAGAACTTCATTTCACCACTGACAACTTGCAACTCATTCCATTACAATTTTCTCAATATCCTCGACATATACAACTTAAAATGCACTAATGCTAATAGTGTTGACATCAATGACAAGCACATATCAACAACACAACCACAACATCCAACAGAGGCAAGTAAGAATACTAATGTCTAGATATAAAAGCTTTCAGCTCAATACATCATTTTTTCTAATGTTATTTATCAGAAATCTTATAATGGTATTCTTCTTTGATGTCTCACTAGGGCTGAAATGCCCCTTTCACTTCAAGAAGCTCATTCAGGATTTGGGGGTGGACATTTCAGCGATAAATTCTTGGTACATAAACTAATTCATATGGGATATTATTGGAAAACAATGGAGCAAGACTCCTTCTTCGTTGTTAGGAAATGTCCTCAATGTTAGCAACACAGTAATAAGGCTATGGATTATAGAAGAGATTCGATAAGAAGAAATAACTTTTTCAGTAATAATGCATTTGCACCTTTGTACAATTTCAACATCATTTTTCACAAGTGCAAAAAATTTGGACACATTGCTAGAAACTGCAGAAGAAATTTTGTGAGTCCTCTACCAAAAACAATAAGGAGTGGATCAGAAAGTCAGAGTTCTAAATTTAATAAATTTTGGGAGAAGAGAAAAAGGAAAAGAAATCCATGATTCCTCAAACTACACTACATGCTCAAAAAGAGAAGAATCTATGAATCATAGATTGTGGATGTTCAAGTCGCATGACTAGAGACAAAAGTAAGTTTATGTTTTTCAATAAATTTGATGGAGGATTTGTAACTCTTGGAAACAACTCTATTGACAAGATTATTAGTAAGGGTACTTTGAGTCTAGATGGTGGTAGGACAAAGACTCATGATGTTTCGTATGTTGAAGGAATAAAGCATAATCTTTTAAGTGTAAGTTAGATGCGTGATAAATTTTATAAGCTCTCTTTTAGTGCTAAGGGTTGTGAAATCAAAAAAATTGGTACCAAATAATTGATTGTTGAAGGAAGCAGGACTAACAGTGACATATATCACCTCAATGAGTTGAATGGACAAAATTATTTTTCTATGCAAAGAGAAGAAAGTTGGCTTTGGTAAAGAAGGTTGGGATATATCAATTTTGATCATATTGTAAAGATCAAATCAAAGGGAATGGTATAGGACATGTCAAAGATTAAGAAGCCTAAATCTACTAGTTGCAAACCATGTCATGAAGAAAATAAACAAGGACCAGATTTCTTACTAAGGAATGTTCTATAACAAAGTCGTTGGATTTGATCCATATAGATATGTGTGGACCTATGAGGACAAAGATTCTACAAGATGATAGGGATTTCATGATGCTTATTGATGATTATACTAGAATGACTTGGATAAATTTTCTAAAAGAGAATTCAGAAGCATTTGATAATTTTAAAGCATTCAAGGTATTAGTTGAGAATGAAACTGGAAGAACAATGAAAGTTTTTAGATTAGATAGAGGTGGAGAATTCACTTCTAACCAGTATGGTGATTTCTATGAAGAACATGGGATCCTGAGGCAATTTTCTTCTCCTAGGAATTTGCAAAAGAATGGAGTTTTTGAGAGAAAGAATCAGATTGTACAAGACATAGCCAGAACAATGCTAAGTTAGGCAAGCTTACCTGATACATTGGAGAAAAGAAGTTCGGACTATAGTATACATTGTGAATAGAGCCTTAATTAGACCAAAGACTAATAAAACACCATATGAGTTGTGGAGAGGAAGATCAACTTCCTTCAAACATCTTAGGATATTTGGAAGAAAATTTTACCTCAAAAGGGATGAAGAACATCTAGGTAAGTTTGATTTGAGATATGACAAAGGTATTTTTCTTGGTCACTCTATGACAAGAAAAGCATATAGATGTTATAAAAAAAAGGTTGAAGAAGGTTGTAGAAAGTGCCAATGTAAGGTTTGATGAAACAATATGATCTACTAGTACTCCAAAAGTAGAACATGATTAAGAACCAATCCACAATAGTGATGAAAATTCAAAAATTAACTCTAAGAAGGTTGTTACAAATACTTTAGCAAAGTAGGTTCAAAAGAATCACTCTAAAGACCAGATTATAGGAGATAAGGATAGTGGGGTTCAAACCCAGAGGAGAATTGAGAAGGCAGATGAGAAAGTACATTTTGCATTACTATCAAAGATAGAGATAAAGTCCTATAACTAATCAAGAAAAGAGAAAGGTTGGATAGAAGCCATAAAGGAAGAATTAAATCAGATCAAGTTGGGAAATTTCCTCAAGACCTAAAGGAAAGAATGTCATTGGTACCAAGTGGGTCTTCAGAAACAAGCTAAATGAAGATGGAGAGGTGATCCAAAATAAGGCCAAACTTATGTGTAAAGGATATGCTTAGGTTGAAGGAATTGATTTTGAAGAAACATTTGTTGTGTTTGCAAGATTGGAGGCAATTAGATTTTTTTTTGGCCCTTTCAGCATTCAATAGTTTTAAAAGTATACCAGATAGATATGAAATCAAAATTTCTAAATAGAAATTTAGAAGAAGAGATCTAAATTGAGCAATTAGAATGGTTTCAATGTTCAGACAATCTGAATTGTGTGTGTAGATTGAAGAAGTCTTTATATGGACTAAAAAAACCCCTAGAGCCTAGTATTCTAGGTTGGATAAGTATTTGCAATAGCAAGGGTTCGAGAGAGGAAGTGTAGATAGTAATTTGTACATAAAAATAGAAGGTGATCAACTGTTGATTGGTGTAGTCTATGTAGATGATATTATACTTAGTTGAAGCAATGATGACATGTGCAAGGTCTTTGAAAATGAAATGTAGAGTGAGCTTGAAATTTTAATGATTGGTGAATTATCTTTCTTTATTAGTTTAGAATTTTCTCAATCATACAAAGGAATATTTATTTCTCAAAACAAGTATTTAAAGGAAATGTTAAAAAAGTTCAAGATGGAAGAATAAAAACTGGTGAGTACACCTATGGTTACAAGATGTAAGTTGAGTAAAGATGATGAATCTACTCCAAAAGACCATACCTTGTATAGGTTCATGATTGAAAACTTATTTTATGTGACTGCATCTAGACCAGATATAATGTAGGCATTTGGAATGGTAGCTAGATTTTAGGAAGTGCCCAAGGAAACTCATGTTCAAGCAACAAAGAGGATTTTCACATATCTGAAGGCTATAATGAATTTTGGCCTGTGGTATCCAAAGAGTAAAAATTTCACTCTTATTGCATACACAAATGCAGATTGGGTAGGAATCATAGATGACCAAAAGAGTATAAGCAGTGGAGATTTCTTTTTTAGTAATAGTCTTGTATCATGATTAAGCAAGAACAAGATTCAATTTCTTTATCTATAGCAGAAGCATAATACAATGTGGCAGCTTCGTGTTGCACTCAAGTACTATGGATGAAGCAGAACATGAAGGAAATGAAGATTGAGTTTGATGAATGCATTGCTATTATTTGTGATAATACTAGTGTCATAAACATTTTAAAGAATTTGATAATGTACTCAACGATAAAAAAAATGACAATCAAGTATCATTTTTTGAGGGAGAAGGTTGTAGAAAAGGAGGTGAAATTGGAGTATATTGAGACCAAGGATCAAGTAGCAGATATTTTAACAAAACTGCTTCCTAAGGAGACTTGAGTTTCTCTGAAAGAAGATCGAAGTTTTTGCTCCATCCTCTTGAATCAAGAGGAAGCACATGTTGAAAGGGAGCTTAGTCTCCCTACCACAAAAAGTCATGGTGGTCTTGCAGAATTTTTTCAGAAGTAGTTCAATATGGACTCAGGGGAAGTTCTCTTGAAGGAGCTATGGAGAATGCTCCACATTTCGTCACTTTTCAACTTGTGGTCTTGCATTTTGGACGATAAGTTCAAATTTTTGACCTTTTCCATTGATGTCAAAGGGGGAGAAATGGAGTTCAAAATGCTATATCTTCTAAAGGGGGAAAGTTGAACTCAATCTAGACACATTATATTTGTCTTAGTTTGTGGCCAACACTTTATTGTTTTCCATCAATGAAAAGGGGGGAGATTGCTGAAAAAGGTTGTCATTGGTTTCAAATAAGATATGATTAGAGGTGGCACTAAATTTCCAGGAGTTGTACTATAATACCCTTTTCTGTTTGTAATTATACTGTCATATCATTTTGAGTTTAAGAAATATATGTTGTTGGAAGAATGAGTAGGTTATCTATATGTTGTCATTGATGTCACCATGTTGGTAACTTGGTCTAGTACTCTTAAACCGGTGCGTATAACTGACTTATCTTCTCCAGTGGTTAATTCGATATTTTTGGTGCCTCTTTGGTATTCTAGTCCACATTTCTCCGCAGTTGAAAATTTCTTATTGTATTTTTGGGAAACTACTTATGGATGTTAAAGGAATACATGATCAAGTTATTTTGTGTTACAGTTTTTGAGGTGGAGTGGATGTAGAAAATAGTAAAGAGATAGAAGAAATAGTAAGTGATTAATGAATGTGAAGGTGTGATCAGAAATGTAGCAGTTGATGAGCGAAGAATGAAGGGTGTAAAATCTGAATACTAAGCATCACCGGAACTATATCAGCACATGATAGGTGCATCTTTCCAGTTCATTTTGGGCTATAAAGCCTTATTCTATTTTGTATAATCTTGTATAGGTAGTGAGCCTCCTTGTTGGAAAGTGAGTCCTTTTTGTAGGTAATGAGCCTTTGTACTTGGATAGTGAGTCCTTCTTTTGGTAGTAAGCCTCTTTTGAAAATACTATATAGTGTGAGCTAACCCTCACCGTGGTTTTTCCCTTATTGGGTTTTCCATGTAAAAATCCAATGTTCATTGTGTTGATTTACTTTATATTATTTGTGTTTCATGCTCTTATTTAATAACAAAATAGCACAATTGAAGAATTGATAAGTGGTAAAGTTTTAAGTTTGAATTTGTGTGACAACTGATTCACCCCCCTCTCAGTTGTCTTATGCATGTTTAACAATTGGTATCAAATATTTTGGTTCCTTGGTGAAGAGCTTAACTGCTTGAGGAGGATCCTAAAGGCTGGTTGAATGGATGATAAAGGAGAGATCCAGACTGCTCTTGAATATCTTGATAAATTGGAAAGAGAAAACAAAGATCTGAAAGAGAATCTTGATGAAGCAAATGAATGTGTTCAAAAACTGAAGGAATAGTTGAAGAAATTTAAGGAAAGGCACAGGGAAGTAAGTGAACAACTAAAACAAGAGATAATTAGACTGAAAGTGATAGTAGAAGAAAAGAAGAGGATTGAAGAATTTTTGAATACAATGGTGCAAAACAAGTTTTATGAATGTTCTAGACTCGAGCAGCAGATAGTAAACTCAAGAGTGGAACTAGAGAAGGCTAAATGCTATGAAAATAATTTCATATCTAGCTCTAAAAAAATTGAAGAACTACTTGCAAGATAGAAACCATGTAAGGAAAAAGGTGGCTTGGGAGTTGATACTAGTGAAAGTTCTAAAGATGTGAAGAAGAATCAAGGAAAGAGGAAGTAGAGAAGGAATTTTGCAAGAAGATCGCTTGTGAGACAGCCTAATGCACAAAGGTACCCCTCTTTTGATGGTGTTTGTTTTTCTTGTAATAAATATGGTCATAGAGCAACTAAATGCAGGAGGAGGATGAACTAGTTTTCAGGTTCTCCTTCTAGAAAATGTTTTGAATGTGGGAAGATTGGACATAAGGCTACATAATGCAGATCTCAAGTGAGAATGATCGGTAGGATAATGAGGAACAGGTTTAATGAAGGAAAAATGAATCAATTCTTTAATGGCTACTACTATACCTATAATAAATTTGGACACAAAGCAAATCAGTGGAGATCGAGGAATAATGGAGGATAGATTAATTAGAAAAGTGTGGTATGTTATAACTGCAACAAACCTGGACATGTATCTAAAGTTTGTAAGAATAAGAAAGGAATGAAGTCTGCTCCGGAAGAGAAGAGTGAATTGGTAAAGAATATTGACAAAGAAGAGATGAAGCAAGAGATGGATAAGGTATGGAAGAAGAAAGAAAAAGAAGAAAAATCTAAGACTCTTGATGTGTCTGTGCCCTCATCTGGTACAGATGACTTATTTAGAATTTAGACCTAGCATGGTCTCAGGGGGAGTATTATCATAAGATTATAAAAACCCTCTAAAAGAATGGCATGTCAAAGGCTAGCACATGGTTGGAATGTGAAGAATTTTTATTCAGAGGCTGTGGAAAAATAACTGGAGAAAAATATGTTGGTATGAGGATTTGCAGACCGAATAAGGGCTTTCTATGATAAGAAGATTGTTTTTAACAACTTTTTAGTGTCTACCGCATTTAATGTGTTTTAGGGTAAGTTTGATGGTGTATAAGATGAAGTTTAAAAGTATCTTTGGTTAAATAATGCCTTTGAAGAGCATGAACAAAAGCCTAGAATGTTTTTGGAGTGAGCGTGAAGCATTTTTGAAAGGAATTCAAAGAGATCATATCAGGTAATCTGGAAACCTTTTCTCTGATTGCATAAGGAAAGAAGAAAATTGAAGAAGTCTTGTTGAAATTCAAGAAAGCATATAAATGGATAATGGATCATGTGGTGTTACTCCTCTAAATTTCAAAATCGTCGAATTAGAAGAATACGATCATAGGAAAATGAAAGGAATTGAACTAGGTTTGAGTGAAATCAAATTAGAGAACATAAAAACCCTAGGGATGGATTTATGGAGTGAATTTCCATGGATTAAAAATAAAGAGGTTATCTTGTTCTCATTGAATCATTTCAAGGACAAAAGCATTGTTTTGGACAAACCCTATTTGATCTCAAAGGAAGCAATTGAAGCGATCATAGGATTATGCAGCATTGGAGTAGAAAGAAAACTATGAAGTATAAAGATGTGGAGGAGCTGAATGGCATCAATAGAGATCTTAGAGCATTGTTGATTGATACACTTGCTGATTTGACCATTAGGTATGTTGCGTATGCTATTTCATACAAAATTTATTTCAAAAACCATGAAATTTCAACTTCGGCGATTGTCATACATATTGCCCACATGATGGTTAAGGAGAACACACAGTTTGATCTATGTAGCTTGTTACTTGACAATTTGTTTGAAAATGTTTGAATGTCATTGGTTGAGAATTATCCCTTTCATTTTGGATCCTTGTTGGTGTGTCTGGTGTTTTACTTTTTGAATTCTCTACCGGGAAAAGACAATGTGATGTGGGAATCTGGTATCCCTATTGGAAGGAAAATTTATAGATATCTAGAGTCTTTGGAAGATAATGTAAAAATGTGCAGATCATATTTCTCATCTTTGAAAGCAAACCCTTGCTCCAATATATCTGCATCAAGTTGATTTGAAGTGGGCTCTTCCTCTGGAAAAAGAGAATTGGAGATTGTTATTAGTGATTCCCCTCTGGAATCGAAAAGGACAAAAGATATAACTGAAGATATCATTGACATTTCAGATGAGAAGGAGAAAGAATCTCTTATTGGAACTAAATCCCCTGATCCTAATGACATCCAGTCTATGATAATTGAAGGAAAAATGAAGAAGACTAGTGAACTATGGAATGTTGCCTCACATATTGAAAAACTAAAAATTCATGATGCTCTGGTAGATTATTACTTTGGAAAGGTATTGAAGTATCTATTGTTTATGTTTTCTTGCTAGAAAATCTGATTGAGATTGTTGAAGAAAGGATGTTGCTTGAAGGTCCGGAAGGACGTAAGATGGGAATCTTGGTTGAAAGGAGATGTGAAAAGGCTAAGTAGATATTTTATAGATTAATTGTGGAAACAAATAAGTGTATTAAAGAAATTTTAGATGTTTACAAGTATTGTCTTTGGCGGCCTGCAGCTGTAGATAATTTCAAAAGCAAAATTGAAGCGATTGAAGCTAAAGTGAACAACATTGGAAAGAATTTCGATATATATGAAGATAAAGAAGGGAAGCAAGGAATAATATTTGGTGAACTACAGGATGAGATAATCATTACACAAAGACAGAGAGATGATGTGACAAAGACCTTTTGGCTTCTTAAAGAAATTGTTGAAGTATGGTTAGAGCATCTTTCCAGAATCCTTATTGATGCAGAAGATGTTGAGAATCAATGTTCCATGACAACTTGGTCACCCTCTTTTACTCTGTTGGGATTATTGGAAAGTACATGCACAAGATTGTAGTCTATTGTATTCAACTGGAAGAAGTTTTATCCAGTTCTCAAGGAAAGGTATAAGAAGGTATTCCAGGTGAAGAATGTCATCTTCACTTAATTTCTATTTGCTTAAAAGTTATGGATTGTTGGAAGTTTTTGAATTTTTTGGAAATATTTTGAAATTTTGATGTCACCATGTTTGCACTCATTTTTGGCACCCTTTTCCATTGATGTCAAAGGGGGAGAGTGTTGGAGGTAGTGGAGAAAGCTGGAGAAAGTTAAAAGTTTTTGAGGAAAGAAGGAGAATTTTTTTACATGTTTCCATCAATGACAAAAGGGAAGATTGTTAGAAGAATGAGTAGGTTATCTATATGTTTTCATTTATGTCACCATATTGGTAACCTGGTCTAGTACTCTTAAACCGGTGCGTATAACTAACTTATCTTCTCCAGTGGTTAATCTGGTATTTTTGGTGCCTCTCCAGTATTCTAGTTCGCATTTCTCTGTAGTTACAATTTCTAATTGCATTTTTGGGAAATTACTTATGGATGTTAAAGGAATGCATGATTAGGTTATTTCGTGTTCTGGTACTTGTATGATGAAGTGACATTATTTTGGTTGCATTGAAGACTATTCTTGGCTGACTTGTTAAGTTAATTTTGATATGATATGAAAACTTATGTGTGATCTATTTCTTGGTCCAAGCCAACATAATGTAACTTGCTAATGGTTAAATTTCATTTTGAAAATATTTTGTGATCTATTGGAGTTGATAGTTGATATATTTTATAAATGAATTGCATCTAATTAGGTTGACCTAATTGATGCTTGCGATGGAGATCAGATATATATATATATATATGGCGGACATTTTTTGAGGTGAAGGAGTGGATGTAGACAACAATAAAGAGATAGAAGAAATAGTGAGTGAGTAATGAATGTGAAGGTGTGATAAAAAAGGCAACAGTTGATGAGTGAAGAATGAAGGGTGTAAAGTCTAAATACTAAGCATCATCGGAACTGTATTAGCACATGATAGGTGCATCTTTCCAATTCATTTTGGGTTGTAAAGCCTTATTATGTTTTGTATAATCTTGTGTAAGTAGTGAGCCTCCTTGTTGGACAATGTCCTTTTTGTAGGAAGTGAGCCTTTGTACTTGGACAGTGAGTCCTTTTGGCAATGAGCCTCTTTTGAAAATACTATATAGTGTGACCTAACCCTCACTGTGGTTTTTCCACATAAAAAATATGGTGTTCATTGTGTCAATTTACTTTATGTTATTTGTGTTTCATGTGCTTATTTAATAATAGAATAGTGTGGTTGAAGAATTGATAAGTGATCAAGTTTGAATTTTTGTGACAACTGATTCACCCCCCCCTCTCAGTTGTCCTACACATGTTTAACATATGTTACTAGCTATATTGGAGTGTCTATGTTCCAAAAGTATTTTGTATATCATTAGTTATGTGTATTCTTGTAATATCATACATTCATCTATTCACTATAATAGAATTAATCCATAAGTCTACTCCAGAATGTTTCAGTTCAACTTTTCAGGACAAAGAGATTTCTTTGGCAATACAATTATTGTTAGCATTTCTTTCAAAGGGTGAGTTTGGCTCTATGATTTAAGAGGAGAGTATTTTTACACACATTCTATCATATTCCTAAGTTTTTAGAGGATATATTTAGCATGCAATAACATTGAAGTGACAAAAGGTTCTTTGTGCTTGTTTGTCAACCAGTTGATGTTTGAGACCTTTGTAGTAATGGCTAGTAGCATACGACATTCAAATCTACTGCATGGTCTCAATATAGGACTTGTTTAAGGTTCTTGTAGTAGTGCACAACATCATGTTCTTTCGACGGAAGCAAAATTTTATTTTGGATCAACCGGTTACAAGTTTCATGCAATTTGAATTTAGGTCCACCTTATGTTGTCTTGGTTATTTTTGGATCCCTAGTTGATATGAAAGAGTGTTAATGCAATGTAATGTATATATTCCTTAGTGGCACAAATGCACAATGTGAAATGTAATTGTAGATAAGGTGGTGAGTGATTATACAAGGAGACTATCTTGTGTGAAATGGTGTTATTCAATTTGAGTTGCATCTCAAAGTGTGCACCATCATTAGAAGATCATAAGGAGTTTGGAAGAGTGTGTGTAGTTAGTTCAGAAGTTTATGAGATGTGTTCGGCTACAATTGAAGTTCCACAAGATTTATCACTGTAATTATGTAGGACTGGTTTTCTACTTGTAGAGCTAGTGTTCAGATCATTGTATTGGGGATTGGTGTCTCTAGTAGGTTGGTGCCTACAAATACTATTTGGGATTGATGCCTCCGATAGGTTGATGCCTACTTCATATTGTAAAATTCACTTGTTATATTCTTGCTTTGCAAGGTTGGATTTGGACAATAGATCCAAGAAGCTATTCTCACCATGTTTTTTCTCATCTTAGGTTTCCATGTATATCTAGTGTTCAATTGTGTGAATGTTGCTCATTGCTTGATTAGTACTAGTAAAGATTCAAGTTGCATAATATGAAATTTGTGTTGAAGTTAATAATTTTAAATGGCTACTAATTCACCCCCCTCTTAGTAGATTGTGTTCCCTTCACTTTTTATTTATCAAATTTTGGAATTTCAAAGTTTTGGGGAAATGGAACCATGGTAATGGGTGATCCCATAATACTGGTTTACAATTTTTGGCCAAACTAGACATTGAACTGAATTTTTTTAACTAAATATTCACTTTCGGGCACCTATAGCAGCTAAACCATGAGGAATTTGAAGATGATGCAAACTAATGATTTGTGACATTTTGTCTGTACATTCTAAATATATTTTTTTCAAAATTTTTGGAATCATATTGTCTTCTTTTTCCATCTCCTTTGGAAACTATTTTTTAATAGTAAACACCATTTTTAAAGAGTGACGTTATTGGCTAACACAACTTTTTTTTATGAAGGATAAAAATCTATTTTTTTTGAATTTAGATTTGTAACTACGATATCTAGTGCATGGAATTGGTTTCATAGCATTTCATTAATTAAGTTTCAAAGTCAAACCAGTTATAATTTAGACATGATTTACTGGCTAAAACATAACTTTTTTTGTATGTATCGAAATTCAATTTTATTTTTTTTGTTGGATCAAGGACATCAATATCTAGTGCATAGATATTTTTCAAAAAAAAATTGATAATCTACTACTTTTCCACATGTGAAGAATAGAGAGCTTGATTTTCGCTTAAAAACCTACATTCACAAGAAATAAAAAATAAATATAATAATCAAATTAAATGTATTTAAAATTGTACTTTTTGGGAAGCTTATAATAAGGACTACATACTTACAAAAAATAAATTTTGAATGAATTAATTTGATTCCCCCAAAAGGTAAATCAAAAGTGGTTTTTTATTAGCATTTTGATAGGACTCCATTATAGGTATGGTTTAAAAATAGCGGGGTTCTATCCAAGGGGGTTTGATCTAAGGTGGTTTGATCAAACCCTTTTCAATTGGAATCCTTTAAATGTAACTTATCAAGGCTTAAATCATTATATTTTCTAGAAATATGTGATTTCAACAAAAATCAGGATCTCCCAGAAATTGTAAACCACTATTGTGGGATCACCCTATTAATAGAATTAGCAAATGGATAAGGATATATGTCGTCAAATGTGTATGTTTTCTTTTGATGTCATACTTAGATCCCTTGAATCATGTTCCTTACATATTAGATCTCTTGAGCAACATTATGGTGTTGGGGTTGTTTGATGTGTAGGTTTACTGTATGGAGTTGTATGGATGCATGTTTTGTTTATGAAGGGGTCTGTGTTGGTAATGTGATGTAGGAATGTAGGTTGAATGTTGAATGCTTTTTTTGAAAGGGTTGGGTTGATGCATTGGTAATTTTTTGTGTTGGAGGTATGTGTGATATATGTTGTTTGTTGGGGGAGGGATGCATGTGAAATATTAAGGGGTGGGAGAGAATTTTGTGTAATGTTGAGGAGTGGGATGGATTTTTGAAGCTTTTGGATGAATTTTTTATTGATTTAAAAGTGGTTAAGGTGTGGAAGGATATGTGCTAGACTAAAATATTCTTGTGGTCATTGTGACTCTAAGTTGTGTGGATGAGTCAGGTTGATTTTAATGTGGGAAGGGATGAGATTGTTGAATACTTTGTGAAAGATTAATATTTTTTTAGGATTTGGGTTGTGTGATGGTTGGAGATGTTGTGATCTCCATAGGTTGTCTAAGGGGTTGGTCAATGCTATAATTGTTGTGGATGAATTGTATAGTTTTCTAATTTGTGAAATGCTAAAGTATTATGGAATTTTAGCCCCAGTTTGGATTAATTGCAATAATAAATAGTCTTTATTTTCCTTAATTTTTTTCCATTAATTCCTTATTTTGTGGATTTTGGGAAACTTCTTGCATTCTTGATGATTATTTAAGTTTTACTATAAAAATTCCATCCATGTTTGGTTCTTGGGGAGATGTTGGTTTGTACGTGATTTCTCCTTATGATGTACTCTTAAGGTATTCAAGGGGCATCCCTATTATGAAATCATTTGACTCCATTAGTCTCTTGGTTTGGGACCTTGTAAGTGGCATACAAAGGTAGACCTAGTTAGGTTTAGTTTTGGTGAATTGGTGTTGAAGTGAGTGATGTTTGTTGAAATGAGGGATATTTGAATTTATGATTTTGGACTAAGGGATGCTTATATCTATTGGATGATGTGGTTTTTAAGGTTATATTTTTGTGTTTGGGATGGTATAGGATGATTTGAAACTAGATGTTTATATTCAAAAAATTGGATGTGTGCATTATTAAGATGTTTTAAGATTATGGTTTATAGTTGGATTTGAAAGGTTTCTAACTTTGGACTAAGTGTTGATCTTGGGATAATGATGTTATGGAAGAGTAAGAGGTAATGATGGAAAAAAATAAAAGTTGCATTAAGAAAATATATATCATTAGTAATAATGGATGACTAGGATTTTATCCTTTCTTACTTAGGATTGGAAATTTATTAAGAAAAATTGGATGAAGATTTTTGGAGTACACTAGCTTTGGAATTTCCAATGTCCTAAGCCAATTTATCCAAATTTGATAAGGTCTAACTTAACACACTACTTAAGGTAGACAAGTTACTAAGCAATATCTAAGCTAGAGATGAAAGATTAAAGGATCTAGATTTAACTCTTGGAAATTTTTGATTTTTTTCTTAGATGATGGTTTTTTATTTTGTTTGACTATGGTTGATAACAAAGGTTTAAGTGGGGTTATTTAATATAAATGGAAGATTAGGGTTTATTTATTATTTTAATTCCAAAGTGGAGAAAGAGTGTGTTGGCAGTTGACAGTTTTTTGGCAATTGTTATCATTGATGTCAACACTAATGGTTATGTTGGTGTCATTGATGGAGATTGTTATTGTCATTGATGTCAACACTAATGGTTGTTGTTGGTATTTGTTGTCAATACTAATGGTTGATGTCAACACTAATGGTTGTCATTGATGGAGATTGTTGGCTATGTTCTTAACCCTTGGCATATTCAATTTGGGCTAACATTGAAGAGGAGTTGAAGAAGTTCATGGTTGGATGTCATGCCTTATTAAGGAGGTATTGTTGATATTCATATAATGCATTATTACTATCAATAGAAGTTGATTTGATATTAAGATGAGGATTAGAAGCATGACTAATGTTGGAGAGATGTTGTTGAAGGCCTACAGTCTATCTCATGCTCTCTCCTGATGTTCTTCACAATATATGTGTTGTTGAAAGGAAGTTTTGGTCTCCACAAGTTGCTCAAATGTTTTTGGTTTAGGAAGTTACATTGAAGTCTATCCAGGAGAATTCTCTACATTCCTTTGTTGTTGCAGTTCTATTCTTGCAATTTGGTATTTAATTTCAGTGCTTTGTGTATGTTGTGCTCCTATCTTTTTAGGTCATGGGTGTTGTCGAGGAATTTCTTATGAATTGCATAAGGTTGGTAGTGTTGCTAGTTGTCTGGACTGGTCTAGGAAATGCTTGAAATTTCTTTGCATTGATGTCTCTACTCCTACAGCTTGGTGAATGTGTTCATAACATTTATGCAATTCCTTAGTTCTAATCTCATATATTGAAGTGGTCTATACGTTGTTCTACAAATGTTACATCATCTAGTTATGTATTATGTTTTCTTGGATAGAGTTTTTTGTACATTTTTGGTTTGTGGTCACTATTTATGGCATGACACTATAAAAGAAGTGTATGGAAATGATGTTGGATGTTCAAGGAAAATCCCTATGTGATTCTCATATTGCTAATTGGTGACTTTGGTGTTGCATTTTGTATTGAGTTGGTTTTCTAGGTTATTTGTGGGTATCTGGCTAACAAGGCATGTTCCTTTGCTTGGGATGTGTTCTTGGGGGATTGCACCAGAAATGGAAGGTGTTTCATGATAGATTTCGGTCCTAACCTATCCTATTTAGGACCGCATTAAGAAAATTCAATTGAAAGAGTGTTTATGGGCCAATTGGTTATGTGCTTCAATGTCCCATCCACACGTTTCCTTGATGTTGACTTATGTTGATGTGCTCCTATGTGTAAATCATTTTGGATCACATTGAAAGAAGTGTTAAGATTTTTTTGGTCCTCCCTATCCTTGAGATAGGACCACATCATGCTTTGGTGGCCGACTAGTTGAATTTATTGTTTATTCTCTTTCAAGCTGACCTAATTGAAGAATCAAAGTGTTGTGATGGATATAAATGCAAGATCATTTGAGATGCAACTGAATGGAGAAGTGTACAAGTATGAAAAAGTGTGTGAGTGAATTGTATTGAATATCCAATAGAGATAGTGCAAATAATTGTGAAAGGAAAGATAAATTATGCTTGAATGCCTCAATCAATAGAGAATTGTGTTGGAAATCTTTGTAATTCTCTTATGTATATCTATTGTATCCTATTCTAAGATAGTGAATCTAATTAGGGCCTCTATGTCTTTCTCCTAGAGTTGGTCGGTACTTCAATGTTGCAAGTCCTTTTGTATCTTTCTCTAGGGTAGTGATCCTTCTTGCAAGTCTTTTGGTAGCGAGCCTTATATTGTGAGTTAACTATCATCATGGTTTTTCCCTAATTTGGTTTTCCATGTAAATTTGGTATCTCTTTGTGTATGTGTGTGTTATTTATCTCCTCTTTGTTGTTGATCTGGTTATTGCTATATCTTTCATTGGTAAATTTTTCTAAAGGTGTTAAAGATTCAAACAACTATATTCTTCTTTGTTACTGATTTTGTTAAAGTTATATCTTTATCTGTCAAAGGAGTTTGAGTTGTGTTGAAAGTTTCAAGTTTCAAAAGGGATTATTTTTTGTGTAAAATGATTCACCCCCCTTCTCAATCTCTAGAAATGTTCAACAATCAGTATTAGAGCCAAGTTCCTTTGTAGAAGCTTGACAACTTGAGGCAAATTTTTGGAATGGAACATGATGGTTCATACAAAGGTCTTACACTTCATGGAACTAATTACTCCTACTAGAAATTGAGAATGGAAGGACACCTAAACTCTCTAGGTTTTGGTGTTTGGAAATTAGTCAAAAGTGGTTATACTGCTTCTACCACTCCTATTGCAGATCCAACTAAAATCAAATTATATGAATGTAATACTAAAGCCAAGAATGTTATTTTTGTGTGGATTAGCTGATTCAGAATTGTTGAAGGTGATAAATTATAGTTATATGAAAGATTCTTGGGAGAATCTTAGTAGCATCTATGAAGGAGATTATGAAGTTAAGCAAGCCAAGATGTGGATCTTCAAAAGCATATTTGAGACTCTGCAGATGACTAAAGATGAATAAAATTCAAGTTATATGCTTTGTGTACAAGAAATTATCTTTGGGATCTCTAAACTTGGTGGTGAAGTAGAAGAAAGTAAAATTGTAAAGAAGGTTTTGAGATCTCTCCCAAAAACTTATAGTCACAAAGTATTTTCCATTGAAGAATATAAATATTTGGATCAATATTCAGTTGATGAAATGTTTGGTACTATTATTGTCTTTGAAATGGGAGATTTTGGTCAAGATGTTCCAAAGAAAGAAGTTGCATTCAAAGTTAACAAAAATATTGAAGATGAAGTTGTTGATCGAATTGATGAACTTGATGAAGTTGAAGCAAAATTTGTGAGAAGATTGAAGAAAGGTACTAGAAAATACAAAGGTATGTTACCTTTTAAATGATTAATTGTGGAATAATATGTCATTTTGCATCCAAATGTCTTTATAAAGAATAAAATGATAGCAATAAAATAGATAAGGTCAAGAAGGCTCTCTATTCCAAAGAGAGCAGTGGTCCCTCTAAAGATGAGGAGAATGATTCAAATGATGAAACTCTCTTTATGAATTTCAATACTACTGGTCTAGAAAGTATAATGTTGAGATATGTAAGGATTCAAGCTCCTTAAGTGATGAAGACATATTTTCCTCTGATCTAGATCTAGAATCTATGGAACTTGAAGGTTTGGACTTTAATTCAGATGAATGGGGGGTTGAATTTGAAGGAAAACTCCAGTCTGCATTGGAAGATCTAAATGAAGCAAATAGGTCTAAATCAAAAATATGAAAGCTTGCTTATAGAATCAAAAGAAGAATCTAAAAAACTAAGAATTCAAGTAACAGAAGGAAGATTATATGAAATCAAACTAAAAGAGGCGAAATATGTGATCTCTGTTTTGAAAATAAGGGTTGAAGAAGGCAAGAGGACTGAAGATTGCTTGAATATCAAACTCAAAGAAAAGACTCATGAATGTTTAAAGCTTGAAGAAGAAAATGCCACTCTAAGGAATGCCCTGAAAAGAGAAAAGGAAAAAATTGACAAAGGAGAGAAGCTTGGTCCAGACAGTTCAAAGTCAAATGAAAAGATTGAAACAAAAAAAGAAAGAGTCTTCCTTGAAAACTCTAAGAAGAATGCCTCTAGAGATACAAGGAATATTTGTAATGGCAAGAAAGAAAGCAAATAATATTCTAATCGGAAGCAGAAAGGTTTTAAAAGTCCTCCATCAACAAAACAACATGCTCCTAACAGGTTCAATCAATCCTTTCAAGGTTGTTTTTCTTGTAATATTTTTTAGGCATAAGGCTATTGATTGTAGAGTTAGACAGAGAAGGAATAATAATATAGGAAGGTATTTTATACCTCAAATAAATAATACTATGTTATTTCATGGATATTGATTTTCTTGCAATAGCTATGGTCACAAGGCTGATGAGTGTAGATCTAAGGTGAAAAGGAACAACTATGTTCCAGAGCACAATGTTGTGTGCTACAAGTGCAATAATATGGGACATAAGGAAAAAATTTGTATAGAATCCATCTCCTCCATATCAGAACAAGGATGAATCCCTTAATCAACAAAAGGGGTAAAATGAAAAAATCCAGAATGAAGACCATGAGAAGAACGATAATACCATACTCATGCACTTTGCACAATATTCTAAGAAAATTTGAGATAGAGAATTATCTCAAAGGGAGATTCTCTTGCAGAATATTTTTTCCCCCTAAAAAGAAAAAAGGTGTTGAAGACTTTAGCATGAAGGATGATTTGAATCAAATCTATGTGCAGATCTACTATAGACCTTGTTTGGTGTTTCCGTTGGAAGTTGGTAATGTTTGAGGTTTGGTACACTCATTCTAATTGATGTTATTCCAATTTGGTGTACTACATTTTAAGACAACGTCCCAGAAAAGTAAGTTTTAGAAGTTTATCTAGGCAATGTCGAGGCTTTTTGGTTTGCATCTCTTCACAGAGAAAGTTTTGGCCTTATGATCCAAATGTCTTTTTGATCAAGATGTGAAAGTATCATATCCATGTTTTCAAGTCTTTATACCTTCTGATATGGTAGATATTAGTGAAATTGTTCCGGTCATGCTTAGTGAAGCAATGATGAAGGTTTTTTCAAATGTGTTACATTTCTTCAGAAGCAAATTTTTTTCCATACAAGATGATTTGATGTACCATAATAGTGTGTTACAATGCCTATCTATTTGTTAGAACATTTGTTTAGGTACATATGCCAAATGATGATTGAACTTATCAATTGTTTGAGTTGGTGTAGTTTTCAAATTTGTTTTGCATGCAGTATATTTGGTTGCTAGACTTCAAGCCAATCCTATGCAATCTCATGAGAAATATGTGAAAATAATTCTCAGATACTTGAAGGGAACTCCAGATTACGGCCTATGGTATAAAAAGGATCAAAATTTCTCTCTGAGTGCCTATATTGATGCAAATTAGGTTGGTTGTGTTAATGATTGGAGAGTACAAGTGGAAGTGCATTCTTTTTGGGAGACAGATTGATCTCAAGGTTCAATAAAATGAAAGATTTAGTGTCTTTGTCCACAATAGAAGCAAAATAAATTGTTGCACCATCTTGTTGCACTCAAGTACTTTAAATGAATCGGACCTTAAAATATGTAAAGGTGGTGTATGATGAAACTATTCCTATATTGTGTGATAATACAAGAGCTATTAACATTTCTAAGAAACTAGTAATGCATTCAAGGATTAAAAACATCTCGATCCGGTGCCATTTTTTGAGAGAGAAAGTTGCAAAACATGAATTCATAATGGAGTATGTGCCTATAAAGGATCAAATTATAGATATCTTTACAAAGGCTCTTTCAAAGGATACCTTTGAATATTTGAGGTAGAAGCTAAGGCTCGTTGCCCCTCCTTGTTCTAACTAGATGCATAAATGGTGCATCTTTCCATGGGGAGAAATTCATATCATATCCTTTCTCCTAGATTGATGAGTGGTACCCTTTAGGAGGAGCTAGTAGTAAGGGGGAGTCCTGAATCAATTATGTAGTAGTTGTATATGTGGTGGAAAAGAAGTGTTGCTAGTCAAAGGGGGAGAATGTGTTGCTACTTCAATAGAAGATCTTTTTTTCCTTTGCTCCTAAAGACAGAAAAATCCTACTAGCTTGTGTAGAAGTGTTTGGCCCTTTGTTCTTGAAGTCAAAGGGGGAGAGTGAGCAATGTGTTGACATCAATTCCAAAGGGGGGGATTATTAGCATTTATTTTCATTGATGTCAACACTAATGGTTGTGTTGTTATCATTGATGGATATTGTTATTGTCATTTATATCAATGCTAATGGTTGTTGTTGCTAATTTTTTTCATTGATGTCAACACTAATGATTGTGTTGTTTTCATTGATGGAGATTGTTGTTGTCATTAATGTCAACACTAATGGTTGTCATTGATGGAGATTGTTGGATATGTTGTTAATCCTTACATATTCATTTTGGGCTAAAATTAAAGAGAAGAGTTGAAGAAGTTCATGGTTGGATGTCATTTTTTATCAAAGAAGAGAAGAGTTGAAGAATTTAATGATTGGATGTCATTCCTTATCAAGGAAGTATTATTGATATTCATATAATGCATTATTATTGTCAATAGAAGTTGATTTGAATTTTTAAGATGAGGATTAGAAGAATGATTGATGTTGGAGAGATGTTGTTGAAGGCCTACAGTCTATCTCCTACTCTCTCATCATGTTCTTGACAATGTATGTGTTGCTAAAAGGAAGTTTTGGTTTCCACAAGTTGCTCAAATGTTTATGGTTCAAGAAGTTGCATTGAAGTCTAACCAAGAGAATACTCTACATTCCTCTATTTTTGCATTTTTGTTCTTGCAGTTTGATATTCAGTGTCAATGCTTTGTGTATGTTGAACTCCTATCTTTTCAAGTCACTAGTGTTTTCGAGGAGGTTCTATGAATTTTTGAAGGTTGGTAATGTTGCTAGTTATCTAGACTAGTCTGGGAATTGCTCTACATTTCTTTGCATTAATGTCTCTGCTCCTGTAGCTTGGCGAATGTGTTCACAACATCTATACAATGTCTTATATCCAATCTCATATGCTAAAGTGGTTCACAATTTGTTCTACAAATGTTACATCATCCGATTATGTATTCTATGTTTCTTGAACATATTTTTTTGTACATTTTTGGTCCGTGGTGGTTGTTGATGGCATGACACTATGAAATAAGTGTATGGAAGTGATGTTGGATGTTTAAGGAACATCCCTATGTGATCTAAATGTTGCTAATTGGTCACTTTGGTGTTGCATTGTGTCTTGAGTTGGCTTTTTGGGTTATTTGTGGATATATGGGCAACAAGGCTTGTTCCTTTGCTTAGGTTGTGTGCTTTGGGGGCTACACCAGTAATGGAAGGCGTGTCATGATATATTTGGGTCTTGACCTATCCTTTTTAGAAATACATCAAGAAAATTCAATTGAAAGAGTGTTTATTAGTTGACTGGTTATGTGCTTCAATGTCTAATCCACACATTTCCTTGATGTCGACTTAGGTTGATGTGTTTTTGTATGTAAATCATTTTGAATCACATTGAACTTGAAGTGTTAAGATTGTTTTTTGGTCCTCCCTATCCTCAAGATAGGACCATATCATTCTTTATTGGTTGACCGGTTAAATTTATTGTTTATTCTCTTTTTGTATGACCTAATTGAGGAATCAAAGTGTTGTGATGGATATAAATGCAAGATCATTTGAGATGCAATCGAATGGAGAAGTGTACAAGTGTGAAAAAGGGTGAAATCACAATATTGTGTCTCACTTTTTTCCCAAGATGGACATTTACATCAATATTTTTAACTGAATCTTCATCTTTTGAGACCTATAGCAACTAAACCATAAAGAATTTGAAGATGATGTGAACTAGTGATTTGTGGCAATTTGTGTGTAGATTCTAAATATATATTTTTTCAATTTTTTTGAAATAAATCATGAATATTTCAACATATCCTTTAATAACTGGTTTTAGACAGAAAATAACATTTTCAGAAAGTAACGTTTGTGTCGTACAACATAACTTTTTTTCTACAAAGGATTAAATTATAATTTTTGGAATATAGATTCTCAACATCAATATCTAGGGAAAGGATATTTTTCATTTTTTTTGTTGCATATTTTTTATTAAATTAATTTTTGAAGTCACTATAACTATAATTTGGACATACGTGTGTGTCGTACAACCTAAATTTTTGTGTATATATTGAAATCAGATTTTTCTTTTTTGGGTGAAACAAGGAAATCAATATCTAGGGAATGGATATTTTTTGAATTTTTTTTACAATGGTTTACTATTTTTCCACCTCTGCACAACAAAGAGCTTGATGTTCAAAGAAAAACCTATGTTTAGTAAAAATTGAAAATTAAATACATAATAAAATGAAAATATATCAAACCTACACTTGTTGGAAAGCTAGTTTTAATGGCTACAATCTTGAAAAATATAATTTTTTAAATGACGTTATTTAATCCCTCAAAAGGTAAAGAAAAAGTGGTTTTTTTACCAGCATTTTGATAACTGTGAAGGAGACTCCATTGTGGGTATGATTTAATACTATAGGGGTTCTATCCAGGGGGGTTTGATCTAAGGGGGTATTATATATCCCTCTTCAACTAAAACCCTTTAGATGGAGCTTCTCAAGACTTAAATCATTAGTTTTTTCAAAAAACAGTGATTTCAGGCAAAAATCAGCACATCCCAAAAGTGAGACACAGTATTGTGGCAGCACCCAAAAGTGTGTGAGAAAGATGTATTGAATTCCTAGTAGAGATAGTGCTAATAATTGTGAAAGGAAAGATAAATTATGCTTGAACACCTCAATCAACAGAGAGTTGTGTTCATAATCTTTGTAATTCTCTTATATATGTTAGCTCCAAAACATAATATGAACACACATGAATCTTGAAATGACAATATGATCCTGATTACTATTGTAGATGATTGATAAATTTTCTCTTCAATGCTCTTGACAATAATATTTTCTCTTGTGAAGTTTCCTTAATGTTAGATAATGTTGCTTCAATTTGAATTGATACTTGAATTTGAATCATTAAAATACCATCAAAAAAATGTTAAAAATTGGGTCCTAACACTTAAGGAGAACCCATTCGCCCTTGGGTGAATGGGTCTCGGGACCTAAATCTAGGACACACAATTTCTAAGGTGTTTAAATTAATGATAGCATTTGTTTAATATTGGTTTCCCTTTCAGAAAATAAGAATAATAAGGCTTAGGAATGCATAATGTAGGTCATTAGAAGCTTAATTAGGTCCAATTAATTAAGGGGATGCAAACATAGTGTGAAAATGTAAAGGAGTACATTTGTCTACACTATATTTAGCCCCCACTTTAGTGAGAGTATAAGCCCACACTCAAACTCACACTAAAGTAGACAATTAATTCAAGAGAGGTATAATTGTACATTTTTTAGAGAGATGAGATGACAAAGATCAAGGAGGAGGATCAAGACCCTAGGATCAAAGATCTCATGGAAAACCAACAAAGGCACAAAGATACATACAAATGCAATAGCGACACAAGATACAACATCATACAATGTCAAAATTAATGCAAGGATAAAAAAAGAAAATTGAATCAAGCTTTGATTGTTTGTCCAAATGATATGGATCAAGCCTAGACTATTTGTCCAAATATACACTCACACAGGCTAGTGTGGTTCGATATACACTAGGTGATCCCCAAGGCAATATGAGAAACACACAATGGTCTATATATTTTGATATACACCAAGTGTGTACCCATAACCATACCAAAGTTATACTCCCTGATAACTTTGATAGGGTGCCACACATGGCAGTCATAAGGCTAGCAAGTTGTGTTATGCTAGACACTCATGAAATAAAGGCACTGCAAATCAAGTTGTGTTATGCTTGGTGTCCAAGAGTTTGTTTATGATAGTCAAATGGGTTTTTCTTAGTTCATGAAAGGTCTCACTTTAGAGATCACACCTAATATCACCATCAAGAGAATATTAGTTGAGAGATAAAATATTTGCACCTTAGGGAATGCAAGCCATAGCATTACCACTAAGAGGAATGTCATATGTCAAGAAAGGTCATGCTCTTGAAGGACATTGATCCCAATGTCACCAACAAGAAGACACATCACGTGAAGTAAGAAGACCACACTTTGAAAAAATTTCATTTCATCAAGCAACCAACAAGTGGGAGACATAATGCCCCCCACTTTAAATAAATTGCTAAACACCATGTTGTGAGCAATTACTTTAAAGTAGAATATGATAAATGTCAATTGATAAAAGAGGCATGAGATCTTATTTGGAAATACCTATGCCAATGATATGTTTCCAAATGGAGCTACATCATGAAAATAAGGTTTCCCCTCATATGCAATCCTAAGATAACACATAAGGGATCCATGGATTTGGGGTTAGCATATGTCTTTGCTATAGTGATATAATTCAGTTCAGAATCATCATAATTCCCCAAATAACTCATGGAAAAATGAACAAAAAGGAAGAATGATGCATAGAGACAAAAGACAAAGGAAAATCCTTTTGGGTTAACATGGAAGAGACCTAAATGTCTTAGTGCTTTGCATTGTCTCCAAAAGGAAACATTTAAGACAATGATAGTGAACAGGAATACATGTTAACTTCATGAAACATCTCAAAAAGAAAATACAAAAGCTAAGATCAATTAGTTTTTCTTGTCGCATGGAGATAGAAGATAGCCATGATTACTTCATAGTCACATTGCAAAGAAGTATACAATGTCAAGTGTCATGTACAAGAAAGATTACAAGAATGAAGTATAGTGATTATTGTTTGCAATGTAAAACAAAAAACAAAATGACACTTTTATTTGTTGTCCCAGATATAAGAATGGTATGCAAAGTATGAATAAACATCAATGTTGCAAGTTAATCTCATTTTTAGTTTGCATTACAAATTCAAGGGGACAATGATCTATGCTTCAATGGAGTTATTATTCAAAGGTAATCAAAAGAAATGTCATTATCACCATCTTCAGTTATTCAAGAAGGATAATCATTTGGGGAGCAATTACAATTCTTAACTGCCATAATATAAAGAACAATAAATAGAGTAACAAGGGCAGCATTCCTTATACCCATAATCTCAAGGAGCAGTCATTTTTGCATATAAAGATAGACAATGTTTCATGCATTTTTACAACATTCAAAGCAAGCTACAGGAAATTTAATATGCAATGGAAAATGAAAGGAGAAGTACAACATTGTAAACTCTTTTGACCAAAACAAAAATGCTGACTTTATTATTTGTTCTAATCACATAGAGTTGTATTTTTCTTCAAATGGCTGAACATGATGGTAAATATTAAAGTACAAAGAGAAATCTAGTTACAGAAGGAAGAGAAAACTATATAAAATCCATATGAAAAGTGAAGTATTGTTCAAAGGAGAATTTCCATTTTTACATAACCATGACCTGAGGCTAACAGGGGTTTGAGATTTCACATATGAAAGTTTGAATCCTTAAAAAGAAAAGTCGAGAAATCTTTGTTTTTTTTCAATTACAGCTTTAAAGATTTTGTCTCTTTTTTTTCGAATATCAAATACCCAATAGATATTTTCATGGAAGCCTACTCATAAAAATGAAAGTGCATAAACAAGAAGGTTTTTCAAAACAAAAGAAAATGTAATTTATCAAATATACCCAGATTGAAAATCAAGTATAGTCGTAGCCTAATCATTAAAGTCAAAGCTAAAGCAATGAAGTTCTTTTTGTATTTCATTGTATGGGTTCAATCGAATGTTCATTTTTAGAAATGAAGGATCAAATTCATTTGAAGAAACACAAAGGCTGCATATATTGCTGGGATGTTGAAAAATTAGACAAGATTGCTCATAGGACCAATAGAAAACAACAATCACATGAGAAAAACAACAGATGGTCGTGGCCTATAAGCTGAGAAAATCTTTTCAAAACAAGGAGAAGACTTCCAAATTTGAGTAAATCAAAACTCACCTTCAAATTTTTGCATCTACCAAAAACCTTCAAGAAATGGTATAAAGACAAAGTCTTCCATTCGAAAGATCAAACCAGAGGTATCTATGGCAGCCAAGAACAAAGAAGACAAGTAAAGGAAATATTCACGTTAAAATGCATCAAGAAATGTATAAGGTTGCGCCTTAAGAGCTGCAAAAGTTTTTTAAATGCATAAAAAACTTCCAGATCTATGCAAGATCAAGCTTACCTTATGATTTTACTTCAAATCTTCAAGATTCTTTGAGAAAATAGCTTGAATACAGATGTTTCTAGCTCAATAGTTGACTAGGGTTTCTCCATGGTGGCAAACTTTCTCTCAACCAGAAAAGATAAAATGAAAAAATGAATGACTATCATTCATTTGAGGGTTTGAACCCTAGAAATTTCAAATGGGAAAGGCTTTTTTCCTTCAAGTTTTATTAAAAAACTTTATTCACTTGATAAGTGGCATGGATTTCTCTAAGCCTTATCATTTTGAATAGTTTTAAATAAAAAGATCTCATAGAGACTTAGTCATTTTAAGTCTTCTATATTGGATTTCATAAAATGCCTTTATTTTTGCATTTATAATTCAAATGTATAGATTTATTTGAGTGATTAATTATAAATCACTTGAAATAAAAGTTATTTATGAAAATGCAAAATAGAGGAAAAACATTATTTATTTGTGCATTTAGTTAAAATGTAAATCTTTATTTTAAATGATAGTTATAAATAATTTAAAATAAATGATATATGGAAATGCAAATAAATGAAATCTTTTGAATGCAAATTCAAATGATGAGATAAATATTGTCAAAGGGAGTTCAAATGGAACATTCAAAGGCTTGCACAAATCATGGAGATAGTTGAGAAAGTTATGCCAACATGTTGAGGGAAATTAGGGATTTTGAAGCACCTAATGATGAGTTTACCTTCAGTTTTGGGTTTCATTTGATTGGAGTTCAATCAAGGAGTGATTTGAGGCACAAAACTCAAGTTCACTTTTAGTTATAAGCCTCTTTTGGAGGGATTTCCAATTGCATATGACCCATGAGGCTATTTTGTGATTCACAACTCTTGATAGAGTTCTCTTGCAAGTACATACCTTACTTGGAGGAGAAGTAAGAAAACACGTCATATTTTGGAGCCAAGATTCAAATTCAAATTTTTGGAGGCTTTTCTATATATATATATATTCTCTCATTTTTTTAAGGAGTTCTCAGTTTGGTGCCTACTCTGGAGAATTATTCTTACTTTGTAACTCATTTTCTTGTGAGTTCTTGAGATTTGTAATGCAGTTATCTCCTATTTCTCAATAAAAAGCTTATTTCCTTCTTCATATCTCTTTGTTCTTTAGTGTTGATTGTGAGTTACAGGATAGAGTATTGTGTTATCCTTTATTTTATCAGATTCCTTCAATGCTAAATATGAAGAATATCATGTCATAGTGCAAGTCTATGTTAGTGCTTTCATTCCCTTGCATAAAGATTTGTGAAAACATCTTTGTTTTCCTTTTTTCTAAGCATTAGAAAAGTTAGAGCCTTTCCTTAGAATTATTTTTGTAGGAATAAATAACTAAGTTGTGAGATTATGTAGCTTTATTTATTGATTTTGTAGTGAGATTTTAGCAATTTTCAAATCACTTATCAGTTGGTGAATCACCTTGTTATCCAATTTTTAGTGTATGCATTATCCTTCTTACTCTTTCCCTCTGTTAAAAATCAGTGTTTTCAAGAAATATCCAAAGGGAACCTGCCCATAACCTGTAGGTTTATTCTCACCATAGGATACCCACAACCTGAGAATAGTCCCATGTGTACAGGATTTAAGACTTTTTCAACTTGTCTTCGGGTGCAAATCCTTGTGTTAACAATTTTGGCACGCCTGGTGGGACATTGACTGATTTATCAGTTCAAATAGAGCTTATTTAGCTGTTGTTATGGTGTGAGCAACAGTTTTCCAACCTTGAGGAAGGAAATATTTTCACACTTGGTGACTCCACAACTTTGGTTTTAGTAGTTTGCAGTGACAAAGCACATGAGAAGTTACCAAACAAGGCAAAGTGCAGAACATGTTGAGCATTCAGAGCTACCATCAAGAAGTACCAGAGTTGTTAGTAGAGCATCAAGCCTTGTTTCAACTTTCAGTAACCCTCTGTTTATAAGTTTTGTATTTCAAATTTTAGCTAGTTCTACTATTTCAAGTAGTTCATCAAGTAGTATTAATTCTCCATTAGTCTATATGGCTCATCCTCCACCTAGGAATCATCCTTTTGTATCTTTTTATCAAGGACTCCCCTTGAATTTAGCCCAGCATAATGATATTATAGTTGCAGCCCTTAAGAGCTTACCATTTTTTACTAGTGAAGATCAGACAACAGTTATTGAGCACATTTGAGATGTGGCTCCATTGTGTGGTTTGCATCATATTACTAAACAATATATTGTGGTAAGGCTCTTGGAAGCCTCTCTTAAGTGTAAAGCTTTCCAATGGTTTAGAGGGCTACCTGTAAATTTAGTTACAATATGGGATCAGTTAGGAGAGAAACTAAATAAATAGTTCAAGGACAAATCAAACCATCTTTCACTGGTGGAGCAGCTCACTACCATCAAAAGAGCTCCACATGAACATTTGGTGGACTTCAATTATTGTTTCAAGAAGACTTGGAATAGGATTCCAGCCTCGGTAAAACCTTCTAATGACTACAATTTTTGTTTTACTTGAAAGCTTTGAATAGTGATATTTCACTTGCAATACAGTCTATGCGTGGGGATTCTTTACTAGCAGCATTTGATGTTGCTATTAGAGTAGAAAATAGTCTAATTCAAGCTGGTAAATTAGCACCTAGTCCTCCAATGCCATATTTTCCTGATATATAGCCAATTATCCCAGTATTACCACCTACTATAGTTGTTGTTCCTTCATTTCCAACTTTCAATAATCAAGTAGTAGATCAAGAGCATGTTGTTCCCAGCCAATTCCAAGAGTTGATAAGCATAAAAGAGAAAAATGATAATATACATAAGACCATGCAGACCTTTGGTAATGAGTTGGTCAATATTAAAAAGCAGCAATATTTTCCACCTTACCAAACTCCCTTTTAGTCTAATCCTAAAATTCAGAGGAGGAATTTTAATCAAAGGCCTTTCTAGCCATTCAATCCCAATGCCCCTAGTTCTTCCAAAGAGGTAGTACTAGTGCAAAATAATATGGCAGTTGATTACAAATGGTTTTTTCCATGTAATCAACCGCATAATCAATCCACTTGTTCTAATGGTATTCTGAATCAAGCATTAATGGTGCAAAGTAGTGCTGTAGTTCCAAAGAATTCATCTTAGAAGGCTCATGAACAACATTCTACTCATGCAGAAAAAGGAAATCCAGATGTCACCTTCATGAATTGGAAAGGTGAAGAGTTTTGTGGGGTCAATAATGCACAAAATCAGTCAGGTGATTCTATAGCAGCCAATACAAGAAGTAAGAAAAGGGTTGTGGAATTGGGGCAACAACCTGTGATGAGAAAAGATCAACTTAAATCACAAGTTCAATCAGCACAAGTACAAAAGGATGTTGTTCTTAAAGGACAACAGAAGGTTAGTACTGGTAACTTTAACATATTAGATGATATGAAGAAAACACATGTTAGTGTTTCCATGTGGGATTCTTTAGCTCTTCCTGGGCAAAAAGATCTTTTACATGAAGCTTTGTTAAAGTTTTCTTTATCTAATGATATGTCTAATCATCAACCTTCAAAGTTTTTGTTTACCAATGATTTTCAAGAAAAGAAAGAACATCCAACCACCTTTGTTAAACCACCCCCATTTTATGTAACTTTGATTGTTGGCCAACATTTAGTACACAATTGTATGATTGATTTAGGGGCCAGCAGTTCTGTAATGCCCAAGAAAATTGTAGATAAATTGGGAATAGAGTATGAGCCATTATAAAAGGGGGTAGTTCAACTAGATGGTACTGTTGTTAAGACAGTGGGAGTCATTAAAAATCTAAATCTTACATTGCACGCATGTCCAAATTTCTCAATGCCTCAGGGCATTTATGTCATAGAGTTACCTCCATATTTCTCCATATGTTTATCACGAGATTTTACTGCTAAAATTGGAGGATACTTGTCCTCTGATTGGTCACATATGTTGTTTAGAACCAAATATGGAACCAAGTTCACTATCAAATCAGAACCTATTGCTAAGAATCATATTGAACCATATAATGCAAGTGCCATTAATAAAGCAGCTATTGTTAATTGTGCTCTTTTTGATCAAGAAGATATTCTTGCAGCTAAAGAGACTAGTACACAGATAGAGAATATCCCTGATGTTTTGTTGGATGAGTGGGCAGTAGAGAATGTTTAGAATTCTTCAAATGAACAACATGAAGAGGTAAATTTGGGAGTTTATTTGATGTATGAATCTGATTCTGTCATTCCTAATCTTGTCAAGAGTGATGAACAATAGTCTGATCAACAAGTAAATGTGGTTTGGAAGTTGTTCTTTGATGGTTCAAGGAGTAGGAATGGTGTTGGAGGTGGTTGTATGCTTATTTCTCTAACTGGTAAAAAATATTATGCTGCATCCAAGTTCACATTCAGCTGTACCAATAATACAATTGAATATGAAGCTCTGATTCATGGTCTCTAGTGGGAAAAAAAGAGAGGTATTTGCTATTTACAAGTTTTTGGTGATATAGAACTGATTGTTAATCAAGTTAGAGGTATCCATACTAATAAGAATGATTTTCTCAAGTCTTATAAGCATAGAGTATGGGATCTTATTGGAGATTTTCAAGCTTTTAATTTGTACTTGTCATTTCCGAAAATTGAAAATAATCATGTTGATAGACTAGCAGCCATAGGCGCTCAATATGATGTCCCAAATGATATCAGTAATTCTAAAGAATAGCAGTATGTAAATGTGATTGTTAGGTCATTAATCTCTAACAATAATGAGCATTGGCAAGTCTTTGATAGTGATCAACAGATCATAAACTTCTTGAGAGAAGTAGAATTTTCTAATGATAATAAAGAGAAACTCAAACATCAGTATGAGGACCAGATCATACAGCTGAAAACCAACAAATTGTTCGAAGGCTTGGTTACATTGGAGTCTATTTTTAATACAGCTGATCAAGTCAAAAAATAAAAAGACAGCTTGCAGATTAAAGAAGATCATTATGAAGGTGTAGAGATCTTCAAAGATAAGCTTTTAAAGCTTGGTAATGTATGCACATTAGAAGAAAGGAATGCATTTATTTTACTTTGTCAAGAGTTCAATGACATTTTTGCATGGGAATATTCAGATCTGAAAGGTTTTGACCCTTTTATTACATAGCATACAATTGAACTTGAGCCAAATGCCAAGCCTATAAGACAAAAATAGAGGCCACTTAACCCCAAGCTTGAACCCCTCATGATCAAAGAGTTGAATAAGCTCATTTAGAGTGGTATTATTTGTCCTATTAAACATACCTCTTGGGTATCCAATCTTGTCCCTGTGAGAAAGAAAAGTGGTGAAATCAGACTTTGTGTTGATTTCAGAGACCTTAATAGAGCTTCTCTGAAATATTTTCACCCTTTACCTTCCATGGAACAAATTCTTCAAGTTGTTCCATGTTCTGAGAGATTCTCTTTATTAGATGGCTTCTCAGGATATAATTAGATCCTGGTTAAGGAAGAAGATCAATTTAAGACATCATTTACAACTAAATGGGGTACAATGGCTTACAAGAGGATGCCATTTGGTTTATCAAATGTTGGAGCTACTTTTCAGAAAGCTATGGACATGGCTTTGAAAGGTTTAATGTATAAAATTGTATTAGTTTATTTGGATGACATAACTATTTTTTCAAAAAATTCAAATGAGCACTTTGATCACTTAAGGAAAATATTTGAAAGATGTAGAGAATTTGGTGTCTCTCTCAACACAAAGAAATATGTGTTTGTTGTACATGAAGGAAAATTTCTTGGGTATATTGTATCAAAACATGGCATTTCGATAGATCCGAAAAGAGTAAGTGTTATTCTTTCTCTTCCTTTACCAACACACAAGAAAGGTCTACAAAGTTTCCTATGTAGAATAAACTTTGTAAGAAGATTCATTCCAAATGTTGCTGAGTTATTAGTGCCTTTGACTTCAATGTTAAAAATGAATGTTTCTTTTAGCTGGACTAAGGAAGGAAAGAGGAGCTTTCAGCTTATCAAGAATGCACTTCCAGCTGCTCCTACTCTGTTAAACCTAGATTTCAGCTAGTTCTATTGTTTCAAGTAGTTCATCAAGTAGTATTAATTCTCCAGTAGTCAATATGGCTCATCTTCCACCTAGGAATCACCTTGAATTTAGCCCAGCATAATGATATTCTAGCTACAGCCCTTAAGAGCTTACCATTTTTTACTGGAGAATATCAGACAATAGCTATTGAGCACATTCGAGATGTGGCTTCATTGTTTGGTTTGCATCATATTAATGAATAGGATATTGCAGTAAGGCTATTGGAAACCTCTCTTAAGGGTAAAGCTTTCCAATGGTTCAAAGGGCTACCTTTAAATTCAGTTACAACATGGGATCAATTAGGAGAGAAACTGAATAAATAGTTCGAGGAAAAATCAGACCAGTTGTCACTGGTGGAGCAGCTCACTACCATCAAAAGAGCTCTACATGAACATTTGGTAGACTTAAATTACTATTTCAAGAAGACTTGGAATAGGATTCTAGCCTCAGTAAAACCTTCTAATGACTATGCATTTTTGTTTTACTTGAAAGCTTTGAATAGTGATATTTCACTTGCAATACAGTCTATGGGTGGGGATTCTTTACAAGTAGCATTTGATGTTGCTATTAGAGAAGAAAATAGTCTAATTCAAGCTGGTAAATTAGCACATAGGCCTCCAATGACATATTTTTCTGATATACAACCAATTATCCCAATATTACCACCTATTGTAATTGTTGTTCCTTCATTTCTAGCTTTCAATAATCAAGTAGCAGCTCAAGAGCATGTTGTTCCTAGCCAATTCCAAGAGTTGATAAGCATAAAAGAGAAAAATGATAATATACAAAAGACCTTACAGACATTTGGTAATGAGCTGGTCAATATTAAAAAGCAGCAATATCAGCCACCTTACCAAACTCCCTTTCAGTCTAATCCTCAAATTCAAAGGAGTAATTTTAATCAAAGGCCTTTCCAACCGTATAATATCAATGCCCCTAGTTCTTCCAAAGAGTTAGTACTAGTGAAAAATAATATGGTAGCTAATTATGAATGGTTTTTTCTATGTAATCAACCGCATAATCAATCCACTTGTTCTAAAGCAGTTTTCCAGGCTTCAGGAAGGAAAATTTTTCACACTTGGCGACTCCACAACTTTGGTTTTAGCAGTTTTCAGTGAGAAAGCACATGAGAAGTTACCAAACAAGATGAAGTGCAGAACCTGTTGAGCATTTAGAGCTACCATCAAGAAGTACCGAAGTTGTTAGAAGAGCAACAAGCCCTGTTTCAACTTTCAGTAGCCCTCTGTTTATAATTTCTGCAGTTTCAAGTAGTTCATCAAGTAGTATTAATTCTCTAGTAGTGAATATGGCTCATCCTCCACCTAGGAATCAACCTTTTGTCTCTTTTGATCAAGTAATCCCCTTGAATTTAGCCTAACACAATGATATTCTAGCTACAACCCTTAAGAGCTTACCATTTTTTACTTGTGAAGATCAAACAACAGCTATTGAGCACATTCAAGATGTGGCTTCATTGTGTGGTTTGCATCATATTAATGAATAGGATATTGCAGTAAGGCTCTTGGTAGCCTCTCTTAAGGGTAAAGCTTTCCAATGGTTCAAAGGGCTACCTATAAATTCAGTTACAACATGGGATTAGTTAGGAGAGAAACTGAATAAATAGTTCGAGGAAAATCAGACCATCTTTCACTGGTGGAGCAGCTCACTACCATCAAAAGAGCTCCACATGAACATTTGGTGGACTTCAATTACCATTTCAAGAAGACTTGGAATAGGATTCAAACCTCGGTAAAACCTTCTAATGACTATACATTTTTGTTTTACCTGAAAGCTTTGAATAGTGATATTTCACTTGCAATACTATCTATGGGTGGGGATTCTTTACCAACAGCATTTGATGTTGCTATTAGAGTAGAAAATAGTCTAATTCATGCTGGTAAATTAGCACCTAGGCCTCCAATGCCATATTTTGTTGATATATAGCCAATTATCCCAGTATTACCACCTATTGTAGTTGTTGTTTCTTCGTTTCCAGCTTTCAATAATCAAGTAGCAGCTCAAGAGCGTGTTGTTCCCAGTCAATTCCAAGAGCTAATAAGCATAAAAGAGAAAAAATATAATATACAGACGACTTTGCAAACCTTTGGTAATGAGTTGGTCAATATTAAAAAGCAGCAATATTAGCCACCTTACCAAACTCCCTTTCAATCTAATCCTCAAATTCAGAGGAGGAATTTTAATCAAAGGCCTTTCTAGCCATATAATCCCAATGCTCCTAGTTCTTCCAAAGAGGTAGTACCAATGCAAAATAATATGGCAGTTGATTACAAATGGTGTTTTCCATGTAATCAACCGCATAATCAATTCACTTGTTCCAATGGTATTCTGAATCAAGCATTAATGGTGCAAAGTAGTGTTGCAGTTCCAAAGAATTCATCTCAGGAGGCTCATGAACAACATTCTGCTCATGCAGGAAAAGGAAATCTAGATGTCACCTTCATGAATTGGCAAGGTGGGGAGTTTTGTGGGGTCAATAATGCACAAAATCAGTCAGGTGATTCTATATCATCCAATACAAGAAGTAAGAAAAGGGTTGTGGACTTGAGGCAACAACCTGTGATGAGAAAAGATCAGCCTAAATCACAAGTTCAATCAGCACAAGTACAAAAGGATGTTGTTGTTCTTAAAGGAAAACAGAAGCTAGTATTGGTAACTTTAACATATTAGATCATATGAAGAAAACACATATTAGTGTTTCCATGTGGGATTCTTTAGCTCTTCCTGGGAAAAAAGATATTCTACATGAAGCTCTGTTAAAGTTTTCTTTATCTTATGATGTTTCTAATCATCAACCTTCAAAGGTTGTGTTTACCAATGATTTTCAAGAAAAGAAAGAATAGCCTACCAATGTAGTTAAACCACCCCCATTTTATGTAACTCTGATTGTTGGATAGCATTTAGTACACAATTGTATGATTGATTCAAGGGCCAACAGTTCTGTAATGCCCAAGAAAATTGTAGATAAATTGGGAATAGAGTATGAGCCATTAGAAATGGGGGTAGTTCAACTAGATGGTACTATTGTTAAGATAGTGGGAGTCATTAAAAATATGATTCTTACATTGCACGCATGTCCAAATTTCTCAATACCTCTGGAGGATTCTTACATTGCAGTCATTAAAAATATGATTCTTACATTGCACGCATGTCCATATTTTGCCATATGTTTATCACGAGATTTTATTGCTAAAATTGGAGGATACTTGTCCTCTGATTGGTCACATATGTTGTTTAGAACCAAATATGGAACCGAGGTCACTATCAAATCAAAACCTGTTGCTAAGAATCATATTGACCCATATAATGCAAGTTCCATTGATAAAGCATCTATTGTTAATTGTGCTCTTTTTGATCAAAAAGATATTCTTGTAGCTAAAGAGACTAGTACACAGATAGAGAATATCCCTGATGTTTTGTTGGATGAGTGGGCAGCAGAGAAAGTTCATAATTCTTCAAATGAACAACATGAAGAGGTAAATTTGTGAGTTTATTTGATGAATGAATCTGATTTTGTCATCCCTAATCTTGTCAAGAGTGATGAACAACAGTCTGATCAGCAAGTAAATGAGGTTTGGAAGTTGTTCTTTGATGGTTCAAGGAGTAGGAATGGTGCTAGAGGTGGTTGTATGCTTATTTCTCCAACTGGTGAAAAATATTATTTTGCATTCAGGTTCACATTTAGCTACACCAATAATATAGCTGAATATGAAGCTTTGATTCATGGTCTTCAGTGGGAAAAAAAGACTGGTATTTTTTTTTTACAACTTTTTGGTGATACAGAACTGATTGTTAATCAAGTTAGAGGTATCCATACTATTAAGAATGATCTTCTCAAGTCTTATAAGCATAGAGTATGGGATCTTATTGAATATTTTCAAGCTTTTAATTTGTTGTCAATTCCCAGAACTGAAAATAATCATGCTGATAGACTAGTAGCCATAGGCACTCAATATGATGTCCCAAATGATATCAATAATTTTAAAGAACAACAGTATGTAAAAGTGTTTGTTAGGTCATCAATTCCTAACAATAATGAGCATTGGCAAGTCTTTGACAATGATCAACAAATCATAAATTTCTTGAGAGAAGAAGCAGAGTTTTCCAACGATAATCAAGAGAAACTCAAACAACAGTATGAGGACCAGATCATACAACTGAAAACCAACAAACTGCCTAAAGGCCTAGTTACATTGGAGTCTATTTTTAATATAGATGATCAAGTCAAAAAAGAAAAATCCAGCTTGTAGATTAAAGAAGATCATTATGAAGGTGTAATGATCTTCAAAGATAAGCTTTTAAAGCTTGGTAAGGTATGCACATTAGAAGAAAAGCATGCATTTATTTTACTTTTTCAAGAGTTCAGTAACATTTTTGCATGGAAATATTCAAATCTGAAAGGTTTTGACCCTTCTATTACACAACATACCATTGAACTTGAGCCAAATTCCAAGCCTATAATACAAAAACAAAGGCCACTTAACCCCAAGCTTGAACCCCTCATGATCAAAGAGTTGAATAAGCTCATTTAGAGTGGTATTATTTATACAATTAAACATACCTCTTGGGTATCCAATCTTGTCCCTGTGAGAAAGAAAATTGGTGAAATCAGACTTTGTATTGATTTCAGAGACCTTAATAGAGATTCTCATAAAGATCGTCACCCTTTACCTTCCATGGAACAAATTCTTCAAGTTGTTTCAGGTTCTGAGAGATTCTCTTTATTAGATGGCTTCTCAAGATATAATCAGATCTTGGTTAGGGAAGAAGATCAATTTAAGATAGCAATTACAACTAAATGGGGTATAATGGCTTACAAGAGGATGCCATTTGGTTTATCAAATGTTGGAGCTACTTTTTAGAAAGCTATGGACATGGCTTTGAAAGGTTTAATGTATAAATTGTATTAGTTTATTTGGATGACATAGCTATTTTTTCAAAAAATTCAAATGAACACTTTGATTACTTAAGGAAAATCTTTGAAAGATGTAGAGAATTTGGTGTCTCTCTCAACACAAAGAAACATGTGTTTGTTGTACGTGAAGGAAAATTTCTTGGGTATATTGTATCAAAACATGGCATTTCCATAGATCCAGAAAGAGTAAGTGTTATTATTTCCCTTCCTTTACCAGCACACAAGAAAGGTCTACAAAGTTTCCTAGGTAGAATAAACTTTGTAAGAAGATTCATCCCAGATGTTGTTGAGTTATTAGTGCCTTTGACTTCAATGTTAAAAATGGATGTTTCTTTTAGCTGGAATAAGGAAAGAATGTTAAAAAAGAATGTTTCTTTTAGCTCCTACTCTGTTAAACCCAGATTTCTCAAAAGACTTTATTTTGTATGCATATGGAAATATTGATAGTATTTCAGATATGCTAGTTCAAGAGAATGATCATGGGTTAGAAGAGCCCATAGCTTTTTTCAGTCAGAGTCTTAAGGATTATGAGCTTAATTATTCCTTTATTGAAAAGTATGTATTAGTTGTTATCAGAAGTTTAAAGAAATTCAGACATATGCTTTCTAACAATAGGATTAAATTGTTTGTTGCTCACCCTTCAATTAAGGATTTTTTGTTGAATAAGGATTTGAATAGTAAAAGAGTTGGTTGGGTGAAAAAAGTGATGGAATATGACCTTGAGATTAAATTTACCAAGCTGATAAGAGGTAAAGGTCTCTGTGAATAGCTTACAGAGAGCAATAACAACAATACAAAAGAAGATGAAAATGTTTTTTTAGCTCATCAGGATGAGGAACAAATTATTGCACCAGTTTCTCCTATAGGTTGGGTAAAAGAAATGACATATTTCTTGTTAATTGGTGAGTGTCCTCCTGGTTTGAGTAAATAAAAAAGAAGGTATTTTAGAATACAATCAATACCTTATGTACTTTTAAATGGTTTATTGTTTAGAAAATATTTTCATGGTGTTTTGTTAAGATGTATAGAAGCTGACCAAATTGATAAAGTTTTACATGAGTTTCATGAGGGAACAGTTGGTGGCCATTTCTCTCCAAGAGATACAACTCTTAAGATAATGAAAGGAGGCTATTACTGGCCTACCTTATTCAAAGATGCCCATTCATGGGTAAGAAAATGCAAGGAGTGTGCCATTTTTGTAGGAAAAGAGAAGCTGGCAACCCTTATGTTATAACCAATTTAGATTGAATAGCCCTTTATGAAGTGGGGCTTAGATTTTATTGGAGTCATAAACCCACCATCAAGTGCAAGCCACAAGTGGGTGCTCATAGCCACTAATTATTTTTCAAAATGGACTAAAGTTGTAGCACTTAAAGAAGCAAATGAGACTGTTGATCTGAACTTCTATGAAGAGCTAATAACTAGGTTTGGAGTTCCTGAATCAATAGTTTAAGATAATGCACTTGCTTTCATAGGAACTAAGATATATGAGTGGGCTGTTAGAAATGGTGTTTATCTGAATACATCTTCTAACTACTATCCTCAAGGCAATGGAAAAGTTGAGACCACTAATAAGAACCTTCTGAGGATTATCAAGAGGACTATGGAAGGTAATCAAAGAGCTTGGCATACAAAGTTGAAATTAGCCTTGTGGGTTGATAGAATTACACCAAAAAGATCAATAGGATTATCACCATACATGCTTGTGTATGGAAAAGAAGCAAGGCTGCCTATTTCACTTGAACTTCTAGCTCTTGATCTAGTCAATCGGCTTGACATGATTGAGGAAGAGCCTATGATAGCAAGATTGGCTCAGTTGATTGAACTTGAAGAGACTAGAGCTGAAGCAATGAAGAAGATTGAGAAACATCAAGCTCAAGTGAAAAGATCATTTGATAAGAGAGCATCTCCAAGAGTATTCCAAGAAGGTGACATAGTTCTGAAGTGGGATGAACTAAAAAGAAAACCTGGAAAGCACTCCAAGTTTGATGCATTCTGGATTGGACCTTACATCATAACTGGATAGAAACAACATAATGTCTTCCAATTGTCTAAGTTGGATGGTGAAATGCATCCAATCCCAGTGAATGGGATTCACCTCAATCATTTCTTTTGAGGTAGGATCTAAATTTGTACATATTTGATTAGATTCTAGATGTTAATAAGTGCTTTTGCACATAGATTAATTGCATATGTGTTTTCCCTAAGTGTTGTTTTGCACAATTGGTAGTTTACTTTGAGTTTTGTTGTGGGAGAAATAAAAACTTTGCTATTACTAGTTGTAGATCAATGAAATAGACACCTCTCATTCATAACATGGAATGGAGCTTCAATGTCATGAACAACAAATGTGTACTACATGGAACTATAACTAGTAAAAGCAAAGTTACAAACAGTTACAATAATATGAGTAAATTTTGTACAATTTTTTTGAGTCAAGGAAAGAACTAAAATAAACTCCATACCCAATGGATAAGCAAGGCAACTGGCCTATTTCGTTTCACAGGAAAACACCCCTAAGAGGTCGCCAGAAATGTTACTAATTTTTAGCTTCTGTCTTAAAGTAGTGAAGATTTAATAAGCAATTATTTGCTGGAGTATAAAATTTTGATGTTAAGTCATCCAATGAATCCTTGCTTTCAAAATGAAAGATTTTTCTAGGATTCATTTGTTCAAATCATTCAAACAGCTTAGATTAAACTGTTGAACAATTTAGACAAATCAATAAACAAGTTTCATTTGGAAAGCAAAAATTCAAAAAATGTCATGAAAAGTTGAATTATTTTTTGTAATGTTTATCATTGTTGATTATCAAAAGGAATTGTAGATCAAGAATGTAGAAATAATCATTTATTTTGATTGTAGAACTTGTGCTTTAAACAATTTTAATTTCATTATTTCATATTATATAATTGGAACAAGTTCATGTTGGTACATAAGCCATTACATATCATGAAACAACTGATTTATTAAAAGATATGTTTCTGTAACCCCACACAAGCCCTAGGTTATGACTAAGTTGATTAAATTCAACAACAACTATAAACCATAAACCTAAAGATTAAATAAAAGAAGAAAGACACATAAAAGGAAGGCCATGTCCATCATTGCCTGGGAAGGCTGATGTAGAGTTGACTTGTTGCTTTCTAGCTTGATCTTCAGTGTCTTCAACTCCTTTGCTCCTGAATTCCAGAACCTACAGTTGATGGTAAATTTGTGTTAGAGCTCAGGGCATGATATCCAATTATATGCTTATCAATAGATATATGATTTATAGTCATTATCAAATTGAATCAACTTAGTCCATATCTGAGAGATAAATGTAAAACTGCCAGATCAAATCATCAGGAGAAATCATTGAATTCACTATTTTTCTAACTTGTTTGCTTCATGTGCAGATACAAGAAAAATTTTACTAGTTCATCAAATTAAAGCATGAATGAGGATAAATGTGGCTCCCTCAAGGGTTGATCTCAGCTCATGATAATGGCACAAGCACAATATGAAGGAAAAATAATCAGAGCCATCTATGCAGCTTTTCAATGATAGTGAACATGCATACATGTTAACTTCATGAAGCATCTCAAAAAGGAAATAAAAAAGATAAGATCAATTAGTTTTTCTTGTTGCATGGAGATAGAAGACAACCATGATTACTTCACAATCACATTGCAAAGAAGTATACAATGTCAAGTGTCATGTATAAGAAAGATTACAAGAATGGAGTACAATGATTGTTGTTTGCAATGTAAAACAGAAACAAAATGACACTTTTGTTTTGTTGTCCCAAATATAAGAATGGTATGCAAAGTACGAGTAAACATCAGTGCTGCAAGTTAATCTCATTTTTAGATTGCATTACAGATTCAAGGGAACAATTATTTTTGCTTCAATGGAGTCATTATTCAAAGGGTAATCAAAAGAAATTTCATTATAACCATCTTCAGTTATTCAGGAAGGATGATCATTTGGGGAGAAATTACAATTCTTAACTGCCATAATATAAAGAACAGTAAACAGAGTAACAGGGGCAGCATTCCTTATACCCATAATCTCAAGGAGTAGTCAAGTTCTCAAGTAGCAGTCATTATGATCTAAGAGATAAAGGGTAGAGCCATCTTCATAGTGGAACAATAACACAATACAAGCAGAATAAATCATCATATTCAAGCTTCTATTTATAAAAGATAGACAACATTTCATACATTTTTGCAACATTCAAAGCAAGCTACAGGAAATTTAATATGTAGTGGAAAATGAAAGGAGAAGTACAACATTGTAAACTGTCTTGAGAAAAATAGAAATGTTGACTTTATTATTTGTCCTAATCACACAAAGTTGTATTTTTCTTCAAATGGCTGAACATGATGGTAAATATTTAAGTACAAAGAGAAATCCAGGTACAGAAGGAAGAGAAAACTATATAAAATCCATATGAAAAGTGAAGAACTATTAAAAGGAGAATCTCCATTTTTACATAACCATGACCTGAGGCTAACAGGGGTTTGAGATTTCACATATGAAAGTTTGAATCCTTATGAAGAAAAGGCAAGAAATCTTTGTTTTTTTTCAATTGCAGCTTTAAAGATTTTGTCTCTTTTTTCTGAATATCAAATACCCAATAGAGATTTTCATGGCAGCCTACTCATAAAAATGAAATTGCATAAACAAGAAGGTTTTTCAAAACAAAAGAAAATGTAATTTATCAGAGATACCCAGATTGAAAATCAAGTATGGTCGCAGCCTAATCATTAAAGTCAGAGCTGAAGTAATGAAGTTCATTTTGTATTTCATCGTATGGGTTCAATCGAATGTTCATTTTCAAAAATAAAGGATCAAATTCATTTGAAGAAACACAGAGGCCACATAGATTGCTGGGATGTTGAAAAATCAAACAAGATTGCTCATGGGACCAACAGAAAACAAAAATCACATGAGAAAAACAATAGATAGTTGTGGCCTATAAGCTAAGAAAAGCTTTTCAAAACAAGGAGAAGACTTCCAAATTTGAGTAAATCAAAACTCACCTTCATATTTCTACATTGAATCTACCAAAAACCTTTAAGAAATGGTATAAAGACAGAGTCTTCCTTCTGAAAGATCAAACCAGAGGTATCTATGGCAGCTAGGAATAAAGAACATAGCATAAAGGAAAGATTCACATTAAAATGCATCAAGAAATGTATAAGGTCGAGCCTTAAGAGCTGCAAAAGTTTTTTAAAAGCATAAAAAAATTCCAGATCTATGCAAGATCAAGCTTACCTTATGATTTTACTTCAAATCTTCAAGATTCTGTGAGAAAATAGCTTTAATACAAACGTTTCTAGCTCAATAGTCGACTAGGGTTTCTCCATGGTGGCAGAATTTCTCTCAGCCAACAAAGATAAAATGAAAAAATGAATGACTATCATTCATTTTAGGGTTTGAACCCTAGAAAGTTTGAATGAGAAAGTATTTTTTCCTTCAATTTTTATTAAAAAATTTATTCACTTGATAAGTGGCGTGGCTTTCTCTAAGCCTTATCATTTTGAATAGTTTTAAATAAAAATATCTCATAGAGACTTAGTCATTTTAAGTCTTCTATATTGGATTTCATAAAATGCCTTAATTTTTGCATTTATAATTCAAATGTATAGCTTTATTTGAGTGATTAATTATAAATCACTTCAAATAAAAGTTATTTATGAAAATGCAATATAGAGGAAAAATACTATTTATTTGTGCATTTAATTAATGTTGCCCGATTTTCACCTATGGGCTCAAACAGGTAGGGGTCTATTTTTCAAGTATTCATAAGGGCCAAATGGATTAAATTTTGCCTTAGGTCACCAAGACATCTCGGTCACTGTAAATTTTTATATCTCTCTCTGCTTGGGATGTCTCGCCGATAGTTGTTCACCAGGGTGGTGTTCGAGGGGAATGTTTTGCTTCGGGATGATGTCTCTCCGACTGCGTGTAGTCTCACCGAAGGAGATCGCCTTCGGCATGAGGTCTAGTTAATAAATGGAGCTCTCGCCGATGGTTGGTGGTCTCCCCGAAATGGTCCGAGCTCACCAAGAGATGAAGGCTTTGGTGTGAATACTTTCCAACCCGTGGTGGTCTCGCTGAAACAGCTGGCGTCAGGGAGAAGTCCTGCCGAAAGACGGAGGTCTCGGCGAAAGTTGGTGCTCTCGCTGTGATGTCTCACCGACGGGGTGAGGTCTCACTGAAACGAAAGGTCTCACTGTAATGTTTGGCGCTCGGTATGAGGTCTTGCCAACCCGAAAGGGTCTTGCCGAATGGATATTTGGAATCGGTAAGACTCCTGGCCGTGAGGTTTGAGTTCGACATGATGTCTCAGTGAATGATGGTGGTCTCGTCGAAGGAATCTACGTTCGGGGAGATTTCCTGCCGACAGTGCGAGGTTTCGGTGAAATGAGATGGCCTCGAGGAAAGGTCTTGCCGACTCGATGGTGTCTTGCCGAAGGGAGTTAGCGTCGGTGAAAGATGGAGGGTTCAGAATAATGTCTTGCCGAAAACCGGTGATCTCACCAAAGAAATAGGAGCTCAGGGAGACGTCCTGCCGACAAGCGATGGTCTCGCCGAGAGAGTTTTCCTTCGGCATGAAGTCTGGCCAAATGAGGAAAGTCCTGCCGACAGAAGGATGCCTTCAGTATAATATTTTGAGTCAGGGAGAAGTCTCCCCGACCTGATGGTATCTCGCCGACCATTGTGCACAAGTGGGGTGAGCTCGCCGAAATGTTTCGAGCTCGGCGAGATGTCTCGCCGATGCTTGTTTGTCTCACCGAAGGTTATTCCTTCGGTATAATCTCTCATCGAATGAGGGGAGTCTTGTCGATAGTGATCAACTTGCCCATGGAAAAGGATATCGGTAGGACTCTTAGTGTTTGCTATGACCTCCTGCTGACTGATGTTTGTCTTGTCGATAGCGATGGGTCTGCTGCAGACTTCGGCGAGAACTCTTGCCGAATGCAGATGTCTGGGCGATGAGATGGCAATATCGGTATAACTCCTACAACTCGATATGAAGTCTCGTCGACACTCCCAAGCTATGTCGACCGTCCTGTGAGGTATACTCACATCGAGGAGACACGATTAGTGTCTCACCGACATGCAATTTTTTTCTGAAGGACCTCTGACCACCCGAGAATCTTACGTGGAGTGTGTTCGCCCAATCAGAGAGAACTAAAGGCAAACCATTGTCCATTTGACTGATTGACTACCCCTGAAAAGAAGATCAATAGAATGTAAGTGACATGGATCTGCTCTTAGATCAAAAGCGATGGAGCAGCTCGGTGAAGCAATGGTGTGGAGATCTAACGGGAAAATCTGATGTTGTTTCTAGAAGAGGTCAACTTACGGAAGGGTCTAGAACAGGAGAAGAACAGAAAGGATGAGACCACAAGGATAGCTGGCATGTCGACTGGTAGGAGTGGATCGACATTTATGATAGCACTTAGAAACATTCAAAGCAGCTCTGATGGAAGTTCAAGGGTGGACACGGGGCCACAAGTTAATGCGATTATTGCAAAATATCAAAGAGGCCATTCCTGGAGCAACCCTTCACCGACATGGACAACAAGGATACACTTGAATGCAGCATTAACTTCATTAAAAAATATCTAGGGGCGGATCTTTTTGGAGGCTGATATTTTTCTAAGCCCTAGGGGCTAGGACTTTTGTATATGTGGCTTTTTTCCTTTTTGTAAAGGAGTTTGGATTATGCATTCTAGAGAGTTAGTGATTTTTCTTAAATCTTTTCTCAACTGATGTATGCTTTGTAACTCATTTGGATTTTGGAATATGAAATATAGAGATTACCTTGGAAACCAGTGTTAGTATTCATACTACTTTCATTTTTTGTCTTTTAGATTATGCAAGTTCTGAACTGTGCTTTTTCTAAGTCTGCATTTGAACTTTAAAGTTGTGAAATTCATCTTTCCTTCTTAAAATATATATGCAGATTAAGCCTTTTCAAGAATGATGCATAAGTTCACAGAGTTTATGTTGAGTAAATGAAATAGCTATCATTAGTTTTCCAGTGTATGTTCATCTTGTTTTCATTTCACGATTTCTGTCAGTTTAGTGTATCACCATATGGATTAGTTTCTACCATTTATGTTTTGCTTTAGTAACCTTCTCCCTTTACTTTACAAGAATCAATAGTATAGGTGATATGGCCAGCATAGGAAGCCGACCTTTTTCTGGAGGTCTGCTCTTGTATAAATTTTATACTTTTAAGGTCATTCCCTTGTTACACTGGATTGTTGAATTTTACATTCAATAGGGTGCAAAATCCAAGTGCTAACAATTAAAATGTAAAACTTTATTTTAAATGTTAGTTATAAATCATTTAAAATAAATGATAGTTATAAATCATTTAAAATAAATGATATATGGAAATGCAAATAAATGAAATATTTTGAATGCAAATTCAAATGATGAGATAAATATTTTCAAAGGGAGTTCAAATGGAACATTCAAAGCCTTGCACAAATCATGGAGATAGTTGAGAAAGTTATGCCAACATGTCGAGGGAAATCAGGGATTTTGAAGCACCTAATGATGAGTTTACCTTCAGTTTTGGGTTTTATTTGATTGGAGTTCAATCAAGGAGTGATTTGAGTTACAAAACTGGAGTTCACTTTCAGTTATAACCCTCTTTTGGAGGGATTTTCAGTTGCATATGACCCATGAGGTTGTTTTGAGATTCACAACTCTTGATAGAGTTCTCTTGCAAGTACATGAACGTTTGGAGGAGAAGTAAGACAACACATCATATTTTGGAGCCAAGATTCAAATTCAAAATTTTGAAGGCTTTTCTATAATTCTATCTTCTCTCTCATTTTTTTAAGGAGTTCTCGATTTGGTGGCTGTTGTGGCAGATTATTCTTACTTTTTAACTCATTTTCTTGTGAGTTCTTGAGATTTGTAATGCAGTTATCTCCTATTTCTCAATAAAAAGCTTATTTCCTTCTTCATATCTCTTTGTTCTTTAGTGTTGATTGTGAGTTACAGGATAGAGTATAGTGTTATCCTTTATTTTATCAGATTCCTTCAATGTTGAATATGAAGAATATCATGACATAGTGCAGATCTATGTTAGTGCTTTCATTCCCTTGCATAAAGATTTGTGAAAACATCTTTGTTTTCCTTTTTTCTAAGCATTAGAAAAGTCAGATCCTTTCATTAGAATTATTTTTCCAGGCATGAATAACTGAGTTGTGAGATTATGTGGCTTTATTTATTGAGTTTATTGTGAGATTTTACCAGTTTTCAAATCACTTATCAGTTGGTGAATCACCTTGTTATCTAGTTTTTAGTGTATGCATTATCCTTCTTACCCTTTCCCTCTGTTAAAAATAAGTGTTTTCAAGAAATATCCAAAGGGAACCAGCCCATAACCTTGAGGTCTATTCTCACCATAGGATACCAATAGCTTGAGAATAGTCCCATGTGCACAGGATTTAAGAGTTTCTCAACTTGTCTTCAGGTGCAAATCCCTGTGTTAACAGTTACAATAGATAGAAGAATGAAGATACAAATAGAAGAATGTCACAACATATTTGGTTCCTTTGTATCCTTGCACCAACGAAGTGACAAGGGTCATCCAAAGTAAGATCACAAACATAAAGACACACCAAGTAGCACAATATGGGGGATCACATTACGCACATGCAATCACATAAATAACATGAAAAACATAAAGCTAGCATGACACATGCAATCCAACCTAAAGCAAGTCATTTGCATCCCAATCTTGTTCATCATATATGAAAGGAAGATGACTACCCAAAGGGGAAAAAATGAGTGTCATACTAGGACAATAACCAAGTTCAACACATGGAGATGCACTCTTGTTAGGAGGATCATCATGGTTATTCTCATCTAAGCTCATAGAAGAGGAAAATAACAAATTCAGCTCATTATGCACTTCCTCATCAATCTTAACAATCTCATCATCATCATCCAAGCTAATCACAACATTAGGTATAATTATAATGTCCATATAGGTTTCATGTGTTTGTTGTTGTGGAAAAGGTAGAGAATCATCATGCTTTTCTTGTGTTAAATTTTAATCTTGATTTGTTTGTCGGTTCTCTTCTTTTAACTTACAAGCAATAGCACAATGTCTATGCCTATGCTCTTTAGCATTTTGGTTTCTTTTTGCACAATTTTCAATTTTTGATTGTGTAGGAGTGGGTTTATCAACCATAGGTTTATTTTCTTCCCACAAGGGAGGAATAAAAGGAACCATCAAGGGTTGGTCAACCACTTTCTCTTTAGCCTTATAAACTTGTTTGATCTTAGGAGGCACAACAATAATTGTATGGTTATCTCTTGGTCTTTTGTAGGAAATAGGTGGAGGATTTTTCATGGGTTTGTCTTGGTTACTTGGAAGAGCTTTTGGTTCAATCATAGTTTCATCAATGATAGGAGGCTCAAGCTACGTTGAGGGATATTGCTAAGAGATAATTCTGCTATGTGCTTTGCCTTGAAATTTTGATAAGATTTCAAAAAGAAGTCCTCACAAGGCTTCATAGGATCTATAGGTTCAAGCCAAAATAAATCCAAACAAACAAGTAAAATGACAACATTCTAGATGCAATTTTGTTTGAATTTTCTAGTGTAAATTATTAAAAAACACTAATATGTAGACTACTGTGTAAAATGAATGCAATATGTCTGCAATATTTTGTATTTTTGAGATTTTAAAGGATGCAAAATGTAATTTTAAAACCCTAAATGAAATGCAAATTAATGCAATTTTGAAAGCCCTAAATGAGATGCAGTGCAAACTAATGCAAATCCTAGATCTAGGATTTTGAAATACTACCAAATTAGAAATCTTATAGTGTAAGATTGTCAAGTTCGCCAAAATGAAACATAGAAAAATATATGGGGGAATAGATAAGAGGGATTCACCAAAATGAAATGATGACCTAGGACACCCTCAATTTTCCTAGTTTCATTAAAAAAAGAGATCTCCCAAGGATAGAATTGACTTTCAACCTTAAGGTGAGTCAACTCTACGGGGATGGGGATCTGTTGTTTCCTAATGAAAGAAATAACTAAAGTGCACTTTTGGGAGATAAAAATAAAATACTTAATGAACTCAATTATATGATGCAAAACTTGAAATGCAAAAATTAAGGATAACACAAACATAAATAGTAATTTTTAGGCGGATCTAAGAAGGGAAGGGTGATATGTACCAGGCTCCAAAATTGGGTTCTAAATACTACTGAAGGACATATTCGCCCTAGGGCGAATGGGTCTCTGTACAAGGTCCAAAATATGATTTCATGGTCCTCTAATCCTAGATCTTAGCTCCTAATTTCTCTAGATTCCACTATCAGAAAGTTAGAAATAAATTTTATAGGTGAGTTTTCGTGGCTTGACAAATTTGATGACAACTTTATAAAATTTATCTTTTGATCCAATTTATTTCCTTCTTCACTTGAAAAATTGCACATACAAAGAGAGGGAAAAATTATTGTTTTTGGGTGAGTAGGGGTTTGTCTTGGTCAAACCTTGATTTGGTAATTAAACCCTGATGACAAAAGATAATGATAAATGAAAGGAATTGATGAATGGACAATGCTATGCCACAACTCGCCAAACCCTTAATGGTTTCCCTTAGAGGACTAAAGTGTAACACATCTCTCTAAGAATTGGATCTTGCTTGAATTTTCTTGAATGATAGCTTGATTTGATGCTTGAATGCTTGCTTAAATGCTTGAAACCTAAATCATAATGTTAGTTCCAAAACATAATATGAAAACACATGAATCTTGACATGATAATATGATCTTGATTGCTATTGTAGATGACTGATAAATTTTCTCTTCAATGCTCTTGACAATAATATTTACTCTTGTGAAGTTGCCTTAATGCTAGATAATGCTTCAATTTGAATTGATAAAATAACTATGTATTTATAGGTGTTTATCTAATTTCCTGATAAATAGATTCCACAAGCCAACATTTGAAGCTTGAATTTGAATCATTAAAATTCCATCAAAAACATATTAAAAATTAGGTCCTAGCACTTAAGGAGGACCCATTCACCCAGTCTTGGGACCTAAATCTAGGACACAATTTCTAAGGTGTTTAAATTAATGATAGCATTTGTTTAATGCTAGTTTCCCTTTCAGAAAATGAGAACAAATAAGGCTTAGGAATGCATAATTTAGGTCATTAGAAGCTTAATTAGGTCCAGTTAATTAAGGGGATGCAAACATAGTGTGAAAATGTAAACAAGTACATTTTTCTACACTACAATAATATAACAACTTGAACTCAAGTACAATTTGACATGATGCTTGGGTATCAAATTTCTGAAATGATGCTCTAGACTTGCTCTTGACAATAATTCTTTCTCATAAAATATCCTTCTTGCTTCTTTCTAGTTTCAAATGGTGAAAAGACTAGGTATTTATAGGTATTTATCCAATTTCCTGAGAATTAAATCTCAATAGCCTACATTTGAATTTTGAATTTTGAATGTTAAAATGTTCACTCCGACATCTTAAAAATTGGTCCCTGATAGAATAGGGGGACCCATTTTCCCTAGGGAAAATGGGTCCTAGCCCTATTCTCTAGGAAATTAAGTGTCAAGGGCATAATAATAGTTGAATGCATTTTCTCAATGCTTGCAATTTCTCATGATGTGGTTCAAATGGGCTATAGAATGCACAATTTAGGAAATTAGGGACCCAATTAGGCTCAATGATTCAGGGGGAGCAAAACATAGTGTGAAATTTTCAAGGGTGACAATTTACAACGCTACAAGCATAACATTATTCTACTAATAAATCTCTATTTGAAACATATTTTGATACTTAGTTCATGTTCCCTTTGATATTGTGATGGAACAACCACAAGAGAAAGAGGAAAAAGTGGATGAATAAGTTCACAAGGTTGAAAGGTTGAAGATACACCTCTAAGTGCAAGAGAGTTTCAAGTATTCTAAGTGTTGATTATTAAGCTAAATATGACCAATCTTGTGTTGAGCACATGTTTCAATTTGAGGATAAAGTTTGGTTGTACATAAGCAAAGACTTAAAGGATAACCTAAGAACCTTAAGTCACTAAAGTGTTATTCAAAATTGTTGAACAAGTGGTTAGAAAATAATTTTTAGATTAAATTCACCACCTTACAAAATGTTTACTACATTATTAGTGTTTTGAATAGAATTTAGATCTCTTTGAGCCTTTAATTCTAGATCAAGAAGAATGGCCATTCTTTCCTTCAAATGGAGAAATTTTTCTTGATTCTCAAGTAGAACTAAAAAAATATTTTTTATACAAGTGAAGGAGAGGGTGAAAAGGGGATTTAGGATACAAGGAATGTTGAGCTAAAAAGGAGAGAATTTTGAGAAATCAAAATAGTATCATAAATCCAAGGTGAGAGAATTATTTCATCTCCTTTTGAGTTACTATACCTTTTTAGACCAAAATCCTTCTAATTGGGAAGGTATGGCTCACACTAGATTATACAAGTTAGTAAAGATTGTCTAACATGGCCACTAATATATTTTTTGAAGACCTCTTAGTGATTAGACAAAGAGAAGACTCGATTCCCTAATGGAAAAATAAAAATTAGAGTTATAACATGTATAATAATTCACTTAGGTGATCTAGATAGTAAGATGATAATAACAATGTCCAACAACAATAGTAATATAAAATTTGAATTATTATGATATTCAACTCATGAAATTTTTAGTTATCTAAAGATTACTTTCATGAGTGGTCATTTACACTAATGGCATCTTATTTTCTCATGTATTTTGGTAATAATTGCAAGGCAAGGAGATATCCTTCCCACACAAGCACCTCTAAATATTTGTTACTAGGGAGAGGAAATCTCTATCACTTTGGTCTTTTCACTCCTTACTTTCTTTGATTTGTTGACTCTCAAATGCTATGATACACCCTTCTTGCATCAATGCTAACCGAATTCCATGCCAAGAAGCATCATATTCTACCAAAAATATTGTAGACACCTAAAATAATCCCTAGGCCTACGTCCCATCACGTAGTCCTAATTAACCTAGGACATATCCCTTTCACCTAAAATATCATACTTCAATTAAATAATCATATTATTTAATTAACCACATTTTCCCATCTCATCACAATAAATAAATAATTAATTAGATATTCCACCTATTATCCACCCCACCCATGTGGCTAAAGTAATTAAATAATATTTAATTAAGCCATTATCCTCTCAACATTTTCCAAGAATAATGGGGACCTAAGAACATTTGTCCTTGTGCTCCCACTACTCTCTCAACATATTCCAAGAGTATTAGGCACCTAGGAACACTTGTCCTTATGGTCCCTTTATTCTCTCAACACATTCCAAAGTTATAGCCCTTTTAGGCACACATGTCCCTAATTTCCATCATCCTCACAACTACTTACTAAATTTGGTAAGTTAATCCTAGTCATGCACATTCTAACTACCTTCATCTCTACCCTTCATCCTCTCCTATATCCTAGGTGATTCCATTCAACCATTCTCCACCCTTGATCTCACAATTTGATCTTGTCCATTCATTCCCAATTCCCAAAATATAAATTCAAGCACTCCATCCCTCATTCTTATCCATTATCATTCAAGCTAAACATATTCTATCAAAATTTGTAGCATTCAAGCAAGGAGAATCCACATTCCAATGCATTCTAGGAGAAAATCATTCAATGATGGAGGTTTATGGTAACTTTTGAGTTTATTTATTATGTTGTTATCTTGTCTTGATTAAATTATTGAGCTCTAACTAAGGTTTGTAGTGGTTTGAAACAAGAATCTTATGTCTTTCATTAGTTTCCATTTTAATTTTTAAACCATTTTTTACATTTTGGTGAATCCACTGGGAAGAAATCCCTTATATAACTTTATTTTGGTGTGTTGGTGTCTTGTGATGACTTCCTAACTAATTGATTTTGCAAGCCTTTGAGTGGATTTTAATAATCAAGTTTTTATAGGTATCTCCGAAGGAAAAATAGAACACACTGTTGTGACCAAGAAGTCTGAGAGATGAATTTTGACATAAAAGACTCATTGATAAAAAATTGAGGTACTTATAGGGTCATTTCAAGTTACAATAGTATGTAATTTCGTATGACCATACGGATGTCATGCCACTACGTAAAAAAACCACAAGGAGATATACACAGCCAAGAGCGGGAAGTATATGTTGGACTAAACACCAGCATCTCCCTTCGAATTCGTGAGATGGAATAACCACCTCCTATGGATCCATTTATCTTTGGTGTTTGTATCAGGCGTTAATAGGTCAATCTTTTGGTGCAACAAAAAACATGTTCTAACAAATGGTATTAGAGTCATGGTCACAGGTTTGAATCCCCTCAAGTGATGCTGAGGGGGGATTGTTGGACTAACTATTAGCATCTCCCTTCAGATTTATAAGATAGACTAACCACCTCACATGGATCGATTTATCTCTGGTGTTTGTATTAGGTGTTAACAGGTCGATCTTTTGGTGCAACAAAAAATGTGTTCCAATAGTATACACATGTTTGGCATATATATATATGAAATTTTTGATGTATACACATAATTTTTTGACATATATATGTTATCTTATGTGGTATATATATTCATAAACACATATACACAAGAGGGATACACAGTGCATATCCATTTACACTGGTTGGAAATATGGACATAAAAAATATACATAGATGGGTATGCATTAGAGGTATATACAGGGTGACAAAGTGTTTATACATGTCACATATATTATAGTCAAAAAAATTATTTAATCTTTTAAACAGTCAAGACATTTAATCTGCTAAAAAATATTCATTGAAATCTGCTATTTTTATTCAAAGTTTGTTCATAGATTTAGGTGGTCTGAACCCGTCATTCAAATCCAGACAGCTTGAAAAGTTCCATCATATTTAAATATCTTTTAAAATATGTGAAAAATATTTAGAGTTTTAAAAAAATCAAGTTTGTTGGAATTAAATTTGCAACCAACATTTGAAATTCACTACATTGTATTTAAAACTCTTTAAAATCTACTTCAAAATTCAAGAAAACAAGCCAATTTAAAAAGCATTTTGAAGTTAATAGGTTTTAATCACCATTTTAAATCCATTGGGAGTTATCCATTTTTCATAAATTTTAGAATCCAACCAAGTGTTGGGTTTAGTCTTTATCCCTTGGTCTTATTTGAATGCCCAGGAGCTTGAAACTCAACCCTCACTGCCTTTAGCCCCCTTTCCTCTAGCCACAAGTCACCTGGGCGACTAGGGGCCAACCTAAAAAGGGGCTTAAACCCTTGGACTCATCTTTTGAAACATTTTAAAAATCACTTTCTATTCAAATCGCTCTAACATGCTCATTTTTATCAAATTTTCAAAATTGTATAGGCATTAGAAAGCTTGTTCTGCCATAAATGTTGTAATGCAAGTGAATTTTCAAATTTTTGATCTAGAATTCAGGTATGAGTGTTTAAAGTCAGATTTTGTTTTAAACTTCATTTGGTCATAACTTTTGTATTTTTTATCATTTTTAAATGATTTTTTTTAAACATATCAAAAAAATCCAAACTTTTTATTTTTCTAGTTTATTTTATTATAGGACTTACATTTTTTTTGTTTTTCACTAACTTTGTGTGTAGGTCTATTCGTGATTTTAAGACTTCGAATCTTGCAAAATACTAACTCAAGTGGTTTTGTAGGATGTTTAGTTGAAGAAATCAATTATAGAGCTTTTTATTTTCTATTTGTTTTCTTTTCTTTTTGTTTTCACTTTGAAATTGGGTTAAAACTTACTTCACATTTCAATTTAGAATACTAATTAACAAGTATCTTTTAAACCCCAAGCACACTTACGTATGCTCTCCTCTTGCACCTTAGGGTGATCTTGAGGATCAAAAATAAGTGTTGTCTTGATTTATTTTTATGGGGATTTCTTGGGGATTTCATCACCCCAAGGGATGACCTCAACTCTAATGTTTTGATGGAGTATAAATAGTAGGGGTTGAATTGAAATACACACCTCTTGGAAAAAAAAATTGTTCAAGCTAATCCCCGAAGAACTTTATACCTTGGGGAAGTGGAGGAGAAGGGTGGGTTACCCTCTTCTCTAGGGTTTTTGGCTTTCTTGCACTTTCAAATTCACATATTAGGCCTCATGTACCCTTGTGGTATTTAGAGGATACCCCTAGATAAGCCTTGTATAACCTAGTTTAATACCTTTAGATCATTGCTTAATCATGGTGCAAGGTACAATATCATGCCTAAAGGCACTCACCATGTACCTTCTTGTTTTGAGATAACAACTATTCATTGATTGGGCCTTGTTCTTTCAAGGTAAGGGGTGTAGAGGTGGTACATGACCTTTGTGTACCATAGTTATCCACTCACTTGAAGTTATTTTATTATATGGGCCCACATTAAGTTAACACACCCTTTATTGAATAAATACAGGCTTGTTATTGTGTCTTCTTGTTTGAGTGTTGTATATACCAATGTACTTGTTTTTCAAAAACTTTAATACCAAGTTGAGTCAAATCAAGTTTGAAATCCTTTTGTTTTTTTGAAAACATTTTCCAAATTGGTATCCTTTTGAAACAAAAATCATTGAAGCAAAACTTAGAATCACCATTTGCTTCCAAATCAATCCAATTATCTAATTATCACACAAATACCTTGTTCATTGTCCACTTGATCATAACACTAGTCATCCTTGAATTCATATCCAGTCTCTTTTAGAACATTAAGATATCCTTAAGATCATTCCATCATTTATCCACCATCTTTACAATTCACATTTGATCATCATCTAAATCACATCCTTGGTCATGATTGGAAATCAACACCTTTGAATTATTTTATCAAAATCATCATATTAGTCCAACCTTTGGAACATTTAACCATCATAAGGCCCATTTTTTTAATCCTTGGAAACTCTACACCAATCTGTACATTCAAAAAATTGAATTCATAATCCACACAATCTTAAGGTCCTAGTGTGTAACTTACACTTTCCACCAAGTTAGCCAATCCACTCCAATTTAAATCCAAGTCATCCATTTCATCATCTAAGGTTATCCTCATTTATAAGGATTTTACTCCCTTTTGATTAGTCATCATCTCCCACATTAAGTTTGAAATCAAGACCAATGTTTCCCTCCACTAGATGAAACACTAGACGTGAGAACATGGAAGAAAATCCATTTCATAATCAACCCCTCATAGAAAGGTTTCCTTTCTTAGGAGAGACTTCCCAAGTTTTACATGATGATAGTGATACTGATGAGGATATTCCTCACCAACTTGAGTATACTATCAATCCTAATAAAATCCTAGATTCTAAACATGGACGAGACCTTATGGAGAAGTATATTGAGATAAACAAAGATTACATCCTTAGACAAGTAATAGAATCGAGGGCACAACTACCTCCTAGTTATGACCTCTCTAATCTTGATCACATAGTTCATCCTGATCCTACCCATGAATTCATTCATCCCACACATGACCATATTGATCCTCATGAGGACCCTGTCACTCCTAGTAAAGCTAAACAAACCCTAGCCATTAGAGGTAATCCATTATATCAAGCTTTGTTACCCCATAAATTATCCACTTATATTCATAATGAGGTTCACAATCCCATGACACTATTCATACCACATCCACAATAAACATCCCACTTGGAACACAAACCATAACTACTCATATATACCCCATCTCCATCTCCATTCCTAAACCAAAATCATCCACTATCACTACTTCCACCCTAAACATACCAATTTCACCCAAGGTCAACATCAATTCCAAAAGTCATTTCAACCAACATCAAAAATCCCATCTCACCTAGGGTCCATAACATGCAACATCATCCATACACATCTCTATCACCACCTAGTTAACCCTTTGATCAAGAATAGAAAGCCATGAAGGATGCTCTTAAAGGACTTCAATGAGGACCTTATAAGAAATCCTATACCTTTGAGGAATTATGCCCCTATCCTTTTGATAGGTCAATATCATAAATACCCTTCCCTAGATCTTTTTAAATTCCTAAATATGAAAAGTACAAGGGGAAGGGAGATACTAGGGAACATGTCAAAGAATTTTCCATGGCTAGTTAAGAAGTAGCACACAAAGACACATACTTACTACGTTTATTCCCTTATAGCTTAGGTGGTCAAGCACTTGAGTGGTTCTTGCACCTACCCAGGGGGTCCATCACATCCTTTGGAGACTTAATCTAAAAATTTGTCAAACATTTCTCCTATAACATAGAACATGAGCTTACCATGATAGACTTGTATAAAACTCAACAAAAATCAAGGGAAAGCTTCTCATTGTTCCTTCAATGTTGGAGAGCTTTAGCTAGTAGGTTCTCATAGCCAATATTGGAAAAACAATTAGTTCAAATCTTTTTTACCAATCTTAATTCAAAATTGGAATTCAACCTCCAAGTCCAATGTGTCTCTTCTTTTGATAAAATCATTGAATTGGGTATTCAAAATGAAAAATACCTCATTGCTAAAGGGGTTTTCAAACTTTATCCCAAGGATCACAATGATATATCCAAATTTTCAATGATAAACACAAGTTATTTTAAAAAAATATGAATGTAGTTGGAGATGGAGTTATTGATTCAAAACATGTCCAAAATGTCCAACAAACCTCATCTATTGTTATTCCATCTGCACCCCCTATACCACAATGAAAAATAAGACTTACACCTTTAGGGGAATCCATTGAGTCAGTTCTCCATCAAATTCTCAAGGCTAACAAAGTAGCCTTTCCACCCACAAAACCTTTTGATGATACTCAACCAAAGCCTTCATGGTATAAAGAAGATAAATATTGTGATTATCATCATATCAAAGGTCATGCCATAGGAAAATGTATGCAACTAAAGCATCATATCCAAGATCTTATAGATAAAGGTGAGGTTGAAATTTAGGGACCATAAAATACCTCATTTAACCAAGACTTGGGTATATACCAAAATCCTTTCCCCAAGCATAGTCAACAACACACCCAAGGTAAATACTCTCATACAAACACCATCAATGATCACAAGACCCCTTATAACTATGATTCCACTATTGGTCATATTGAGAATTCTAAGAAACGAATCCATACCATAAAAGTGAAAACACCCAATTGTGTTGTTACCACTTGACATGGAAAAATAACCATCCCTAGTCCTTCTCCATCCACTTCAAACAACTATAAACAATATGACCTTCTTGATCATCTCGAGTGAACACCATCCCAAATTTCTATTTTGAGCTTCTTCACACATCACCTACTCATAGGGACATCTTAAACCATATCCTAAAAGAATCACAAGTCTCTAATGATATCCACCCTTCACATTTCCAAGCCCTTATTAGCCACCTTTCCATTGACTATCGCCTCACTTCCACTCCAAGTGATTTTCCTTTACTTGATCCATCCCATAATTTCCTCCTCCATAAAGAAGCTCTTATTTCCAATCATAATATAAAGTGTGTGCTCATAGATAGCGAGTCAAGCCTAAATATTTGTACTCTTAGGTTGGTACAACATTTGGGTTATTCAGTAGAATCCTTGGGATCACACAATATTACCATCAAAGCATATGATAATGCAGACAAAGATATAGGTGGTACTATTTACCTCCTCATTGAATTAGGACCCTCATTGCAACATGCCCTATGTCATGATTTAGACCTCGACCTTCCATATAATATCTTGCTTGGTCAACCATGGCTCCATGCCATGCAAGCCATACCCTCCATCTACCATAAATTTATTAAGTTCCCATACAATGGTGTGGAAAATTACTATTCCTAGTGATCTCCAACCCTATCAATTTTTATAGAAATTAGAATGGAAATATGACAACCATTGTCCTTATAATATTGTTCCCCAATCATCTTTCACCAAATCTACATCATATATTGACCCTAGCAATTTACCTTCCACATCTTCTACTAAGTCCACTAAAACACCATCCTTAAAATCCACATTCAAAAACCTTGATAAAGGATGTGGAGAATACCAAACCCATGAATCCCTTCATATCACCAAATTACCCATTTCACCATGATCTTATGGTTTTCCTCACCCAAAAGTTCAAAATCACCTTTTTACATTGCAATGGGGACCTACTACTTTCCTCTTTAGTGGTTATCTTGTCAATGAGGAAATAGAAGGCTTTGACCCTACATGGCTCTACAAAGATGAATAGTACACTACTTGCTTCAAAGAACATACATATACCATTCCCTTGCATATATGTAATAATATGAACTGTAAAGGTAAAGGTCTTGGTTTACAAACAAGGCCTAGTTGATCATATTCACATACCCATAAATGATGGAACTATTGGCTTAGTATACGGTGCTTATGATGATCACTATGATGCCCTTATATATTTTCTTGATGATTCTAGGCACACTTATTTTGATCTTGATGATAGAGAAGTAAATGTCACTCGTAGTCCTTTCAAAGATATTGTAATCACAAACCTATCGCATGACAATACCATTTTTACCATCCATCTCAACCTTGCATACCTTGAACTCATTGAATGGAGCCAACATGATCCTCCTAATTTGGACACATTTCAAAATGATGAATCCATCCTAGAACTTATGCAATCTCGAACCCATCTCCCATCAAGAGATCATAAGCAAGGTCTTCAAATATTATTGAGTTCAACAACATATTTTGGAGAACAAGAAGGTATTATAGAGGAACTATCAAGACCTACAGATACATCCCTTAATAGCAAGTTGCATCTTTCATTAGCTCCTACTCCACTTCAAGATTAGTCGCCACTCCTTATTGAGGAATCTATAGACATAAATCTAGGTATAGAAGAGGTGCCTAAGTTGACATAGATTGTAGCTACTTTAGAGCATGTTAAAAATGAACATCTCTACAATGCTTAGAGATTATCTAGATATATTTGCTTGTTCCTACGCTAACATGCCTGGATTAGATTCTTCTTTGTTTTTCCATCATCTTGTGGTGGAATCGAATGCTAAACCAGATTGAAAAAAGCTAAGAAAAATGCATCCTAAAGTGGCCCTATTAATCAAAGAATAAATTTGGAAGCTACTATATGTGGGATTCATTTGACCTATTGACTATATAGAGTGGGTTTCTAATACAATACTTGTCAGCAAACCAACCAAAGGAATCAAAGTATGCACATATTTTAGGGATATCCATAATGCTTGCCCCAAAGATGATTTTCCACTTCCTAATATTGACATGATTATGGATTTGGCATTTGGTCATGAGATATTATCCCTTATGGATGGCTTTTCAAGATATAACCAAATTTATATAGCACTTGATGACCAGCATAAGATAGCTTTTATCACCCTGTAGACACTAAAAAATGACCTAGGCCTGCAAGCTTAATTTTTCATCTTTCATCATAGCATAATTATGACATTTAATTATGTCCTTGGTCCACATTCGACTATTAATTAAATAATTCATAATTATTTAATTAATTCATATCTCTTTTATTATTCATGATTATTAAATAAATAAATTTTATTTATTTATTCAATACGTCACTAATGGTCTATTATCTTCTTACAATTAAATAAATTTCTTAATTTATTTAATTCCTTATGTCTTCCTCATTATTAAATAAATGAATTTTATTTATTTCTTTAATATGTCACTAATTCTCATGATTAAATAGATTTATTAATTTATTTAATTATTGGTCACAATATCTAAATTAAATAATTATCTTTAATTATTTAATTTCCTTATTTGAGATTTCCCTCATTTTAAATAAAATTAATTATTTAAAATGGCCTCACATGCTAACTACCACTTCTTTTTAGTAAATAATCTAAAATCAATTATTTAATATCACACAAAATCAATATTTTGAATTAATTTTAATTAAAAAATGGTAATATTCTTCCATAAATCAAGTAATTGATCAAATTCTTGATTTTCTAAATCTACTTTTCTGTCCAATCTTTATCCTCTTGTCACATTTATTCTCAACCATCAATGCGATTTTCTCAAATTGCATCTTGACCGCTTATTTTAGTTTTTTTCCCTAAGCCTAATTATGGGTTGTCACACGAAATCTCGTCCACTGATTTTAGGCTTCGTCAGCTTTCAACCTCGTTTGTCTGTCCAAAATTGCATTTTTTATAAAATGCCAATTTTGCTCACATTTGGAGGGACATAGCTTCTTGATATTTCATTCTAGCATAATTGTTGAGTCTTAGACAATCTTATAGTCTTGTCATTTGGTCATAGGCTTTATTTTTGGCATATTTTAGACTTTAGTGTAATGCTTAACATTCGTATAATAGCATTGGAGTAATTTTAAATCCTTCAAACCTTGCTTTGGACTTTGTCATTGTCATAGTCATTGCTCACACACTTAAATCTGAGGGCAACAATTACATTTGCAGCAAGTTAGAAGGGCTATGGAGGTGATTCATGGAGGCTTCAAAGGCGATATATAATCATTTTTATTTTATTTAATTGTCTTCCTTTGTGCTTCATAGTTAATGTTGGATTTTATGATTTATGCTCTAATCGGCCAACCCCATAAAATTGCATTGTTACACACCCCATGAGGTACATTTTTTTATAAATTCATGCCATTTGGTCTCAAAAATGGTTATCATATTCCATGATATGCTACATGATATTGTTGAAGGCTATGTGGATCACATCTTAGGAAAGTCCAAATCCAAAGTAGATCACCAAGTCATCTTGTGTCACATATTTTAGAGTCTTATAGAATATAAAGTCAGGTTAAATCCCAACAAATGTGTCTTTGGAGTCACATCAAGAAAGCTCCTCCAGTTGATTGTTTCTAGACATGACATAGAGGTAGATCCATCTAAGATAAAGCAATAACAAAAATTCCACCTCCTAGGAACGTCATGCAGTTATGCAGTATACAAGGGAAACTCCAAGCTATCAAACAATTCATTGCCCAATTAGCAGACAAGTGTCATCCATTTTCACATCTAATCCAAAATAATGTTAGCTTTGAGTGGGATGACTCATGTCAAATAGTATTTGACTAAATCAAGGAATACATGTCTAATCCTCTAGTTTTAGTAGCACCTACTCCAAATAGGCCTTTGTTGTTATATACATATCAGTTACACAACATGACTTAGGTACCCTTTTAGCTTAGCATAATGATCAGGTGAGAGAAAATACCATCTATTACCTTAGCAAAACATTGTTTGGGTGTGAACTCAATTATTCATCCATGGAGAAAGTTTTCCTTGTAGTAGTATTTTTCACACAAAAACTTTGTTGCTACATACTTAATGCTTCCACTCATTTGATTTCAAAAATGGACCCATTGAAATATTTTTTATCCAAAGCAACTCTTACCAGTTGAATGGAAAAGTGGGTCATGGTCCTTAGTGAGTTTGATATTGATCATGTCAATCAAAAGGCGATCAAAGTTTGGGTTATAGTAGATCAATTAGCAGAGGCTCCCATTCAAGATCATCAACCTTTGAACATAGAGTTTCCATGTGAATCCATCCTTCACATTAAGGAAATGAAACCATGGACATTATACTTTGATGGGTCATTCACATTGAACATGGATTAAGTGTTGGCATCCTTTTATCACCCCCAAGGTGATTTCATTCCTAAAGCATTTTGCATTGCTTTTCCTTACATAAACAAGATAGCAAAATATGAGGCATTGTGATTTGGTCTAAAAATAGAAGTTCAATGGCACATCCAACATTTGCAAGTCTTTGGTGATTCACATTTGGTAATCAATTAGGTCAATTTGGTAATCAATTAGGTGCACTAAAATGAACATGTCTTCTATTTTGTTTGATTGTGCTTGAAGGTGGTAGGTGACTATGCTCTCACCTTGTGCAAACTAGGTGATCAAAAAACTAGACCCAACTTAATTTTTGTGTAACCTTGATGCAATAATCAAAGTATCCTCTCCCCTTGCACATTTATGCGATCCTGGGTGTAAGAGAAATGGTTATTGACTCTCGAATTTGGGCCTGCCTTGGTGGGAAAAAGTACTCACCCCAAGGTGACTCAAACCAGCAACAGAGCTAAGGCCAAGCTACCCCCGACCGGTATATAAATGTGAATCCTAAGGGAAAGCCTAGGATTATGAGTGTGGATGTGTCATACAGACCAGTTAGTACTCCCCAAAACCCTGTTGAGCATAACCTCTTCAAGATGGAGTGCCTCCTAAATGGAGATTAATCTTGTGCCCCATGTATGGCCACTCGAATGGGGGTCCCGAATTAAACACCTTTGTGTAGTAGCCAAAAACCTTCTATTTGCTAGTGCAGCACCGGTCGGTGTGAAGGCATCCACATCTTCACAGTCTTTAGTAGAGGTTATCAATCTTCCATGGTAGTTTCATGGGGGTTGGAAGCTTGGTTGGCCTGAGAATAGAGTACACTGTAAGGGGGATCCCGTGCAACCAAGCTTCTAGATTCACACGCTAAGGATATGTGGTTGGGGAAACCTATGTGGAATCTAGCGAATATTGTTCTGGCCTAACCATAGGATTGTGCTTGTCTTATTTTTTTTTGTCTACATTCAAAATCTCATGCTTGCTAAGTATTTTCTAGATACTGAAACAAAGCAAACAACATTCACACATCTAGAAACAAACAATCAACTTCAAACAAATTAGATTTTTTTACCAAAACTTTAAGTCCAAACACTTTTAGCCTATTGTCAAACATCTTCTTTCAGAAGTCTCTGTCAAAACCAGATCAAAAAATTGCTCAAATCTCTCATTCCTTGTGCACTTTAGCTTGCATCTTACCTTAGGGTCATCTTTACAAATTTTAGCTTCATCCTTAGGCTTCATCATTTGCATTTTGAGTCATAAATCAAAAAATTAGGTCCTCATCTCATTTTGCATATTTTGGATTAGGACAACCTTACCTCACTTTGCAAAATCTTGACTTTCAAATTTAGGTTATCATTGGACTTAATCATCATTATCATCTTTAGTCATTTTTTGAGATCCTTCCAACTCAACAGTCTAGTTAGGAAACCTCACTTGTCATTTTGTACTTGTCATTTGGTCCTTTAAACAAGTCCTTTGATATTCCGAAATTGAGACATAGATCAAGCATAGGGTGGTTAGGCAGCTTTCTTCCAAGTCATTTGGACCTTTGGATTTCCATACTTTAGACATTCAAGTCATCTTAGTCATCACCTTGCATAATTTATCCTTAAAAAAATCCAAAAATATTGTCATAACTTTCATCATAGTCCTCATTTGGCATCTAGACTTGGCATTGGTCATTTTCCTTAGTCAACATTTTCATATTAGTCTTCATTGTCACCTTGGCATTTAGCATCCTTTCTTAACAATTTTATCACCTTGCATTAGTCATTTCCCTTAGACAAATGTCATTATCACTTTGCATTTAATATCCTTTTTAAACAGCATCATGACATCCACCACCTTGTCTTCCCTTCAACAAACTATTGATAAGCTTGCTAGTCAAGTTGAATACCAGTTACTCCATAGAGGTCAGTACCAACAAGCCTTGGACTTTAAGAGACAATTCTTCCAAACCAAAAATCAATGTACTTTGTACCAACAACCCATCAGTTCAAGTCCTCCATCCATCAACCCTCACACACGTCCAGTTATTACCGAAAATCCTACCATTAATCTCCAACACACGTCCAGTTATTACCCTTATCCTAACCTTGACAAGGGAAACCAACTGTCCACTAGTCCATTACAAGTCTCCATGTCATATTCTAGTCCTTCACCTATCAATCTTGTCCAAGTCTACATGCCTTATCAACCATCTACCAACTCATGTCAAGTCCCCACATCATACCATATCGATTCGGTCCAAGTCTCCATGTCCCATTTTAGTTAACCTTACACCAATCCAGTCCAAGTCTCCATGTCATATCTTATGTTTTCGCCAACTAGTCCAATCCAAGTCCCCATGTCATATCCTTGTCCTTCACATACCAATCCAGTCCAAGTCTCCATTTCCTATCCTAGTCCTTCACACACCAATCCAGTCCAAGTCCCCATGTCATATCCTCGTCCTTCACATACTAGTCCAGTCCAAGTCTTCACATCCTATCCTAGTCCTTCATCCATTAATCCTTTTCAAGTCACTCCCTCACAAGCCACTTCTAGTCATGAAAATTATGTCATTACTCAAAGGAACATCCCATTGTCTAAACTTGAGGATACATGTCAAAATGAAAGCCCAAAGCACGACCTTATACTGTCACCCTCATGTCAAGAACAAGGTAGCCCATCCCATGACCCTATCTTAAAGTCCATTCAAGAAGTCCTTCAAAACAATCATGACATCCAAAATACACCTACCCTTGACAAAGACTTCAATCTCAATTATATCGTCCATGACAACCCCATCGTTGACCAAGACACCACCATTGATCAAGAAGTACAAAACGATCCACTCCTTGACTTTTACGCCATTCATGATCAAACACTTGCCGACCCTATACAGGCCTCAACTATTGACACTTTCCAAAATGAGACACTTTCCTCCATGACACACATAGATGATATTCCTCAAGAACAAGAGTCTTCCATTATGGGCATATTTGCAAATGATCAAGATATAGCTGAATTTACTGGACTCTACGACACTGACCATAACGATGGCTTCGACATCGACTTGGAAGCACCAATAGAATCATTTGAACCTAAAATGTCACAAGATCAAACCAAAGATATCAGTCAGAAATATGTCCAACATGACAATGAAGCTAAGAAACTTTATCAACTAGGGTCATCTATCTTTGTCAGAGCAAGCTTCCTTGCAGACGAAAACATTCTAGGTAACAATGTCCACATATATCATGATGGGTTAGCATCTTGCTTTCAAAACAATAAATACCCCATCACAAATAGAATATGCCAAAGCATGCAATATCAAGGCAAAGGACTAGGCATACACGAGCAAGGCATTCAAGAACCAATACAACTTCAAACAAATTATAGGCATCAAGGTCTTGGCTATTCTTCAGTTAGCAAATCAAACGATGTCAGTGGAACCTCCTCGATACTGGGGGCAACCTTGTTAGATACAAACATCAAAATGAAGTCCATGAGTAATCCTTGTCATAAGGTTGTTGCCAACACCCCCTCCACCCATACCATAAACCGTCATTCCATCATAAATAAACCTTCCCTTTGGAACCAACAAAAACAAAATTTATACAAATCAAAAGATCAAAATAAAATGTCAAAGGCCATTGAATTAGACAAAAAGACAAGTGGACAAATGAAATTAAAATGGATCCCAAAGAAAAGTGGATCAAGCAAAGAAAATATGTCAAAAGAAAAATTCAATCACAATGTGGAGCCACAAGACAAGAGGACTCCCACATATAACACATGTCCACCTCCTTCAAAATGGTCATCAAGTAAGGCATCTAAAGGTGTTGGTTCCAAACGCTATCCCTCCAAAATTCGTCATCCACCATACCAAGTTTGGAAAATAAAAAGTGATTCATCCAAACGTCCAAACAACCTTTCCACATCTACCATCATCTATCATAATCCTACATCTCATCTAAAGTCCAAAGATACCATGTCACAAATACATCGCATCATGGCAACAACTCTTTATCACAAGGACCCTCATGGCACTCTATCACGATATGTGTATTTGATAAGGCCAACTCTAGTGTTGACAAGGATCACAAAGACATCAATCAATTGTATGCAAGCGCTATGATCCTCACACGACATTTGCTTCAGAAAGGTCATTATTGGCATATCATGACCCTAGTCTCTACATTAGCACCGTCAGTGGATTCAAAATAGTTAATGGTCATCTAAAGCATCAAGGCTATCCAAAAATATCAAAAAAAATGATAAATGATAAAAAATTGTCACCTTGATGAAAACCTAGCAAACAGGCGTCTTGGTGACACCAAAAAAAAAAGTCAAGAAAATAGTAAAGAGAAAAAGTTTGTCCAACGGTGAAAACCTGGCAAACGGGCGTCATGTGTAAAATAAATCGTCTATGTGGACTCTTACACTTGGGAGCAAGTTGTCTCATTTCCCATTCGTTCCTCTTGACATTGACATCCGACCATTGGATCCATATCATTCCCACCTACCTTGGTCGTGACATAACAACATGAAAACATAAATTATGCTTTGGGAAAACTATTGACATGCCTATCCTTTAGTTGTACATTATTTGTGAAACATCATGTCATTGAACGTCATAGTCTTATTATCCTTATATGACATAGTCCTTGAATATCATATGACAATTCCCTTAGTCTCATGTCCCGTGTCCTTTACCAAGCCCACCTTTTTTCCTTTCATGTCTGTCACCTATCTTGGCTTTCCCTTGTCAAATGGTCTATGGATAATCATCATCCCATCTAGTCCTAACCAAGTCATTCCAAATGCAACGAGTCTAATCCATACAAGCACATTATCCAAAATATTACTTGACTTTGTTCCTAGCCTGGCTGCAGACCTCGATAATTTCGTCACATTATTGTCATTCTCACATTGTTTTGGGATGTGTCCTTCCCACGTCAAACAACGTTGTCATCATCTATCAATTGGTATTCAGTTTGACTAGGGGCACAATCATGTTTGTCCTTGGATTCTCATGTGTAGGCATCAGTCACATGCATTTGTCGTGATCCTCTTAAATCATTCAAAAAGACAAAAACATCATAAAATATCCTGAAAAAAGACAAAAACATCATAAAATGTCTTGAAGAAAGCCCTAAAAATTGAAAAACGTCCTAAAGAAAGACCTAATCAAATACTCGACAAAAGACAAAAAAAATCAAATACTTGACAAAAGAAAAAAAAAATTCATAAAACGACAAAAGTCCAAAAAATAAATCATAAAACGACAAAAAAAAAAATCAAAAACATGTCAAAAACGCAAAAACCATCCAAATCAATTTCACAATCCCAAAAACAAAGTCAAAGTCCGTCAAATCAGTCAATCTATGTCATTGTCAAACTACGTTGTCTCTGCGCATTTGCTACGTAGGAAAGGCCATCAGTCGATGAGTCCCCGAGACATTAGGTCAGTCCTTTTAGGTTTGTCCAAATTAAATCATGGAATTTGTCACAATCGTCGCATCTATCAAATAAGTTAGACATAGTCAAACTTAGACACAAGACAGTCATTTGAACGTCAACATTCCAATTGTGACCTAATAGACAACACAGTCCAATCAATCTTAAAGTCAACATCAGTCAACTTTCCAAAACATATTAGTTAAAACAATGTCAATCTCGTCACTCTTTGGTCCTCTTCAAGATGTGTCCTTCTTGGAGTTAGACCTCGTCAAAATTTCCTTTGCCTTTTTCAGGATGTGTCCTTCCTAACAATAGGCCTCGTCCAACCGTCAACACCGTCAAATTGGAAAAACTCTTAAACTATCAAACCGACAAGAAATCAATCTTTGACAAACAATCATTGGCAAACAAAATTAAATGGCCATTAATCTTTTTGGTCTATCTTGTCTTATATTTTGACTATTTTGTCTATTTTTGTCTTATCTTTTTACTGTCTTTTCTTTTTGGTCATGTTACTAGCTACCTCGAGGATGTCCCATGAAGGATTTAGAGGTGCGATGACGTCTCCTGACCTATTCTTTTTTTCTTTGATTGTTGTTTGTGGATTGTCTTGACAAAAAGACTGGGGCAACATGACCCTTAGTATGAGTTAGGACATTCCTTGTCTGTGATTGTTTGTTTTTCAAGTGGATGACCTTGCACACCTTGGTCTACATCATACCATGGTGTTTGTTGTCCATTTGTGTCATTTTTACCACCCAATGATAATTTGAGAAACGTCTATTAGTTCTTTGGCAAGTGTTGAAGGATTCTTTCCCATCCCACTCTTCTTTGTTTCCCTTCTAACATTTCATCTAGTTTGCATCTTCATCATCCATATCTTTTGCACTAACATTTCTTTCTCTCTTCATATTCTAGTCTTCTCATCAATTTTGAGAGCACACCCATTTTCTTGGAACCCATCTATCCTCTCGAGGGGGCATACCACTACCCTCCTCGTCATTCTTCCTCATCTTATTTTGCACTAGGGCATATTTTTGACTTATTTTCTTTGTCACTGCAATGTGACATGCTACATTATGACAAAGAGAGGAAAAATGTAGACACTTAAAAATGACCTAGGCCTGCAAGCTTAATTTTTCATCTTTCGTCCTAGCATAATTATGACATTTAATTATGTCCTTGTGTTGGCTTTCTCTTTGTGGTATATTGTCCTTGATGACAAAACTGATTGGTGATTGAACTGATTGGTGATTGATCTAATGATACTTGGTGCTCTTTGTGTTCAGTTTGGAATTTTCAGTAGTTTGGTGATCATGCTTTGGGTTGATACATTTGGGTGAATTTGTTAATCACATATTGTGGTATTGATCATGTTGAGCTTCATGTGTAGATAAAAGTTATTTTGGAATAGTTGAATTCATTTTGACAGATTGGCGCTTCTTTATTGTACAACAAGTATATTATTTCAGTTGTTCATTATCAAATTGATCATGGCATCATTGACAAGGTTCATTATGTCTTCATGGCATTCTATTGGTGATCTTCATGGTTGTCTCATAATTCATTGGTATCCAAAGTTATGGTATATTATTTGGTACATGGATTTTTGGGTTGGCATTTTACTAATGCTCTTCTTGACACTTGAGTATGGTATTTCATTTGGCATCATTGGTATAAATATATACACTCATCAGTTGGTTTTTGTCATGTCTTATCTTCATGGCCATATTAGTTTGGTGCTTATGTTAACATGCTATATATATAGCTTCACAAGGGTTATTGCATTATACATGAGGTGGAGATGTTTGTATTGATACACAGTCAATCTTGTATCCTTGAGTTGGCTACTATAGCTTCATAAGAAATGGTATTGCTTAGACTTTTCATATCAAAGAGTATTTTGACATTCTTGGGCCTTCACATGTTATATGGTTTCACATTTTATATTCATTTATACCTTGGCATATGGTTTCCTTGTGATATAAGTTGGTCGGCATTAAGACATTTCTATTTGTTTTTTAAAGTGCATTAGCACTTAAGGCCGACAATATACACTATGGTTATCACTTTTAAAGTGATTGGCAAGGTGGCATTTCCTTGGTTTTTGATTGAAGGTCGATCATGTTTCAGGCTTATACATTGCACAACAGTCAATACATATTTTTTTAGAGACTTGGATTGTCGACATATGTATTATACTTGGTTTGCTTACTTGGCAGTGACAGTATTATTGTTTAATGAGTATGTTGACTGTGTTTACTTGGACAACACGCTTGGATTATGATTTGGAACTCATTTAATATTTCATTGTGTCAGTGACATGGATTTCAAAATGATTGTAATATGATTTTAGGATTTCAAATTTCATTCATTTCAGTTTGGAGTTTCGATGAAGAAAGAAATAGGGTAAACAAAATTTTGAACCCTAGTGCCGCCATGCTGGAATTACAGTTGTAGGTTGAGCATGTTAGCTATGGTATTTTGACTTGGTTTTCAGTTATGTTGGTTTTTGATGGATGGCAAGATAGTTGGTGGTCTTCGCTTGAGCTGGAAGTGGTAGTTTGGGTAGTTTTTCATGAAGAACTTCAGGGATTTTGTTTGCAGGTTAAATCCACCATGACAGAGGTAATATCTATGCATTATTTTGATTTTTCAAAGGTAAATCTGGTAAATGAGAAGTAAAAGAGGAAAAGAAAACTTAGTTTCAGTTTCGAACAAATTTCTTAACTAATCTAAAACTACTTTGAACCTGAGTGTAAACTCAAGGGTTTCATCTCACAGTGATATATTCATCTTCATATCATTGATTTTTTCTTAAAAATCCTTGATTAATATCATGATCAAATATTGTTCTTACCAGTTTATAAACTCTGGTTATTGAATATGGGTTTTCTTGACAAAGATGAATAACTGTTTTACAAACATTGTATATATATATATATATATATATATATATATATATATCTTTGCAAAAAAAAACACTGGAAAAAGTGTGTGATGTGAAGAGAAGAAAAATTATGGACATAATATTATTGTGAAACCATACTGTAAAGAGGAAGAGTGGGCTCATATTGTTTTTCATCTCCGATTGCATTACAAAGATTATTTTTGAATTGGGCATTATTGCAAAATCATTTTGTATCCTATTGTAATTTTATGACTGCAAAGAATGATTGCAGTTATAAGGTTCTGATGGGTTGCAGTATCTTGAATGTTTGATAAAGTTGGTGCTTCAGAAAGATTATGGGAGTTGGTGCTCCACATTGTTACAGAGTTGGTGCTCTTTAATTAATAAAAGGGAAATTTTAGCAAGTGGTTTTTTATACCCCAAGAGGATTTTTCCACTCAGGAAATCTTTGTGTTATGTGATGTTATTTGTCTCTCATTCTATTTCATGTTAATGTGCTCATTCAATCAATGCTCTGATACTTTTAGTGTGCTCGAAAGGTTCATATTTCAAAAGTTTTTCATGCAAAGTTAAAATTGTTCAAATCTATTTTAAAAAAGCCTTTTGTTAAGCAAATTAAAATTGCATTGGGAAAAGTTGTAGTTTTGTTTCAAAAGCACATACAAGATTATTCACACACTAATTGAACAATATCATACATGATGCTTTTAACATGAGTTATAAATGTTAATCAAGTTTCATGTCAATCTGATTTAAAGTGTTAATGTACACTTGCATAAACAAGTCTGCCACATTGAGTTTAAATTAGTAAAAAGTTTTGTTGTGCTTTCAGAGTCAAAAGTTAAAAATTATATCACTCTGATTCACCCCCCCTCTCAAAGTGAATTCACTTCAGACACCTTGGTCCACATTCGACTATTAATTAAATAATTCATAATTATTTAATTAATTCATCTCTTTTATTCTTCATGATTATTAAATAAATTTTATTTATTTATTTATTCAATATGTCACTAATGGTCTATTATCTTCTTACAATTAAATAAATTTCTTAATTTATTTAATTCCTTATGTCTTCCTGATTATTAAATAAATGAATTTTATTTATTTATTTAATATGTCACTAATTCTCATAATTAAATAGATGTATTCATTTATTTAATTATTGGTCACAATATCTAAATTAAATAATTATCTTTAATTATTTAATTTCCTTATTTGAGATTTCCCTCATTTTAAATAAAATTAATTATTTAAAATGGCCTCACATGCTAACTGCCACTTCTTTTTAGTAAATAATCTAAAATCAATTATTTACTGTCACACAAAATCCATATTTTGAATTAATTTTAATTCAAAAATGGTAATATTATTCCATAAATCAAGTAATTGATCAAATTCTTGATTTTCTAAATCTGTTTTTCTGTCCAATCTTTATCTTCTTGATTTTTTGAATCTTATCTTCTTATCTTCTTGACTTTCGAAATCTTTATCCTCTTGTCACATTTATTCTCAACCGTCGATGCGATTTTCTCAAATTACATCTTGGCTGTTTATTTCAATTTTTTTCCCTAACCCTAATTATGGGTTGTCACACGAAATCTCATCCACTGATTTTAGGCTTTGTTAGCTTTCAATCTCATTCGTCCGTCCAAAATTGCATTTTTTATAAAATGCCAATTTTGCTCACATTTGGAGGGACACAACTTCTTGATATTTCATTCTAGCATAATTATTGAGTCTTAGACAATCTTATAGTCTTGTCATTTGGTCATAGGCTTTATTTTTGGCATATTTTAGACTTTAGTGTAATGCTTATCATTTGCATAATAGCATTGGAGTCATTTTAAATCCTTCAAAACTTGCTTTGGACTTTGTCATTGTCATAGTCATTGCTCACACACTCAAATCTGAGGGCAACAATTACATTTGCAGCAAGTTAGAAGGGCTATGGAGGTGATTCATGGAGGCTTCAAAGGCGATTCGGTATAATCATTTTTATTTTATTTAATTATCTTCCTTTGTGCTTCATAGTTAATGTTGGATTTTATGATTTATGCTCTAATCGACTAACCCCATAAAATTGCATTGTTACACACTCCATGAGGTACATTTTTTTATAAATTCATGCCATTTGGTCTCAAAAATGTTGGTGCCACATATCAAAGGGCCATGGTTATCATATTCCATGATATGCTACATGATATTGTTGAAGGCTATGTGGATCACATCTTAGGAAAGTCCAAATCCAAAGTAGATCACCAAGTCATCTTGTGTCACATATTTTAGAGTCTTATAGAATATAAAGTCAGGTTAAATCCCAACAAATGTGTCTTTGGAGTCACATCAAGAAAGCTCCTCCAGTTGATTGTTTCTAGACGTGACATAAAGGTAGATCCATCTAAGATAAAGCAATAACAAAAATTCCACCTCCTAGGAACGTCATGCAGTTATGCAGTATACAAGGGAAACTCCAAGCTATTAGACAATTTATTGCCCAATTAGTAGACAAGTGTCATCCATTTTCACATCTAATCCAAAATAATGTTAGCTTTGAGTGGGATGACTCATGTCAAATAGTATTTGACCAAATCAAGGAATACATGTATAATCCTCTAGTTTTAGTAGCACCTACTCCAAATAGGCCTTTGTTGTTATACATATCAGTTACACAACATGACTTAGGTACCCTTTTAGCTCAGCATAATGATCAAGTGAGAGAAAATACCATCTATTACCTTAGCAGAACATTGTTTGGGTGTGAACTCAGTTATTCATCCATGGAGAAAGCTTGCCTTTTAGTAGTATTTTTCACACAAAAACTTTGTTGCTACATACTTAATGCTTCCACTCATTTGATTTCAAAAATGGACCCATTGAAATATTTTTTATCCAAAGCAACTCTTACCGGTTGAATGGAAAAGTGTGTCATGGTCCTTAGTGAGTTTGATATTGATCATGTCAATCAAAAGGCGATCAAAGTTTGGGTTATAGTAGATCAATTAGTAGAGGCTCCCATTCAAGATCATCAACCTTTGAACATAGAGTTTCCATGTGAATCCATCCTTCACATTAAGGAAATGAAACCATGGACATTATACTTTGATGGGTCATTCACATTGAACATGGATTGAGTGTTGGCATCCTTTTATCACCCCCCAAGGTGATTTCATTCCTAAAGCATTTTGCATTGCTTTTCCTTACATAAACAACATAGCAAAACATGAGGCATTGTGATTTGGTCTAAAAATAGAAGTTCAATGGCACATCCAACATTTTCAAGTCTTTGGTGATTCACATTTTCTAATCAATTAGGTCAATGATGAGTTTCTTACTAAGGATGGCAACCTTGTTCCCTATAATGCATGGTTGGCAATTTCAAACAATACTTCTTGGACATATCTTTTGAGCAAGTTCCTCATCTTAACAACAAGTAGCTAATGCAATGGCCACCATTGCATCTCTTCTGGGTATGCCTAATGAAGCTCATGAGTATCATTTTCTTGTAGAGTAGCTCCTTATACCATCCTATGATCTCCCAAACTCTAATATGGTATGTGACATTGTTGGTCCCAACACTCCTTGGTACAATGATAATTTTTCCTATCTCCATAATCAAACCATCTTTCCTAACATATCATCCACCAAACAAAAATCCCTTATCCAACACACATCTCATTATACCATCCTTAGTGGCACGCTCTATCATAGGGGTTATGATGGTACTTAGATGTCTCAACTCGGACGAGGCTAATCTTGCACTTTAGGAAGTCCATAGTGGTATTTTTGGTGCTCATATGAATGGCATGATCTTGGCCATGAAGCTCCTTTGTACAGGATACTATTAGCCTACCATGGAATCTAATGCCTATCAATATGTAAGCAAATCCCTTATTTTTCAAAAACATGGGGATTGTTAGAACTGTAAAAATCTGATGATTTTACATATAATTTCACTCATGAACTTCCTAATTTGGCCCTGCCATGTGCATATTCCACTCATATTTTTCCATTTTTCCCCTTTGAATTCATCCATGTCATGCATATCTTACTTCATGGTTCTAGTCGGCGTGACATTTTCCTTGTCTCCCCGACCATTTTTTTGCTAATATTTTGTTTTAGGGTGGTCGGCAGGACTTCTCACATGTCTTGGTGATCACATTTGCAGATGGAACATTATCGGCATGTGTTTTGGCTATCAGGTTGAGGTTTCCCCAATTTTCTTTTGTCTTACTGACCGGTGCCTAAGTAGTCATTTCGGTGAGAGTTTAATTCTTCGGCGAGGGGTTATTGCGAGGAGGTATGTGTTATAGCGACTTTTCAAGTGGAGGATGGTGTATCGCTATAAGTTATAGCTATCGGTGTAAGGTCATGGCAAGTGACCTTCGGTCTCGCTGACCTTACACGTTGATTTACTTTGATGTACATATCGCTATAAGGTTGGTGGTGTCTTGGCGAGCATGTGGTCCCAGGGTGACTTTCGGCATAATATGGAACTCTCTACTTAGCGTCTCCCCTAGTGTAATGAGCTACAACGAAAGTGCGTGTGTGTGTCGGTGTGAGGCATCCTATGTCTCGGCGACATATAAAGAATAGGGTGGGTTTTCGGCAGAACATAATCAATTCTCTTTGACGTCTCACCGAAGGTGGAGGGCTATAGCAATGAACAGAAGAACAAAGGGTCGCTTCTTGTTTTTGGCATAGTGATAGCCTGGTCTCAGCGACATGTGAATAATAAATGATCTTTGGTGTAGCCCGATGAATCTATATGATATCTCAATGACAGTGGCAGGCTATAACGAAACAAAGGAACACTATGGGGTTTCAATATGACAAGCGGATTGCTATGGCCACTGTGAATGTAACGTTTAAATTTCCTTCGGCATAAGTTGCGATGTGTCACGTCGACTCCCTCGCTGGTAAAAAATAGAAATTCATCACTGGGCCGACATGATTTTGTCTAGGTGACTGTTGCTGGCCGACATATTCTGAGCCTGAATCTTGTGGAGGGCCGACATGATATTTCAAATGTTTTATTTTCTTAATGTTGGGTATAAATATGCACCTAGATTGTAATTAAATGATATCATATTTTTGGATCATCAGATTTTAGATTAGAAGCAGAGGGTAGTCCGATGGCTACAGTAGGATAATTCTCTCTTTCCAGAGACTATGTGCATGATTTCAAATGGTGGTTTCAATGAATATCAACTGGTGTGGCATTTTACTTCTGGTGTCAATTGTATGTTGAGTTTATTGAAGAGTATTATTAAGCTGTCTCCAAGTTGATTTTTCCTGGTTGTTTAAATTGAAGTAACAAGTTTGTTTTTAGTTTATCAGTGCACATTTGTTGTATTTGTGTGATTAATTGACTGGTTCTCTCAAGTAGGGATTAAATCCTTTCTGTTGATCATAGTAATCAGGGGGAATTCATCTGGATTCTTAAAGTAGAGCTTAGTAATCATAATCATGCATTGTTTATACAATTTATAAATAGATCATATGCCTACAATTTGATTTTCTGCCAAAATAAGTTGCTCACCTCTGTTTCGTTTGACTCCACATACCCAACAAGGCACTGGTCTCTGCAATTTCATTATTCGAATTCATTCAATCTCTTTTTATCAATTAATTAAGCATTATAGGATATAGATCTGCAAATTGTTATCAAGTTTGGTTTCATTTGTTCACTGTTATCTGCCATTGTGGACAAAGCATTTCAGAAAGATAATCACAAGTTAAGTCTGCATTGTTTAAGAGAGGTACACCCGCCTAGGTTTAGCAGCACCTAAAGAGTAGAAGGTCGAGTTCTCTTGACCTTGTTCTGTGGCCCTAAAACGTATCAAGAGATTGGCAGCCTCTTGAGGCATTTAGCCTGCGTTTTTGAGAGCTAACAAATTGGCGACTCCGCTGGGGAATAACTTGAGAAAATTTGGTGGCAGACAGCCTTGCCTTATAGAGTCATACAATTTTTTAAATCAGGTCTTCAAATAGAGATTGATAATTGTGTAGTTTGTAGCTCCCCATCCGAGTCACACAACTAACAAATTGGCGACTCTACTGGGGAAAATATCAGGAGATTCGGTTGAAGACTATTATATAGAGTCATTAAAGAAGAAGTCGTAATTTGAAAAGTTTCAGAAAAGGTGATTCTGCTGGGAGAAGATCAGAAAGAATTATTTTCCTACTTTTGAAAAGGTAGGTGGCGACTCTGAAAAATTTGAAGAATGGAATTTGTATATGGAGTGAGTGAATACACAAGTGCAGGCAGGAATTGGACTCCTCAAATGCCTGATAATACAATTGGAAATTTTCACAATGAAGGTAGTGCATATCATGCACAACAGAATATGTACCCCCTTTTCCCTCCCCATCTATATAGAACAATGGTCGAGCAATTCGATCTAACAGGGCTTCAGCAGTACCCTTACTCTATGGATATGAATTGGAGAAGCCTTGTCCCTAAGTTTACAGGGAGTGACACAATCACTGCAGAGGATCATTTGAGGAGCTTCAATGATTTCATCGAGGGTTTGGATATGCCATATGAGGATTTACATATGAGGTTGTTCATGATATCACTTATTGAAGATGCTAGGGATTGGTTCAACAACCTACCAGTAGCTTCTATTAAATCTCTCCAAGGATTTCAGGATCAATTTCTTGAGGAATATGGAGATCTATTTGCGCCAAGTTGGGCTTCCCAAGGGTTATTGGAGATTCTAGAAAATCAGAATTTACAGCAGGAGCAAGAAAATGCTTATCCAGTCCCTCCTGGACAAAGATTGGAAAGTTATCAAGAATGTCAGTGTGATCAATGTCAAGAGCAGCATAATTCTGATTCACTTGGAGATATCAGCCAAAATTCACAGCAAGGTATGTATCAGAACCAACAATCTAATGTTGATGAATATGTCAGAAATCTTTGGGATGCATTTTTTGGCATAAGGAAGTATGAAGGAGAAGATTTTACTTCTATGTACAATAGGATGATGAGTGTCTTCATGCAATTGCCTCCTGACTGTAAGCCTACAAGATCCCTTTTTGTTGCTCAATTCATAAAAGTATGGAAGCCTGAATTAGCTTATTGGTCATGGTCGTCAATACAACGTGCATGTGGTCACTTGAATAAATTCATTGATGCCATGGAGGAGATAGGGTATGAGAACACTGTCAATGTTGATTCCAATGATTGTACTTCTGATGAGTGTAGAGAAATTGATCAAACAATGCTTCCAATAGATGATGAGATATGTGCAAGTCAGTATGATTCCTATGATTGCTTGCATAGTGAAGATGAAGGTACAAGAGATCTCTCTTGTATAACAGATTGTGACAAGAAGGGCAGTGTGTGTTATGAGGGATCAAATGAGTATTCATATTTTGAAGATGCACCTGTGGATTTTGATATGCAGCAAGAGGATTCTTCTACCTCTTATAAAGATCAGGATGAAGAGGCAATGGGAAATATTGATATTGAATATACAATGCCTCCAACTACAGTTGAAAGCTACAAAGATACATTTGATGAAGAGGAGGGTTGTGAATTGGAGAATGGTTTCCAAAAAATTTCAGGCCCATTGCATGATGAAGTTTTAAAAGATGATCAGATGATATTTTGCCATGGTATGCCTGGGAAGGAAGTTCAGGTATTTTTAGATCCACTTGATGTTGAACAAAAGATTTTTTCAGGCAAACAAGGTGATGTGTCAAATTATGGAACAAGTGACTATGCTGGTAATGTTCCTGTTTTCTCATTCTCTGATGATCCTGGGCCTCTTTTTGATGATGACAAAATTGATGAATATGACTGTAATAATGAAAGTGTGGAAACTTGTTTGCTTAGCAGTGAGAAAATCTAAGATTTGTTGACTCTTGAATATCAGAGATATACACATGAAGGTGATCCTAAAGTTCTTTGTCCAGCTTGCATTTGTTTCGACAGTGAAATTTTTTGTGCAATAATGCATATGTCTCTCAATGCATTTCTCAAGTTGATGGTGAAGCTTTTGGAGTTGACCAAATGCATGTGTCTATTCAAGAAAAGGTATGTGATTCTGAAATTTCTAACTCATGTGGAGAAGATATTTGTTTGCATACCAAGGATGATAGAGGTCCAGATTTTATTGGTCCACATATGCATGATATTGAAAATATGAGTCATGATCTAATGTTGATTCCAAATAATGATACTAGAGAGGGGAAAAAGGTTTCAGATTTGTGTGTTTCAGACAGTGTTGATATAGCAGAACACTTTGTTTCTCAAGTGAAGCACTTTGATGATAAATTTTCAATACAGCTAGGGGAATGTTTCATAATACATGACAGTTGGAGAGATAATATAAAATGTTGTATTTCATATGCATGCATCTTGTATGTTGGTAATAATAGGGGTTTGTCCCAAGGTGTTGAAGAATTTGAATTATAGGATGATGTAGGGATTTTGGGCCAAACCAAGCATGATGATACTCTGAGAACTTGCAACAATAGTGACAGGAAAGATTGCATGAGTATCTTCAAAAAGAATCTGATAAACTCAAGAGAAAACCAGGTGTTTGACAGGGGAAAGCTTGGTTTGAGTCTCAGATTGAAATAGCTTAGAACAGATGAAGCAACATAGAGGATTAAGGGTTGCCAGTGCATGGACAACTCTTGCTTGTCCTCTTTAAAATTATTTTCCATGCACAGTAGTTTAGGGCTTTGCATTCATCTCCATCTTGCATTCAGTTTGCATTCATTCCTTCATTTCCATTTCCATTCTGCTCACTGGTTCATCATTTTGCGTCTGGTCTGCTCACCCAAGATTCTGGATCCTTGCAATGATCTAACTATCATTCATCCCCAGACGGAGCCACTGTTAGAACTGTAAAAATCTGATGATTTTACATATAATTTCACTCATGAACTTCCTGATTTGGCCCTGCCATGTGCATATTCCACTCATATTTTTCCATTTTTCCCCTTTGAATTCATCCATGTCATGCATATTTTACTTCATGGTTCTGGTCGGCGTGACATTTTCCTTGTCTCCCCAACCTGGTTTTTGCTAATATTTTATTTTAGGGTGGTTGGCAGGACTTCTCACATGTCTCGGTGATCACATTTACAGATGGAACATTATCGACATGTGTTTTGGCTATCGTGTTGAGGTTTCCCCGATTTTCTTTTGTCTTACCGACCGGTGCCTAAGTAGTCATTTCGGTGAGAGTTTAATTCTTCGGCGAGGGGTTATGGCAAGGAGGTATGTGTTATAGCGACTTTTCAAGTGGAGGATGGTGTATCACTATAAGTTATAGCTATCGGTGTAAGGTCATGGCGAGTGACCTTCGGTCTCGCCAACCTTACACGTTGATTTACTTTGATGTACATATTGTTATAAGGTTGGCGGTGTCTTGGCGAGCATGTGGTCCCGGGGTGACTTTTGGCATAATATGGAACTCTCTACTTAGCGTCTCCCCGAGTGTAATGAGCTACAACGACAGTGCGTGGGTGCGTCGATGTGAGGCGTCCTATGTCTCGACGACATATAAAGAATAGGGTGGGTTTTCGGCAGAACATAATCAATTCTCTTTGACGTCTCACCGAAGGTGGAGGGCTATAGCAATGAACAGAAGAACAAAGGGTCGCTTCTTGTTTTCGGCATAGCGATAGCCTGGTCTCAACGACATGTGAATAATAAATGATCTTTGGTGTAGCCCGATGAATCTATATGATATCTCAACGATAGTGGCAGGCTATAACGAAACAAAGGAACACTATGGGGTTTTGATATGACAAGCGGACTGCTACGGCCACTATGAATGTAACGTTTAAATTGCCTTCAGCATAAGTTGCAATGTGTCACGCCGACTCCCTCGCTGGTAAAAAATAGAAATTCATCACTGGGCTGACATGATTTCGTTTAGGTGACTGTTGCTGGCCGACATATTCTGAGCTTGAATCTTGTGGAGGGCCGACATGATATTTCAAATTTTTTATTTTCTTAATGCTAGGTATAAATATGCACCTAGATTGTAATTGAACGATATCAGATTTTAGATTAGAAGCAGAGGGTAGTCAAATGGCTACAGTAGGATAATTCTCTTTTTCCAGAGACTATGTGCATGATTTCAAATGGTGGTTTCAATGAAGATCAGCTGGTGTGGCATTTTACTTCTGGTGTCAATTGTATGTTGAGTTTATTGAAGAGTATTATTAAGCTGTCTCCAAGTTGATTTTTCCTGGTTGTTTAAATTGAAGTAACAAGTTTATTTTCAGTTTGTATTGCCCCACCACACAACCCTAGAGGAAGTTGCAATTCATTACTTAAACGTACCCAATTTTTTTTATTTTTTATTTGTTTTAGTACAAGTAACATGTAAGATGAATACACATTGCCAACAACCTCTAAGGCCACGAGACAAAGATTACTTTAGAACCCAAACAACAACAACCATTAATATAAACTGAAACATTAATCACTTAAGGAAATGAGACAACATACATTCCATACAAGATCACTTACAACGAAGGATAAGAAATACCAAAAGATTTTAATTAATAATATTTAAACAATAAGATTACAACACTCATTCCCCGAATGAGGTAAATCCAATAATCATGATTACAATTTACAAATTCCACCTCAATATCAAATGAGGGGTAATAAAATAAAGATCAACCGAAAAGAACGAAGCCAGAAAAGCAACTGCATCCAACAAGCTCTCCAACTGGAAATCACGACCACACGAACAAGAAGAAGTACCAACGGATTAAGATGCACGCCACCCGACCACGTGGAATCCAAAAGGTTCCACTCCCTTCGTGCTAGGAGATAGTAACTAGGAATTCCTACACAAGACCATCTACCACTAGACACGCCCACACAAAGCTGATACAAAATAAATACAAGACCTCATCACATGACTGAACGGTCATACGTGCAACTCTAGGTACGACTCACACAACACTGTCATAGGTTACATTGCTTCCATACATAGAATAGATCTAGAGTGTCACAATAACAAAAACAAACTACTGACTTAGGAAGAGTGTCATCGAATAGCTCGTCAAGGGATATCCTTTGGGAATCTTCCTAGGCCCCGGCCCCCACTCCACGGGTTATCCTGGTAGCCTCTACCGCATTCCCGGCACCCATGCTTACTCATGCGGAACCAAATACCTCTCGTGAAGATGAGATAGATGATCTTGCCATTCCAGGCCTTCCTGTCTCATCCCAAGTCTTGAACTAACCCTTGGGCCCATGAGCGAGGCACAAATTATCTTGTTCAATGTTTGATGCAACCTAAGCTTCTGAAAGTTTAATTTAGTTATCACTGAATTAACCAACTTGCAAAGGGTTATCCTGGCACCACTTTGTGCATCGGCGCCCATTACAAGCCACTCTCCTAAGACAACACACATGGTTATAACCACAAAAGGTAACCAGATAAATACAACCTCTCCATTCAAGGAGGTAACAAATCAAGAACTCACTCCAACACTAGAGGCAACAAGGTTAAGACCCTCTCCAAACACTAGAGGTAAACAAGGTCACAAAATCCACTCCAAATGCTGGAGGAAAACAACATAACAAAACCACTCCATCCAAGGAGGCACATATTACAAAACCTTCTTTTATTCCCAAGGAGGCACAAATCATCCCCGTTCGTGAGAACCGAGTGAAACAACATGGTGTACTATGCACTTTTTCCACAACACATCAAAGGTGACTCATGTACATCAACCCATACTAGAAAATGAACTCTTATCTGGAAGACTTTCAAAACATCCACACTAATTCCACAACATCAAAGACGAACAATTAACCACTGAGAACATTTCAGACAATGAAGTGAGCTACTGTTCGGATTTCCTAAATCCAATCAAACACAGTATTCATGACTTGCATTTATCCAATCCATTGAACCCATCTCTTTTCATGACATAGAAATATTCAAAGATTAGATCGTTTACTCTAAATTACACAACCATATTCCAAAATCAAGACATTTCAATAAATAACATCATCGAATTGAAATTAAACCAATCAATCACTCTACGTCTCTCAATCATATACTGTAAATAAATCCACTTGATTTATAAAACATTTGGAATAAATAAATTACTCTTATAGCAATAAGTCAAACAACTCAATCTCATAAGATTCATGAAATCATTCATTACTTCTAAGTTTAACCACTGTATTCTATAAGTTAAACTTTTGGTAAATAAACATTTAGATCGATAACTCAATTTTAACCTCAACTCCGCATTAAGTAAATCAACTAAAACTCATCTCTCCTTAAGCACAAACATATTCCAATCAATTATACTAAATGGTATATACATAAATTCTCTTGCCAACGTTAAAGAATTTAAACCAATAACAAAACTCTACTCGATCAATCTATAATTAATCAAAATCAAATTATCATTAAATCAACATCTGACAAATTAAGTTCTTTGATTACAATAAATCATTCGTTAATCCTAAGCTCTTCAATTATGTTTCATAATTAAATATCAGAACCATCTGAGTGAACTAAGACATTCATTAACCCTAAGTTTCTCAATTGTCTTCTATACTTAGAACGTTTTGCTAAACAAATCATTTATTAACTCTAATTTCACATCTATAATCATAATCGAAGTATTTAAATAATGAAGTCATTTAACTAATATTTAAAATTTTCTTATTCTAGATTTACTATTATTTTCAAATTTCATCATTAAAATAATTTGAGGCATTTATCTTATTCAATCGATCTTATTTCACACTGATAACATCTTGTTCATTAAATAAATACAAATTTTACTAAAATATCTAATTATTTTAAATATTTCAATCTGCTTAATAAAGCAATTTTAATTCCCATATTAAAAATCATTTAATTGAACTTACGATTAATTTAAAATATATACATATATACATATATATATATATATTTATATAATAATAATTTATTATTTATATTGATATTATTTAAATATATAAATAATATATTATATATATTATATATATATATAAAATATATATATTAATATATAATAATATTATTTAAATATTAAATAACATAAATATAAAAATAAATTAAAAAACATTTAAAACCTTTTTTTTTTAAAAGCAAAAATCATGAATATCTTTTAGGGCACGCAGGCCCGGCCGTCGTCGCGGCCTGTGTGCCAAACACACAGGTCGCCACCGCCATGGGCGGTGGCCTGTGTGCCTAGCACACAGTCTGCTTCCCACGGGCAATGCTTCCCAAGGGCGACGGCATATGAGCTGAGCGCACAGCTCGCCTCCCATGGGCGGCAGCGGCGGCGGTGGGGTGGGGTTTGGCCACCCACCTCACTGCAAACAAAAATTTTTATTTTTATTTTTTACTGTGTTTTTCCAAAACGAAAATACCAGAATTTTTCTAGGTTTTACCCAGACTCAAAAATTTTCAAATATATACAAATATATTTGTATATATATTTGTGAATATATCCATGTATTGATATGCATGGGTATATTCACAAATATATATACCCAGATTTTAATTTCATACCCAAATTGTGAAAATAATCCAAATGCTTTGCAAGAATAGAAGTTATTTTCAAAAACAATAAGAGGGTTTCAAAATCTAGTTCAAAAAATGGAGTTTTCTTTGATTTTCATTCTTTCTTTCTTTTTGTAAATTTCTTGTTTGGTTTTCCATTTCCAAAACTAACTACAAGTTTGCAAATTTGAGAGCATTTCAATGGATTTTCATAGAATCTAAAACTATATTTTCAATCATTCAAAATGAGCAAGAAGAAGAAGAAGGGAGAAGTGATGGAACCTTGTGTTTTCTCCAAAATTTGCAAGCTTCAACAATGGATATTTCCAAGTACTCTTTCAACTCCCCAATCTTAGCCTCCTCCAAGCTCTCCACCAAAATCAAACCAAGAATTCTTCCCCCACAAAATGAAATCTCAACTCTTTTCATAAGGATTTCCCCCAAATTTTGGCCAAACCCTAAGATGCCCACTTACTAATTTTTAAATCATAAAAGACTATTCCCTTTTAAATTTTAAAAACACTTTTAATTTTCAAATATAAATCTCATGCAAAATTCATAATTTTCATTTAAATCAAATCTCAAATGTGATTTCCATTTTCCTTTGTAATTTGAATCTAAATATTCAATAGAGTCAAAATAGCTCATTTATTTAAATAATCACCAATAATCAAATCACTTAATAACCCAATCTAATCTCCTCAATTTAAATCGAATCCATAGTAACTAGAGAATTACTTAATTAATTTAAATCCAAATAGCAATTAGAATAAATTGCATTTAAATATCGAAACTAATTAGATTAAATCATCTTTTAGACTATATCCACTATTTAAAATTCATTGAAATAAAGAAAGGATTAGTCAACCCGAGAGAAATGAATACAAGTCAAACCCGCAAAACTCAATGACAACTATGACTAGGGTGACGACTTGGTTCGGAAAACCTAGCTACTATCTCCCAATCAATTTCCATTGGTAAATGGACACGCTCACACCTGTGCAACCAGGTGGAGTCGATGTCATGTACCTGCAAACCTGCAACAAAGAACATGTCGAACGTTCAACATATATATGTATGTTATGATCAAACACACCGTGAAGAGGGAATCTCAGAATTGTAGGGCGCTCGCAAGCGAGTGATACAATACGACCCTTTCACCAATACAGTATCTCTAACTGACGCATCTAACATCAAAGATATGATCAATAGCATAAAACATCATTTAATCAGATATCTTCTAAGTTATTCTAAATCATGCCATAAGGATAACATCGGAATAAAAGAACATCACATCAACATATAACTTCCACATCATTTAATCAATCACAATCACAAGTAATCAAGTTCCAAAGTCCAAGCATGTTCAGACACAATCGTCGCATCATGATATAACATGTGCATCACCAAACAGTTCATGATCAAATAATCACTAAGTTCACAATCACATCATAAGCATAATCAGACATACAAAGAACCTTGCCGATCCAAATATCCAAAACAGAGGGGTGTTACATAGTTTATCAGTGCACATTTGTTGTATCTGTGTGATTAATTGACTGGTTCTCTCAAGTAGGGATTAAATCCTTTTTGTTGATCACAGTAATCAGGGGGAATTCATCTGGATTCTTAAAGTAGAGCTTAGTAATCATAATCCTGCATTGTTTATACAAGTTATAAATAGATCATATGCCTACAATTTGATTTTCTACCAGAATAAGTTGCTCACCTCTGTTTCGTTTGACTCTACATACCCAACAAGGCACTGGTCTCTGCAATTTCATTATTCAAATTCATTCAATCTCTTTTTATCAATTAATTAAGCATTCTAGGATTTAGATCTGCAAATTGTTATCAAGTTTGGTTTCATTTGTTCACTGTTATTTGCCATTGTGGACAAAGCATTTCAGAAAGATAATCACAAGTTAAGTCTGCATTGTTTAAGAGAGGTACACCCGCCTAGGTTTAGCAGCACCTAAAGAGTAGAAGGTTGAGTTCTCTTGACCTTGTTTTGTGGCCCTAAAACGTATCAAGAGATTGGCAGCCTCTTGAGGCATTTAGCCTGCGTTTTTGAGAGCTAACAGGGACCTTACCCATGCACCCTCACAAGACCTCTATCCCATTACCACTCCATGGCTCTTCTCTACTTGGGGCCTCAACCTCATTGGCAAGATTAATCCTACCTCCTCCAATGGCTATAAATTCATTATTACCATTACTGAATATTTCACTAAGTGGGTTGAAGTAGTTCCACTCACTTTCACCATTGACATCCAAATTTCTAAATTCATCCTTAACCATCTCATTTGTCGTTTTGGCATACCATCTATCATTATCAAAGATAATGGTAAATATTTTTTTTTTAAATGAAGTGCAATCCTTATGTGAAAAATTCTACATTAAGCAAAAATGATCCAATCCCTTTTACCCACAAGGCAATGGTCAAGTCGAGGCATTGAACAAAAACATCATCAAAATCCTTAAGAAATTTTTCAATGATGTTGGTTTTGACTAACACCTTTAGCTAAATCTCACCTTTTGGTCCTATTGCACATCCATTCGCACTCCCACTAGTGCCACTCCATATTCACTTGTTTATGGTGTGAAAGAAATCTTACCATTAGAGGTTAAGCTCCCCTCCTTGCATGTCTCTTTTCATAACCTCATCACAAAAGAGGATTGTTGAGCTTCACACTTACATGAGCTAGAAATCCTTGAGGAACATCTTCTTACTGCTCTCAATCACCTTAAAGTATATCAACACCAATTGCATTGTGGATATAAAAAATTCCTCTACACCCAAGAGTTTGATATTGGAGACCTTGTCCTTAAGGAAAATGAATAGAACACCACCCAAGATAGAGAGAAAAAAGGGAAATTTGAGCCAAACTGGTTGGGTCCATATGTCATTACTACCAAGTTCAGATCTAGATCCTACAAGCTAGACACTCCTAATGGTCATGAGATAGAAGATCATATGAAAAAATTCCATCTCAAACACTTCTATGCTTAACCCATTTAGCACCAATCTTCAAAAAAAAAAAAAATAAAGAGAAAAAATACAAAATACAAAATATCAACATATCATGAAAATAGTAAAGATAAATAAATTCATCCACCGATGGAAACCATTCCTTGTGGTGCCTTGGGAAAGTACCATGATGAAAACCTAGTAAACAGGCATCATGTGTACTAGGAAACAACTCTATTCTATGAGCATGTGTTCTTCCATATTATTCCTACCATCACATTTTATTCATCCCATTATATCCCTTCCCTCAGATTGTCCGCTCAATTCCTTTACATATCCATCAAATTTCATACATTTTAGTTATCACCTTCACATACATTGCCTACTCATATTATCCTTCTTTGTCAAATTTCTCAATTTACAAACATTTCCCATCATTTCATCCCTCCACCCACCCCATCCATCCATCCATCCATTTTCCTTCCCCATAATTTCCTTCCATTCCATTCATACCCTTTCCTTGATTTTACAATTAATTGGGGGAATCCCCTCGTCGACATTTCTTATGGAACTGTCCACATGTATATATCCACTAGGGTATGACCTTTTCATAATCATCTAGCATCCTCTTGATTCACAATTCAGTCCTTGTTTGGAATCTACTCATTGACGATACACCCATCCCATTACCATGGCTTCAACATTTCATTGGATACCAACTCATGTTTTGTGCATGCTTTTGATTAATTGCTTGCTTGTTCGCGTCCTTATCTTTGTCTTTGTCTATGTCAGTTTGTGTCTTTATTTTTTGGTTTTCCTCTCTTTTTTTCTTGTTTATTGCATCTAATCATAATGTACCATCTCACACCATCATGGTTTCCTTCATCATTCATATGATGGTCTGCTTATGACACTATGTTCCTTGGCTCACCACAGTATTTTTTTTATTTGTCTTTTATTTTCAATTTATGTTTTATATTGCTTCTAGTCTTAGTACTCCACCAATCACACTGTCACAGTCGCCTTCATCATTCATATGATGGTGTGCTAATGAAAACATGTCTATTGGATCACTATTATATTTGCAACTTCTTTGTTTGTGTGTTAGTCCATATGCACATGGTGCATATTCATCATGATCCTTTATATCATGGTGCATAATGCTAAGTACTATAGTAAAATAAAGGTTGCTCCTTGTATGTGAACTTACTATGACATGTATTTCTCATCCATTACTTCCTTTATCATTATCTCATCATGTCTCCATAATCCCAGTCATGTGCCATTTAGTTGCATTATATCCTTGTGATATTTCATCATCCAATGTGTACATCCATTCCAATCCAATCCAACCATCCTAGCAGTATTAGTCCAAATACCCAATCCTTAATCAATCATTTAGTCCTACATTCATGGTATGCACATCATACTAATATGATTTCTCTCAAGTCACTTTATCTTTTATGACACGTATTTTTATCACCATTCGTCTTTTCAAGATAACTATTGACTTTCATTTCACCCAATAATTCTCTTAAGGGGGCATCAATTCCATCATCATCCTTAAGAAATTTGGACAACTTGCCACTAAAGCTTCATTCCATTCCATCCTACATTTTATTCTTCTTTGACACAATGCCACTTAGTTGCATTATATCAAAGAGGGGCAAAATGTAGACACCTAAAATAATCCCTAGGCCTACATCCTATCACCTAGTCCTAATTAGCCTAAAACATATCCCTTTCACCTAAAGTCTCAATATTTAATTAAATAAACATATTATTTAATTATCCACCTTTTCTCATCTCATCAAAATAAATAAATAATAAATTACATATTACAAGTCTATTATCCACCTAACCCATGTGGCTAAAGTAATTAAATAATATTATTATTTAATTAAGCCATCATCCTCTCAACACTTTCCAAGAATAATGGGGACCTAAGAACACTTGTCCTTGTGCTCCCATTATTCTCTCAACACATTCCAATAATATTGGGAACCTAAGAACACTTTTCCTTATGGTCCTTGTATTCTCTCAACACATTCCAAATTTATAAACCTTTTACATGCACATGTCCCTAATTTCCCTCATCCTCACAACTAATTACTAAATTCGGTAAGTTAATCCTAGCCATGCACATTCTAACTACCTTCATCTCTGCCCTTCATCTTCTCCTAGATCGTAGGGAATTCATCTCAACCATTCTCCACCCTTGATCTCACAATTTGATCTTTTTCCATTCATTCCCTATTCCCGAAATCTATAAATTCAAGCACTCCATCCCTCATTCTCATTCATTATCATTCAAGCTAAACATATGCTATCAAAATTTGTAGCATTCAAGTAAGGAGCATCCACATTCCAATACATTCAAGAAGAAAATTATTCAACAATGGAGGTTTATGGTAGCTTTTGAGTTTATTGCTTATTTTTTCATCTTGTCTTGCTTTCATTATTGAGCTCTATATGAAGTTTGTAATGGTTTGAAACAGGAATCTTATGCCTTCCATTAGTTTCCACTTCAATTTTTAAATCATTTCTTATAAATACCTTATAGAAGTGTGGGCTAGCTAGCACAAGAGTGGAAGTAAGAGTGTATTTTAGTTATTGAAATTATCTAGGTGTTTAGTCTTGACCATGAAAAATCATTTTTCTTCAACAATGTTGTTAATAGTGCCACTATGAAAGCATAGTTTCAAACAATCTTTTGTAGTATACTATCATACTCAAGAATTCTCTCAAACCTTGATATTTTTAGGTTTTAGTTTCTCTTTCACTACTATAATATTTCTAGGGTACACCTTAACACCTTCATTTAACACCAACTATCATAAGTGTTCCACTTATTTCATACCAAAGACACATTTGGATGCTTTTGCATAGAGTTGAGTAGGTTCAAATATCTATAGTATATTCTCTACATGTAAATGTTCTTTGCATATTTTACTATAGACAAGGATGTCATCAAAGAATGCCAACACAAATTTCTAAATAAATAGACAAAACACTATACTCACGAGGCTTTGAAAATTAGATGGAATAGTGAAATCAAATGACAACCATTAATTCATATCAGCCCTCATGTGTCCTAAAAGTAGTCGTATGTGCATTATCCTCCCTTAGCTTAATTTAGTGATACCTTGAATGCAAACCTTACTTAGTAAAGAAAACTACACCATTCAATTCATTTTTAATAACTCATCAATGTCACAAATATGAAACTTATCTTTGAGAGTGAGCTCATTGTAATTTTGGAATATTTTCCTTGACTCATCCTTCTTATTAATAATAACTATTGTAGCTAAATAGACAATTTTTCGAGGATGAACAATTCTTGAATCCAACATTTCCTTTACCATTTTTTCTATTTTTGAGTTTTGGTCATAAGGTAAGTGATAAGGTCTAATATTAAGAGGAACACTTCTTGGTATTAATTCAATGGCATTATCATTGTCTCTAGCTAGATGTAGGCCCTTTAGTTCTTGAAAATTTTATTGGTATTGATAAATGATCTCTTGAAGCTTTGATGGATCTTGAATTTTCACGTCTTTTGCTTCTATGAAATGTAGTTGTGTCGTACTATGCAATAAGATCATTCCTTAAGTAACTTCTCCATCCTATGAAAGATGATAAATTGGATTGGTGGTGATTACATCTTGATAATTTTATATTTTTTTATTTATAATAAAAACTCATGAGTAAGTCCTAAAAATTAAAGGACATGGTTCCCAATTGTTTAAGTCATTACACACCTAAAACCACATTTACTCATCCATTTGGGATGGTAAGCATTTCTAAATATAGTTGATAGTCTCCCATTGATATTTTTCTATAATGGTATTTACCACCACAAGTGAGTTATTTTTTATTGGCTATAATGACTATAAATTAGAGATTGGATGCACAACATTATTGAGCTCCTTATCTAATCTTTTATGAACTAATTGTGTACTACCTATATCAACCAACATTGTCACCTTTTGTTTCTTCATATAACCAACCACTTTGAGAATTTCAGGTGTGCTTATCTTATCCAATAGATGTAGGGAGATAGAAGGGCTTCCTTTGATCTTTAAAATTTGCATTCTCAAGTTCCACTTTTGGTTCTTCTATAGATACTTCTCCATCTTCTAAAACCTCAATATTAGTAATCATTCCTTTTCTTGCTATTAACACACTTATGACTTCTAGACCATTTATTATTACAATGATAACATAGACCTTTTTCTCTTTTCTTTATCTTGTATTGAGAAGAGAGCTTGGTAATTTACCTTGGGTTAAAGAAGTTAGCCACATTTCAGTCAATAGGATTAGTCACATTTCTATCTTGTCATCCTATGGTTTGACCTTGCATGAGTCCTTTGGTGTTAGAGTCACATTACTCTTCTTATTGCATAAGTTTCCTAATGTACAAGGTTTCAATAGATGATCATTATGCTTAATTCATTAATTAATTTTATTCTTGTAGACTTGCAACCTTTGATAAGGTGTCACATCCTAAGTTCATATTATTATTTCTCATATGCTCAACGTTATATGTAGCTACAAATTCTATTTGTTTCAAATTTTTCAACTAGGTGAAATAAATTCCCTTCCACAGTTGTTCATATTGAAAGCACCAAGTTATTAGTAAATTATTTTTAGCCAAGCACCTTCCCTTGCTTGTCGCTTGCAGTCCACTATTACCATTGATAATGATCAATTTCTAAATGTAGTGAGGTTGTGTCAACCATTGAATTTTCTTTGATATATTATGAAGCTTTAAATATTATTCCATGAGACTTATCCACAAAGTTATATTCATACCATAAAACTTGTGAATGCTTATTTTGGATAGGTTCAATTTTGGACCTTGAAAAGGCTACCTTACCCCTTGGTTTAGTCTACTTGGGTTATCTCTAAAGGTGGTTTAGATGGGGCTTCAATAACACCATAGTTCCTATTTCAACCAATTTGAATCCTCATTTAATTTTTTTGCAAATGAGGTGAAAAAATTATTCGTCATAAAATTTATCACTATTTCACATCTTGGTGGAGTTTTTCCCTCAACTTCAAGTGGTAGACACTAAAGAGTGTCATTGGACTTAATGTTTGTAGAAAATTTCTCTAATATAAAAGATGAAATGACTTCTAATGTATTTTTTTCTAAAATCTAGGTTTTTAATTAGGTAGGGAAGGTAAGTACTTGGTGCAAGTTATAACCATACAAATTTAAAACAAGCTATAATTGAATTTGATGTTATTCCTTTGACCAAAACTTGACAATTGAATTACATAATATATATTGTGTTCAATCATAAACTATAAAGAATATACCCTACTTTTTAATAAGTTTTGAAGAATGAAAAATCTGTTTTTTTTTTAAATCACACTTTATAAAACATTTATGAAAAATCATAATAATTCGGTCAAAAATGTGGATAGAAACCTAAAATTTAAATTGTAGCTTCCTTGTATGTATTCTCCAGTACCCTAAAAAAAACCAAAAAAATGCAATGGTTTGTAAGACATGGTGAAATCAAAAATATTTTCCCAAATTGTTGCTTTGATACCACTTGTTAGGATTTTTGTTTAGAATAAAGAAAAATATATCAAACCACTTCAAAGGGGCGACCTCAAAAAATTATAACAATAATATGAATTCAATATTACAACTTATAATATTTTGAGTGAGACTTTTCTTCCTTATTTTTAGACATAATTAGGTAGAAACACACCCTTTCATTCTAATTAGGTTGGCTTAAGAAAATAAATAAAAGTAATAAACAAAAATATTAAGGTTAATCATGCCATGAGTGATTAATCTTATTACACTTAGGAAGAAAAAATATTATAGGAACACCATTATTATACTAATATATCTCTATTTGAAAAATAATTTGGATACTTACTGTTAGGTACCAAAATCCTAGAACTTTTCTTCATCTTTAGGGTCAAGGGTTGTCTTCAAGAAGGAAAAAAGGAAGTTTAACAACAAATTGAGGACGATTTAAGGCCTATGACGAGAGTGGGTAATCTATCCTACACTTCAAGCTCGATTTAAATCTAAGAAGGTGTTCCCTTTACAAGCATTCTACATCAATTAAAATGTAACAATGAATAGAAAAAACAGCAACTATACCCAATTTATGTCACTAGATCAAGTGTAACTAACTGGAAAATACCTCTATATAACTGATAATACCTTGCACATACACCTACAAGTATGAGCACGTTGTGATTCCTTAAAATATTTGTATTTATTACATACACAATAGTAAGGTGCAAACATGCATGTTCAAATTCTCTAATGATACACTATTTAAGACTCACATAAGATAGTTCCTATGTTTATATTTTGAATTGTGAACAACATGCAAAACCTAAAATACTTTGAATATACTCCTAAAAATAACAAGATGGAGATTATTTAAATGGAAGATTGATTAGTCCTTCACCAATGCAACCTAGTGCCTACTCCATCAGGCAACATAGTCATGAACAAAAAATGGAAAGAAATGTAGTCAAGCATAACATCAACTTACCTAGATTTACATTTGAATGAAAACTAGAGATTACATCAAATGTGATGAGCATACTTAATAATCCATCTCAAAACTACTACACCCTGTATGCAATAGAAGAAAGATCATTACAAAGCATTTTTAATGCATTAGAAGTTGTCACACTTGATCTAGCCTATTACATTCACACTACAAAATATGGTGAAAGGAAGTGCAAAACTACAACTATACACTCCCCTAGATCACTAAAAACCACCATGGAGACATGTCATTAGAAGAATATATTCAATACAAAAACCCTTCCTATTCTATACTGTAGGATTTGAGAAATACAAATCCACAGAACCCAAAGAACACCTGCATGCAAGAAACCTGTCACAGAGAAAGAGAGAGAACAAAACAAGGGTTTTAGCTCTGAAAAAGTGCAAGATGTATTATCAGAGAAAAAAATGAATCAAGAGGTTTTAGAATACAAGAGATCAATCCTTATAAAGGAGATCAACACCGAAAGGAAAACCTAACCCTAAGGTGAGTGCATTTAATAATTAATATTAATTATTAAATGACTAATATATGTGCATAAAGTGAAGTCTTAAGAGGAGAGTAAAGTTAATTAATTACTTTACTCTAACACCCCCCCTTAAGATGAGCTACAATGCAGCTACAAACAATGCAAAGAAAGCAAAGGAACTACAAAGGGTCAACATGGCCACATACAACAAAATCTCTATAAAGTGGAGAAATAGAAAACCTCATGGGAAAAACTCTACTCCAAAAGAGAGAAAAGAAAGGAATGAAATGCATTAGTGAAAGAAGGATAGGAGGTGGATTACATGATACCCCCCATAGACAGCTTCTATCATATAAGTACATATACAATGGTCTCCATAGGAGAGACAGAAAGAGAGAAGAAGGCCCCCCCACAATGAAGAAACTCTGTCACAATGGTAGATGCCTGATGTAGAATCCAAAAGGAGATCCTGAAGTGGAAAATGATATTCCTCCCCTTGGGAAGAAACGGATCCAAAGGACGATGTCGAAGAAACCCTGTGAAGAGTGATGAACCAATCTGTCTCAAGATGTGTGCCATGATAGGATGCTGAAGAATCTCCTGTCTGAACTGAAACAAATGATGTCAAATCCAAACGGATGTGGAGAATCCTGAAATGCAACCTCTGAATGCACTAATAATGGTGGGCGTACAGTGATAACCTGACTGTCAAGGTAGAGGAGATGAATGTCCTCAAAATAATCCTCCAAATCTACAATATAGGACTCAACAAACAAGAAAGATATGTCTGCAAGATAAGAGTCCAAAGTAGCTATGTCTGGAAGGTGAATGATGCCCTGCTGCACTAAATTAGGAACAACAGGAGATGTTGATGAAGTCTCAGTCTGAAGAGTAGGAACTGTGAGACAAGCCTCTGATCCATCGGAATATGTAAGGGTGTCTAAATACTCAAGTTCCTTTAAAGTATCATGATCAAAGGGTGCATTCTCTCTCCAAGCAATGGGTAAGAGACAATCTAAAGTAGGATCCTCTAGGAATGGAGAGAGATTGGGGTCTCCATAGATCTCCCAAAGACGTGTCCAAAGTGGGTGGGGACAATCAATGTCCGATATAGCCCACACAGTGTCATCATCAACACTAGACCGTATAAGTCCTACTATGTGATCTCTAATGATATCCCAAGCTAGTTTTCCCTTTGAAGTGGCTGGTCCAAGTATGAGATCATACAAATAAGGAAAAATATTAAGCCACCAACAATGTGTAAGTATGCCCTTTGCCCATGACTCATAATTACCCCGTTCCAGAATTACAACTGAAGGGTGAGTAGAAAAACCCATGATAACTCTTCAAATTAAAAAAATATGAGACTAACTGACCTCAATACTAATAAATCAGATCAAATAAATCCATCCCACGCAAACAAATCATTTCTAGGTGCCAAAAAGTCCAAGTAATTGATAGATGTGTGAAAACACAAAAAACTGAATAAAATATACTTGGGGAATATTCTGGAAAAATAAATGATAGATCTGGAAAGACAACAGAAACACCTTTCCAACGCCTATTCGTTTACGAAAAACGGAGTCCGTATGCAAAAGATATGGCTCCGGGAGTGCAAAAAGCTTGTTCTGACTTTGACTGAGAAAAAAGGAATCAAAACAGAAAAAACTGAAAATTACACCTACACCATCAGATCGGCATCAGAATCATCTTTCCAACAGTATCTCGTTTGAAAAAAACGGAGATCGTACGCCCATTTTACACCCGATTTCGTGAAATTGCTCGAAAAAGTCCAATTTGGCCACTAGGAGCCCTCAAGGGCTAAAAAAAACAAGCCCCTGGTCGCATGCGCGGCCAGGGGTCCGGCGGTCAGGGGCTGTCGGTGCAGCTCTTGGTCACATTCGTGGGCGGTCGCAGGGCTGGCGCATAGGTGGGCGCGGGCTGCTTGAGCGGGCCGGCGGGCGGGTGGCACGGCGGTTGCTGCTTGGCCACGACCGGCTGTGCCACCGGTGGCGGTGGCCGAGCGGTGGCGTCGGGTGGCCCTCCAGTGGTGCTCGCCGTTTATACTAGCGCAGGTTTGAAAACCCGAAAATTGAAAAATCAATTTTTAAATTTTTGAACGGCGTGCCCTGGGGCCGTACGACCTTGGGGCCAAATTTTTTTTGCTTCCCAGATCAACTGTGGCTGAATCGGTCGTGCTTTATATGAAAATAGGGGTTTTTGGGTGCTGCAGACTCAATGGTGAGGTCCGTTTTGGCTCAAAATGCCCAGAAAATTAGGCAACCCCTAGATCCATAAAAAATCAAACTGAAAAACTATGAAAGCCTGATCCAACCCTCATAGCTCCAAAAATTTTCAAACAAGAACAGGTTGCAGTAGGTCCACTCTGATACCATGTAGGATTTGAGAAATACAAATCCACAAAACCCAAAGAACACCTGCATGCAAGAAACTTGTCACAGAGAAAGAGAGAGAACAAAACAAGGGTTTTAGCTCTGAAAAAGTGCAAGATGTATTATCAGAGAAAAAAATGAATCAAGAGGTTTTAGAATACAAGAGATCAATCCTTATAAAGGAGATCAACACCGAAAGGAAAACCTAACCCTAAGGTGAGTGCATTTAATAATTAATATTAATTATTAAATGACTAATATATGTGCATAAAGTGAAGTCTTAAGAGGAGAGTAAAGTTAATTAATTACTTTACTCTAACATATACAAGACACATTTGTTCATTTATAGTTCAAACTTTCAAAGTTTGATGCCTAGAATACACTTGAAACATAACAAACCTAAAAAATTGGATTAGAAACCAATTATTTGCATGAAATAGCCAATTGGTATATGTAGATTTATCATTATGGTACCCATCTAACTCAAGGAAGCCTTAAGATGAAAAAAAATTTGATGGCATGTGAAAACCCATCATCCCTTACCTATTGTCATCCATGTGTCCCCATTTTCTTTTGGAATCAGGTCACATGCCATGTTATTCATTATTCCCATTAAAATCCACACTTTTGAATAAAAAAATGTTTTCTAAGTGCTTAGAAATTACTTTTGATAGTTGTAGGGCCTTAATGGCCTTGTTAATAGTTTTATGGGTCATCTAGGGGTAGGTGGGAGTTACTTTGAAAAAGTGTAGGAGTTTCAAACTTCAACAATCGGGAGTGAAATAAACTTCATACCACCACCATGGCAACGAGGATCGAGATCAAGCATGACAAGGAACTCATACTATTAAGAATAGAAATGGAGGGAAGTCCAAACAAGGAAATTTGATGAGGAATTATAGTGGAAAATGTTAGGGATCAAGGTTTGGGACTACTTGATGATAGGTACTTGGAAATGGAAAAGTTCGACGGGCTAATAAAGTAAAGGGGATTGAACTTAGGTAGGGTGGCATGATGAGATAGGAAAGATTGACATACCAACAAGGAATAAAGGGAAGTCGGGATGAGTAGAAAGGTATGTTTGGTAGAAAAACTCTGACAACTTTGATAGTTTGTGCATATTTAGGCATTTCAACCTACAACCTAACACTTAGACACTTTTTGGAAGTTTGGAAATTGCAACATATTATAGGAACCTAGGGAATGACAGAAGACCAAACATAAGTAAATATAACAACTCATGGCCAATAAAAAATTTCCCAAATTGGTTATAAGTATTAGGTCAAAACTAGGGGTAGACAAACAAAATTGAAGGGACTAAAGAAAAATTTGACACTGCAAGGTTGAGTTCCAACACTTAGTACCCATTTCCTTCAATGTTGTGATGGTGCAATCACACAAGAAAGAGGAAAAGTGGATGAAATAGACTCATAATTCATAAGACTAAAAGGTTGAAGATACATCTCCAAGTGTAGGGAATTTTGGAATATTTTGAAGTTGAATATATGACTAAACATTACCAATATTATGAACACATGTTTCAATTTGGGGACAAAGTCTGGTTGTACTTATGTAAGTACAAACTTAAAGGAGAAGCCAAAAACCTCAAGTCACTAAGGTGTGATTTGAAATTGTAAAAATATTTTTAGATTGAATTTTCCACCTTACATGAAAGTTTACTTTATAATTAATTTGTTTAAGAGAATTTACATCTCTTTGAGCCTTCAATGCTAAATAAAGAATAACAACCATTCTTTCCTTTGATTGAAGAACTTGTGTTTGATTCTCAAGTAGAATTAGACAAATATTTTGTTATACAAGTGAAAGGAAGCATGATAAGGAGGGGATTTAAGATACAAGGCATGTTGAGTAATAAAAATAGAAAAATTGGAGAAAGCAAAATGGTATCCTAAGACAAAGTGGGAATTATTTAATCTCCTTTTAAATTCCTATGCTTTTGTAAACCAAAAGCCTCCTAATTTGGAAGGTATGATCCAAACAAGATTATACAAGTTAGTAAATATTGTCTAACATGACCACTACTAATTTTTTGAAAACTTCCTAGTGACAAGACAAATAAAAGGCTTAATTCCCTAAGGAAGAGATAACATAGTTATCAAGAAATTAGAAGGTAAAAACATGTATAGTAAGTCACTTAGGTGATCCATACACTAAGATGATAACAACAACAATAATAGAGAATTTCATTTATGAAGACTACTTCAAGAATTAGTCATTTACACTAGTGGCATTTTATTTCCTTACGTATGCAAGTAATAATTACAAAGGGGATCCTCTTATCACACAAACACCTCTAAAAATTTGTTAGCAAAGAGAGGAACTCTCATCACTTTAGACCTTTCAACCCTTAAATTTGAACTTTTAATATGAGCCTGTTACTTGATTTTGGCTTCCAGCTGAAATCAGGTAACTTATTGTTTATTCTTTTGTATTTTCATTTAAACATTAAAAGATACATCATGTTCTGCTAAGTTCATTAATGTGCATAAAGGAGATTGTCAAAACAAATTGCATTTATTCCAGTTTTGCAATTACATATAAATAAGAGAGAGAGCCAACATGTATTACAAATGTAATCTTTATTGATAATCATGAATGTATAATGTCCCTCACAAGCCAAGGGACTAGCTATTCTAATGCTTATAAAGAAAATACTATATGCCTTCAGATAACAGAAAATAAATTGCATATAAAATGAAAAGGGACCCGTCATTGCCTGGTGGAATGATGAATCCCGTTGGCTTGGTCTCGTATCATCTTGATCCTTCCCGTTGCTCTACTTCTATTTGACACCCTCCTCATTGCTCCTAGGTTTCCTGCATCTAAAAAAATAGTGTTGTTAGAGCAATGAAAGGTCCCTGATCAAAATATATGCAAAACATCAATAAATGTGTAATTTGTTGTCCATAAGCACTAAAATAGCAGCATACCATAAGTGTCCATGAAAACAAGAAAGGAGTAATCAAACACACCTATGATATGCTTTGTTTATCTAACTGGTTTGTTCCTTGTGCAGATTTAGGACAAGTCTTTGTTACCATTCTGATTCAACTAATTACAGCATGTGGTATAAAATGTGGCTCCCATGAGGGTTGAACCCAGCATGCTTCCCTTTGATGTTTTAAGAGAGATAGAAAATTGAGCAACTTGATCAAATCAATGATAAACATATTCTTGATGCATTAAATCAATATGGAATCACACCAGTTGATCAACTTTCATTATCAGATTCAAAAGATGCAACACATAATGTGAGTTTTCAAGAAATTCACGCTTCATCTTTTCACAATGAATCAATCAATATGCTGCCATCATGTCAAAAGGAAGGTGTACTTTGTTGGATATGTCTTTCAGTCTTCTTAAGTGGATCCAAGATCCATTTTATTAAAGAAGCAAATAATTTTAGTGATGCATCAAGTTCAATTATGCATCTATTAAAATAATGAAGGAGATATCAAGCCATGCCTGGAATCATCATGAGTCATATGTGGCAGCAAGAAGGAACAAAGATAATCATGCATTGTTGCATGAGATACACTGTCCAATTCATCTCACTTCAACCCTATTGGACAAGCACACATCACTTAGGATGGTGAGCTTTTAGGTCACCACCATAAGTGACATATGTCTTCCCAGTATGATAAAAGCAAGAGAATATGGTGTTTGTTTGTTGCACAAGATCAAAAGTACCTAGATGATTATGAAGACCAAGTAACAAACCTTTGGGGGCAGCAAGCAATTGTTAGGGAAATCATGAAGATTGGGGAAGTCCTAAAGGAAAAATGCATGCTACCTCTCATGCTATAGGATAGCAACAATGAATGTATGATATGGGGCAGCAAAGGTTCTAAGGTCAGAATGCAATACCCCTACAGTGTACACCTTATGTCAAAACAATCAATGCACAATGCCTCATAATGATGTAACAACCATAATGATCTAAATGCATGAGGAGCATGAGCATTAAGGTCACTTAACAATATCACTCAAAGCAAATAACATGGATGAAGTTTCTATGAAGAAGTCACATGACAAAAATTCAAGAGAAAGTAGGTGCATTTAATATGTTTTGTACCTGTGAGTACAATATGAGCATTTACATTAAAAAGACAGTGACTTCAATATAGAGGAAAGATCATAATAGCACCATGTAGCTAAGGATAAAAGGCAGCTCCTTGTAAATCAAGAGACATAGTAAAGCAAAAGAACAATGATGTTAAGATACAATTAGTCTCCATGGAGTCAAAAAACCATGCACTCACATGTTTCCAGCTCTTCAAGCCAGATTAAATAAAACAAGGATCAGTTGATCTAATTAACATCAATGCAAGATTGAGATTACAATGAACAAAGTGAAACAACCATCTACATTAGCTACAACCATTTGATGCTTTAGGACAGCAAGGTTCAAAAGATAATGCATTTCAAACAACAATGTCTTCCAATGGAGCAACCCCTAAGCATGATCATCAAAAAAGCTATTTAAAGAGAATGTATTTCACAAAGGATGCCAACACTTGAACATTTGAAAGCATTGTTAACAATCAAGAGATGCAAGATAGTGCACAAATGGAGCTTACATTCAAATGATCAGCCATTTACATCCAATGGAGACTACACAAAAGGAACCAAACAATGGGAGATGAGGTACAAACATGCATTCTGTTTTACATCTGAAATAAATGCCATTCTTTTAATGATTGTTGCTTTCAAATGGTCAAATAGGTTGTTGCCTTTTAGCATGTCTAAATGCTTTCATTTAATGACAAATCAAGGTCATGTTATTTTGAGGAGAGGGATAGTCTTGCAATCCATCTAATGCTCTTTAAGAAAAGAAACTTTGTCTTCTGTCTAATGAAAAAATCCTAGTCTATTTGCTATGTTATTTATGTTGTGGGAGTGCACCACAACTAGAATATTTGAAATATGCTTTCCAGTGCAAAGAAAGGCTCTAGGGAATAAGAAGATCTGAGACAACATGGAGGGAAGCTTAGTGTCAAGGTTACATATGTTTCTAGGGTCCTTTAAAACTATCAAAAGATACATTGACACACAATGTAGCAATTTGAGGAGGCAACCATATGACTAAATAGTTTGAAGAAACCTGTAAAAGAGTGATTGTTCCTTCATCTTTGCATAATAAAAGACAATCATAATGTGCAATGGGGTTATTATGGACTTTGAGAGCAATGAAATAGCAATGAACATTGAGTGTACCATAGTGTAGCAACAATAGTGCTTCAAATGAAACAGTGCATGATCATGATTGAAGTGCAGAAGTGGAGGCAAACATTTGAAAAGCATTGAAAAAAGGACAACCAAATAGTCATATGATGATCAAAATGCCCTATCATAGTCATATCATATCATAGATTCAATATTGCAATGCAAAGAATTATCTATTTCGAATCTATACACAAAACAACAATTGCAATTGTAGAAGCTTGTTCCAATGTAATCAACAATGGAGTTTTGTTTTTAGAAGAAGCAAATTCAAGGTAAAAGAACAAGGGGTAGTCATCCAAAGCATATGATAACATTTGTTTGCATGAATTTATCTATAAGTTTCATCAAGCAAAAGGAAATAGTGCAATCTAACATTTCTTGCATTTGGAAAATACAAATACCTTGTCATGATAGCACTCAAGCATGATGATCAATTAAGTAATAACAAGAATGCAGAAAATCAGAGAACAGAGCCTTCTTTATCCTCAAGAATTTACAGAATGGGAAAAATGCATAAAGTTCCAAGAGGTATATCTATACCATGCATGACATTAAATCATGTAGTAAATAAATTTTTTTCATGGGTTTTTCTTTAAATACAGTGAAGACCAAAAATATGAAGTGGTATCTGTGTTTTGGAGGTTGTGGCTAGAAGAAATCATTTAGGTAAAAATATGGTTTCTATTCACACATGACAAAACCCATCTGGGTTTGAGTTAAAAGTGCAATTACAAAGATATTGGAAAGAATGGCATGGAGTTGTTGTCTTTCAAAAGTGAGTACAGAAAATGTCATTGTCAAAAACCAGTGCATTCTTTCATGGCCACAACCAAAAATCTGGTTTGTATTCACACATCAAAGAACCCACTTGGGGTTTTATTTTAAAATACAGAATACAATGAAAGCAATAGAACCCATCTGGGTTTATTCTAAATACAACTTCAGAGAATACAAAAAAGAGAGATTTCATGATAATATTCAGAGCAAGCATGAAAGGCAACAAAAATTCACTACATTCATGGTTGTGGCCTGAAGTGTTCTTCTCCTTCACAAAATCAAAATGAAACAATCTGGGTTGTTTTAAAATGCACCTAAGTTGTTTTATTCATTTTCTTTGATATGCAAACATTTTGGTCACATATAAAGCCTCCATTTGAGCTTCAGAGGATCACAATCATGGTCGTTGTGAGCAAAATGAATAACCACAAAAGATAAAGCAATAAAAAATGATCAGGAATATGTTCATGGTCGCGGCCTAAACACATGAAATGGCCTTCAAAAGGATGAAAAATATAGATTTCGATTCAAAAAATCAGTTACCTCAGTCTTCCAATGAAGAAATCACAAGATTTCATCAAGAAGTCATCAAGAATCGGCCAAATACACCATTTTTCTGTGCACTCAACAAAACCCCATGGCGGCAGAATAGAATACTCCAGAAGCTCGATGCAAATGAATGATCTTTTTTGCCTTTTTTCCATGTTTTGTTTAGGGTTAGAAACCCTATGGAGGCCAATAAGTGATTTTTTTGCTTTTTTTTTTTTAAATGCAAACACATTTAATTGCTATGTGGGCCAAGTGATGAAGTTCAAGACTTAGGCATTTTCTACCTTTTGATGAAGTTCAAAGACTTAGGCATTTTTGCCTTATATTTCATTTTGAAGACCCTATACCTTGATGCTTTTTCATTATCCTTTGAAAATGTAATGCCTTCAAGACTTTAAAATGTGCCTTCCAAAAACCTTGGAGTTTCCTTATAGGTCGAACCATTGACTCATGTTGTTTATATTTGAAAGTATGAATTGTTGACCAATGATAGCCATGTCACTTTTGGCTTTGAAATGCAGAAGTGAGGGTGATGAAAATTGAGCAAATTCCTTAGAGAGTTTTAACTTTTGCTTGAATGCTTTTACAAGCATTTGGAATATATCATTTAGTTTGCATTTTATCAATTATAAGGCATTGTTTAAGTGATTTGTAAATCACTTTTATGATATTTATTTAATGCAAATGTAAATGTAATTCAAAGAGGTGGTGGGGCCTTTTTGCATTCTGTTTTGAAATGTAAAATAGTTTGATTAAGTGATGTATTATGAATCACTTAATCAAGTTATTATTTTGAATGCAAATTAGAGTCTTTTGTTTTCAAAAAGCACCAAAGGTGTAGGTCAAATGGGTTGAACACATGTGTGGGAAACATGATGACTGACAGACATGAGAGATGTGTGAGAGGTTGTATTTGACTGATTTTGGAGGAAATGGGCTATTTGGAGACATTTTTGTCACATTTTTAGTGTGACTATAGTCTTGGCTTGACTTTGCTTCATGTGGAGGACAGTTTGGAGTGATTTCAGAAGGTTTTTTTTGGCTTTTTCTGCTACATCCGATCAAAATCTTCTAGAGGGACTTGTATAAGGATTGGTTGATTTTTGCTTAAGTAACTTCAATATTTGTTATTGAAGTTAGTTCTTTCTTTCCAACAAAGTGATAGCTTGGCTTTGGAGTTGTCTTTTTCAGCAGGAGCAGTATTGTAACTCGGATAGATTTGTATACCAGTTGAGTACTATGAATCAATGAAATTGAACATTTACCTTCTCATTTTATGTTTTATTGTGTTGTTAGTGATTGATCAGATTATTTGTGAAATTTATCTTTTCCATGTAGTCTTGTCTCATTGTTAGGCGCCTATTTAGCATAAAAGTGTATTGTTGTAGGTTATAAGTTGTGTTAGTAAATGCAAAGGTTGTTAGTTGTGAAACTTTCCTTGTAAGAGTTCTGCTAAAAACCTCCTTCTAAATTACTTATGCAAAATGAGTTGTGTGAACAAGGTCTTTGTCATTGTTTTGAATGTGAATAGGTTGTTTTGTAGGTCTTAGTTTTGGTGTATCACCCTTTGAAGTTTTTTCAGTTAAGTTCATTTTCATGCATCTTTTTACCCTTTTCCTCAAGAATCATTAGTTTAGGTGACATCAAAAGGAGAGCTAGCCCATAATCTGGAGGTCTGCTTTCACAATAGGATACCCACAACCTAAAAGTAGTCCCATGTTAGTCCAAATTTGTTGAGTTCTTTTACAACTTGGCAGAGGGGTGAAAATTTGGCCAACTAACAGAACCAAGATGTGTAAATTATGGAATTTAGGAGGATATTTTAAAAGCTCAAAAATTAAAGGGTCAAGTTACACAAACTAAGCTTGGGAAAGATAAATGATGAGACCAAAGTTTGAATTTGGGTTGGAATTGGTAGAATGCACAAATCAATCTCTTGCACATTCAACTCAAATAATGAAATGAGCAACAATTATGAATATTTCCACCTCTAACTCAAAATAGTCTTAAACACACACTATAACCACACTAGCCACATCTAACTTGACATGCCAACAAAGATGGAAGTATAAAATAGTTCACCCTAAACATAGAGTATGCTAGAATGACCATTGATGAAGGGTACATCACAAAATCATAATGTCAAAGATGGTTGTGATAAAATAACTCACATTATCAATCACTAGTATGTAATAGTGTAGTTTGAGGTTTGTGATGGGAGCAAGGAGTATCCATTTGGTCAAATTCATCCCTTATGATGACAGAACCTTGTGCTCAACAAGACTTGATCCCTGATGGACTGATTCAGAATCATTCAACTTCACCAAACCCGTTGACAAAATCAATTGAAATATTTAATTTGGAGTTAAAGCTTAAATATTAAAAAACAAAAATGTTGTGTTGGTTTTATTGTTTGTAGATTTGTCTTCGGTAATGGAATGAGGAATGCAAACTGTAAACTGTAAATAGTTAGTAGACAATTTACAATTTTGAAAGATATATATTTTAACTATTTTGAATTATGTTTATATGTTTGAAACCTTAACGACTCCCAAGAGGAATTCTAAGATAAGGGGAGGGGGATGTAAGACCCTGCTTTTCCTGTGATTAATTTCCAACCAAATTTGTTATATGTTTCCATAAATAGGTGATAACTGGGATTATGGGCAATAAATAATGTAATTGTGTGACAATATTCTTGTATTTCATTTTGACATTTATTTCATTGTCTTTGCCATGAAGGTGTTAAACACTCATGAAGTGTGGGATATAAATTGAAATTATATGCAGTAAAATCTTAGGACATTCAACTAGAGAATTTATGTGATATATGATTGTTGCTTAATATGGTTTCATTGATAATGTGCAGGAAATAAAGGATGTCAATACGAGAAGGAAAAAAAAAAAAACAAAGAGGAGAAAATCAAAAGACATCTTGTGCATATGAATGAGAAAGAAACAAAGTTACTATGTTGGTAGATTTTGGTGTAAGGATGGATATTAAAAGGATAACTTACTATTGGTTTGTAAGGGCACTTAATGATGAGTCATGTGGGTTTAAGTGGGGTTAGGGTTTATGAACCCCCATCTAAAATTGAAATTCGGATGGATCCTTAAATAGGGCTTTAAAGAGGGTTGTTGGTCAATTTCTTTGGTTGGGATGCAAAAATAAACCCCCTAGGGTCTATACCATAGTGGTAGGGGTCAAGTAGGCATACAATAGTGCCCCAAGGACATGATTTGACCCCTGAAAGGCCCTCATAATGAAGAGTGACGAATTTTGAGAAGAGGATGGGGTGGAAAGATGGAGGGGTTGTCTAAGTGCATGTATCTTCTTTAATAAGGAAAAGACCCTCATTTATGGAGAAAATGACACTCCAAACATCACCATCCAAGAGTTGCAAGTTGAAACTTCTATATATTTTGAAAAAGAAGAATGAGTGGGGTGTTACCCACTTCTTCTTTTGGAGAACCTTAGTGGAGATGGTAGAAAGAATGGGAAGAGGAGATGAGTCCGCCTCTTTGAGAAGAAAGTGTTCAAGATGGCTTGGCTTGGAAAAAAGATGGCTGAAAGAGTTCAATCCCTCATCTAAAAGAAAGAAGATAAGTTCTTCCTATTTCCATTTACTCTTGTGTATTTGTTGTAAGAAGGTGGCATGTTGTATGGATCATGGTTGAACATAGAGATTAGGGAACCTAGATGCATGAAATTTAGAGCTATGTTATTTGTGTTCCTTTGTAAGAATTTGAAGATTCCATTGATCATCTTGGAGCTGAAAGACTTCCTTGCTCGGGGGTATGGCTAGAGCCCATGAGGCTCCATGACACCATTATGGTAGGGTGGAGAGCAAGCCTTACTAAATTGTGTGTGTTATTCAATGTAATATTAAGCATTGTTGCAATATTGTAGGTTAGTATTTTGCTGCAAATGAAAGGAGGAAAAGAGCAAGCTGAATCATTTGTGTGTCCGTTGCATTCCCTTAAATTTGTTCGTAATATGGAAATCTGGTGTTTGTGGTAACATGAAAGAAAATGGAAAAGAACAAGCCTAAGCACCTTGCATGTAAATTCATTGCTTATTTTTATTCTGATATTCATAATGCTGCAAGTTTTAAAGGATTGGTTACATATCTATTTAGCAGAAGGAATACTTGCCTATAAACAATCACTCACATATAGTTTCCTAATGTATTGTTGGTTGTGTGGAAAAATAAATAAACTGTAAAAAAAAAATATCTGATTTACAAAGCTCATGGCATTCCAAAATAAATGGGTAATCGATCCATGAAACCCCCTGTAAGTAGTAATATAGACTCCTTATTTTCTTTTTTTTATGCATAATAAATGATGTTCCCATGTTTACCTCACACTGCCAAATGAGGAATACTAGATTGGTGGTTGTCCATGCTTATTATACCCTGTGTATCATTCCATTCTCTTATTTTAATCTGTGGATATTTGGGGCGATAATAAAGTAAATTTATACTATTAAAATCCTTATTGACTCAAGCTAAGCTTCTGCCGCCCTTATCTGAAATGTCAGGTAAAATGAGTTTGGCTCGATGGAATACGAAAAAAAAAACAAAATCTTTTCCTTTGCCCCACTGCCCCAAAAATTAAAGCTATATTTTCCTCACATTGGAAGGGAGACAAATACTTCACTAACTCGGTCAAGTGAAACTCTAATCATTATACAATGTACCAATCTCTAAAATAAGATACATTAAAGAATGTAAAAATTCATATTCATCATTTAAGCTGGTATCTAGAGCACTGCAATGGGTCTCTCCTGTAATTAATCGTTCAAGAGGTCATATACGCCCTCACTCATTTAGGTTTCCAAGACTCTAAGCATGCAAACTCTCAGCGAAAATAAAATAAAATAAAAATATTATAGTCAGGGCTTTCATTTAGGCATCGGTGGATGAAATAAAGTAAGGGAAAACCATAAACTCTAGAGCAAGCCCATTTCATTCTTAACCGGCTACCTTTCTGTTACATGAGGTGATATCCCTTGAGGCATTCTGTGCAGTACAAAGAAGAAAAAGAAAAAGAAGGATTTATTTTCCCTTTGAGCATGCAATGCACCACCAAAGTAAAAAGGAAAGAAAAACCCGTAGAGGATGAATGATTTTGCATTACATAGACTGTGCACAGTTGTTAGCATTAGATGATTAGCTCAAGTTGCACCTCATAAAATAATACTTTTTGTTTCCTGATAGTTCATAATGTAATCACCCACCTCCGTAATGGCAATAAATTTATCTTGGCGATCACATGCAATCAGCCTCCATTCCTGTGAAATATAAATCCAATATCACATGCAATCAGCTTCCACTCAATGGTCAATTTCATATATCTTGTTTTAGTCTAAATAGACAGCTGGCTGATCTTGTCCTATGCAGTTGCCTTGATCACTATATGACCTTTTGGTCCAGTTATTAAATTGTTTGAGTGAAAATTTATTAAGATAGACGTAACTTCTGCACAGCTTTAGACGTAAGTGATTTTGACGGCATCCTACTAAAATCTGCCACCACTAATAGAGCATTCAGAAAGATAGCTAGCATCTAAATGTCTTGTTAGCTATTGTTACGGGAGATAGAACTTGCCTTATCTTATGAGATCATAATTTACTGTGCAGCACAATAGTCATAGATTAAATTGTATGTAAATAAATAAATCATTTCGGATGCCTTTAGTAATGTGAATTCCCACATTTACGTTTGACCTTCTTGACAGGTAAGCTAACAAAGCTAAACAACAACCTAATAAAATTTTAAATTTTACCGACGGTATTAAATTTAACGATGCTCTAACCAATGTTAAATGCTCATGTGTGACAAATTAGGGTTCTAGTTTGTCTTTTGTCATAATCAATCTTAAATTGTGTAGCAAGTTTACCTTAAAAAAAATAGTGTTAGTAATATTCTTCTACTAATATTAGGGCCCAGATGTATAATAAAAATAAGAATAAATGAATAAAGCAATAATAAATAAATAAATGTTATAAATAATTAAATAAAGATGAAGAAATCCATCCCTATTCATTATGTGCCGAAGCCTCGACCTCCAAGTATCGCTGCCTCTCTCCCTTTTTTGGCACTTCGTCTTTCGTTTTGTTGTGCCTCTTCAAGAAAATAACATGTAAAGAAAATAAACTGCATCGTTTTCACAAAACAAAGAATGGATAAAGGGGCGTGTAGGAGGAGTTATGTTTGTCACTACGATCAAGGGATTTCATTGATTAAAATTTAAAATTTCATTTTATCTTTTTGTGGGAATGCATCCCCCCACTAAGACCTAAGATGAGTTAGGGAAAAATCAAAGAAATAAATTAAGTGCTTTGAAGGTAAATCTTTCCCAATGTAGGCCCCACGTTCTCTTTCCCAAGAAGCCCTTCTTAAATATGATTCCTTTTTCCCTTAATCATTTAAAGAGTTAAAAATAAATGTTTCCCACTTTCCGTGAAGGAAGGGAATTATCTTAATTAGGAAGGATTTTCTTTTAAAAGAAAGAACGAAGATTTAGGAAGAATTAGTTTCATTAAAATAAAGGAATTTTCTCTTATTTATTAGTTCCTACCATCAGGCAGGAATACTTATGCATTCGCCCGGAATGCTTTTAACTGGCAGCATCGGCCAATCACATTTCGCCATTTAACATATTACTTATTTTTTTGTATAGTTTGAATTTGGAGAGCTATTTTATATATTGGAAAATTAGCATTTATCTATTTTTCTATTCATCCTAGTAGCTTTATAAATCATTTTCGTTTTAAAAATTCGGGAAAATGCGAACGCATAAATTGATTAAATAAATTTAACCAAAGGCATAGTTTATAAAAACTGGCAGGTAGACGTACGTAATGCATGAATACAAATTAAATGCATTAAATGGCATTTGGCTCGAGGTGAAGGCGCTAGAATGGCTTGGTGGCCACGCGTGGCCAGGGTACTTTGGTTTTTTAATATAGAGTTAAGCCACTTGCTATGCATCTCTATTACTTTGCGTGTGTTGTTTTTGTGTTCTGTAAGCGCGTGTTCTGAGGAAGAGTTTGTAGCGACTGAGCGGGAGATGTTATAGTTGTAGAGTCTAGACCCAGAAACAAGTTACTTGAGGTGATAATTTGTTAATTTTTAGAGTTTCGTTACATTAAAGTGCATAACGAAGTTGTATTTCATAGTGCTCTATTGTGTGGCTGAGCAGGGGATTTTGTAGTTGCAGAGTTGCACACTGGACAGCAAGAGACGAATTGCTTGAGGTCAGAAGAGGTAACTTTTCGTTGTTTTCTTCTATTTGATACGAGAAATGCAAGTAGGGTTTCATAGTGCTTTAAGGCATTCTTATACTTTGATTATAAATTTGTATTTTAAACTACTTTTAGTATTATCTATTCGAATTTCTTGTTGAAATGCGAAGGTTTCATCTGCGTTTGATAGGAATTATGTAGAAACCCTCTTGTCCATTTTACTTCATGCATGTGAGCCCTGTAAAGTTTGTATATTTTTTATTACTGCAAAGCGGTCCCATAAAGAGGGCTTTGGAACCAAAATTATGTCAACGTGTGCGATAATGAGAGCTTTCGAACAATGAGTCGACAGTGTGTTGCTTTGAGCTTTTTTGTTGTCATCAAAGCATAAAGGATAGAGGGATTTTGTTAAAAGTCATGGTTATTGTCCTCGTAGGCATAAATGCAAACAATGGGAGCATACAAAAAATAGGTGAACTGTTTGACAAAACTTGTGAAAGAAAAACTATTATATATGATTAGTTGTTTATATATTCATGCATTTGTAGAAGAAAATATATCTGCATTTGATAGGAATTATGTAGAAACCCTCTTGTCCATTTTACTTCATGCATGTGAGCCTTGTAAAGTTTGTATATTTTTTATTACTGCAAAGCGGTCCCATAAAGAGGGCTTTGGAACCAAAATTATGTCAACGTGTGCGATAATGAGAGCTTTCGAACAATGAGTCGACAGTGTGTTGCTTTGAGCTTTTCCGTTGTCATCAAAGCATAAAGGATAGAGGTATTTTGTTAAAAGTCATGGTTATTGTCCCCGTAGGCATAAATGCAAACAATGGGAGCATATAGAGAACAGGTGAACTATTTGACAAAACTCGTGAAAGAAAAACTATTATATATGATTAGTTGTTTATATATTCATGCATTTGTAGAAGAAAAAATGGGAAACTAATACAACAGTGGGTAGTTATAACCCCCAAAAGAATCAAACCTAGAACAAGAGCAACATCCAAAAAATTGCAATGGATGACAGTGATAGTGTAATGGATACTAATAGTCAAAACACCAAAAAACACCAGCAAGTATTTTTTTAGATTCAATAGAAACAAGTATTAATTGAAAACAGATTAACCTGGCAAACTATTTATCATAGGTTCTTGAATTCCAAATGTACAAGTGTGAGCATGGTTCTCTACAGGTTTTCGCTATGCATTTTAACTATATTGTTGTTTTGCATCAAGCCTAAAGAACCACTGTAAGTATGGTTTCCAAACAGATTTAAATCAATCAATTTAAATCAAGAAAGGTTTCCAATTACACTTAATACTTGAACCATAAAGCATCATTGCTTCAACCTATAGCAAAAGTGCAGACAGGCACACAAAAGCAAATTCAACTATGACATCATCTAACAAGGATTTTTTTGCTATTACTATGATTAACTATTGAACTCAATTGGCTCATCAGTCAAACAACTTGATTGATCACTGTCGTAACTTGTTTGAAAGCTATCTTGTTAAGCTAATTAGTTAATTTCATTAATGAGTAAAAGATAGAATTGACTTAATTTGCATGAGTCAAGTGTAAGATTGACTTATTTGTTAATTGACTTTGATTAATGTATCGGAGAGAGATGAGACAAACTAAATTGTCATGAGTGAAATGTGAGATGGACTTATTAGCTGATACGCCACATATACTATGACATTTGAGCTTTCATGAAATAATAGCGAAAGCAATAGAATAAATAGATGGCTTGAACATAGACAAAGGAATACAATTAATATGGACAACTATAGCTTGTTGAATATTTGTAGCACAAGAAACACAAAGGAAGATGTTGGCGAAGGTTTTGCAATTTCGGTTTGCACCTAGCAATTGCATTTGCTTCCTTGTCTATAAAGCCTTTTCAAGAAATTATTTCTTTGCATATGAATGGCCATGATTGGTTTAATTGATTTGGTGAATAAAGATGATTTATAATTAACTATAATTAACTATTCAAGAAAATTGATCTATCAATGAACTAGTTTCATTGATTGGTCAAGTAACTTGATTCACAGTTAACTTGATCAGCTATTTAGTTAATTTGCTTGAAAGTTTGCAAAAAGCTTTTTCGACAAATAATTCTCTGCATAACTTGCAATCATTACACACCAAGAGCCAACATTTCTTCGAGGAATTCTGTCAAACAGTTTACATGTTTTTCTTGTGCTTCCATATTTTGTATGCATATTCATGACAGCATTTCAAACCATAATATCTGTCAGAAATCCATGTCTTATCATGCTTAGATGAATGTACATATCCTGTTCTAAAGCTCCTATTTTATTAAAAGCAGGCAAAATGGTCAGAAAGGTGTATCTGTGAATGTGAATAGGCAAGATTGATTTAACTGATTTGGAGGATAAAGATGACTAATAATTAACTATGACTAACCACTCAACACAATTAATTCATCAGCCAATTAGCTTGATTGATCGCTGAATTAACTTGTTTGAAAGCTATCATGTTAAGCCAATTAGCTAATACGCCACATACAGTATGACATTTGAGATTCAAATAAGTCTCATGGACGCAAATCTGCTATCATGTTAAAGCCACGTAAACATTGATGTTCCAATTCCATGGGGTCATTCTATTTCCATTTTCCCAAGTTCATTTCATTCCATTATCCAGCACTAATTATTAAATGTTTAAACCAGCTACATGCAAACAGAAATCACAATTCATAGCATCCATATACACCTATGCACAAGTACATGTTATCCAACATATTAACACACACATGGTTTTCTAGTGCTAGTTTGTTAATTGCCTTTGATCAACAGTTCAAATGTACACAAGGATAATTGTAATTATTTCTTTGTTTTAATTATTATGTACTTAAAGACTAATTAGCAGCTGCCTAATTATTTAACTATCCTTGTACACATTTGACCCATCAATCATAGTCAATCAATAAATCTGATTCCACCTGTTTTCTAATAGTATTGGCATGCAATTTTCTTGACAAGTCTTAAAAAAGAGCATTAGTCACACACCAATAAGGATTCTCATTTGTAACCTCCCTATCCAAATCATCTTCATTCAATAAGATGTTGTGACATACATTAATTGGATGTATCTCATCATCTTTCTTATCAGGATGCCAACAACCTTGATTTGTATTTGTCCTTGAGTGTATCTGGATGCCATTGTTCTCTAACGCATCAGCATTTGCATTTTTTCAGTTTCATGATCTTCCATATTTATTGTTTTCATAGTATATGCATAACAACTTCCACTTTGTCTTCTGTTTTGACTCTTCTATCCTTAAATATCATTATATTTTTATATCTATTCTTCTCTTGTCGCATTTCGAGGAAGCTCAAGGATCTCAGCACCTTGTTCAGTATGAAGGAGAGTGAGAAATGGGACATGAGTCTTTTTTCTGTGTTTATATTGACACACTCAGCCCTATGATGATTTTAAAAAGCATAACCAATAACAAACTAGACATTCTTCCACCCTTTGTTGGAACAAATAATCACTTCATACCCTATCGATTCCATTCCTTTCCATTTCCACCCTTGCACGTCCCTTTCTTCTCAAATCAAATACATTTCAAAATCCATTTATATGCTTGCCTTGCATCATACCAATGTGTTGCATTCCTTTTTTCATTCAATCCAGCTCACTCATTCAAATTTTTATTTTTTGCATTTAATTTTAAGCATATAACTAAAAAATGATAAATTCATACCATTTACATTCCATTCATTCTCATATCCACTCTCGCATACCCTTGCCTCCCATATCAAATACTTTTCATAACTTATTCATACACCTTACTTGCATCTCATCATTCTCTCAATTTCCTCTCTTTGTTGCACTCGCATAACTCATTCTTCTTTTTTACCCTCACATATCTTTATCTATCTATACCTCAAATATACCTTCATCCATCACAACAAAATTCACACCATACCAAACAAAGAAAAAGATGAAGAATATATCAAGGTTATGCAATTAAACACTAAGGGCTTCGAAAATAACAATCATAACATAGAGTTGTATTCAAGAGTTCTTTTCAAAACGTCTTTTCTAAATCTTGTTTATTACAGATCCCTAAAAGCGCGTATGACAGTTTCTTAAAGCCTAAAATGTGTAATCAGATTTAACAAATATTTACACGTATCCATGCATTCAAATGCATCATTAGATATCCTTTATACACTTGTTCAAAAAACAATAATGTATATGTTTCAAATGCAAATTGTTTCTGACATTTCTAACTTTATGCACACAGGCATTTATAGATTCTTGTTTATGTACCAAATTACATGGACACATGTATACATCCATGCATGTATAAATGTTTACATGGATCCATATATTTATGCATTCCTTCGATATATGCATTGGTCATAAATAGTTCATTTTTCCTATTTTCTTTCGTTTACTACTGCAAATGCAAGTTGAGTCTCATTGTGCTTTGACAAATTTGTATTTCTAATCGATTTTAGTGTTTTCCATTCAAATTTCTCGTTCAAATGTCAAGGATTTTTTTCACTCTTCTATGCATTGTGTGCACATGGATACATGTATACATATGCATGTATACATAGATGGCTCAAGCATTGTTACAAATGTTTAAGATTATTTGCATTTAATAATTCAAACAAAATAATAATACATTTTTGCTTCCTGAATAAGATCTTAAAGGACGTTTGTTACTGCAAATGTATACATACACCCATGTAAAAATACAAGTATTCATTGGTATATCTATCAAAAAGTCCACGTATTTATTCTTTTCATAGTATATGCATAACAACTTTTGCTTTGTTTTCTCTTTTGACTCTTGTATCCTTAAATATCATTATATTTTTATATCTATTCTTCTCTTGTCGCATTTCGAGGAAGCTCAAGGATCTTGGCACTTTGTTTAGTACGAAGGAGAGTGAGAAATGGGACATCAGTCTTTCTTCTGTGTTTGTATTGAGACACTCAGCCCTATGATGATTTTACAAAGCATAACCAATAACAAAATAGACATTCTTCCACCCTTTCTTGGAAGAAATGATCACTTCATACCCTATCGAATCCACTCATTTCCATTTCCACCCTTGCACATCGTTTCTTCTCAAATCAAATACATTTCAAAATCCATTTATATGCTTGCGTTGCATCACACCAATGTGTTGCATTCCTTTTTTCTTTCAATCCAACTCACTCATTCAAATTTTTATATCTTGCATTTAATTTTAAGCGTACAACTCAAAAATGATAAATTCATACCATTTACATTCCATTCATTCTCATATCCAGTCTCACATATCCTTGCCTCCCATATCAAATACTTTTCATAAGGCATTCATATACCTTACTTGCATCTCATCATTCTCTCAATTCCTTCTCTTTGTTGCACTTACATAGCTCATTCTTCTTTACTACCCTTACATATCTTTATCTATCTATAGCTCAAATATACCTTCATCCATCACAACAAAATTCACACCATACCAAAGAAAAAAATGAAGAAAATATCAAGGTTATGCAATTAAACACTGAGGGCTTTGAAAATAACTATCATAACATAGAGTTGTATTCAAGACTTCTTTTCAAAACGTTTTTTCTAAATCCTGTTTATTACAGATAACTAAGAGCACATATCACAGTTTCTTGGAGGCTAAAATGTATGGACAGATTTAACAAATATTTACATGTATCCATGCATTCAAATGCATCGTTAGATATCCTTTATACACTTGTTCAAAAAACAATAATGTATTATTCTTTTGTTTCGATCATAAATGTTTTTTGTATATCTTTCAAATGCAAATTGTTTTTGACATTTCTAACTTTATGCACACAGGCATATATAGATTCTTGTTTACATACCAAATTGCATGGGCACATGTACACATTGATGCATGCATAAATGTTTACATGGATCCATATTTTTATGCTTTCCTTCGATATATGCATTCGTAATAACTAGTTTATTTCTCCTGTTTTCTTTCATTTAATACGGAAAATGCAAGTTGAGTCTCATCATGCTTTCAAACTCGTTCAGATGCCAAGGATGCTTTTCACTCTTCTATGCATTATGTGCACGTCGATACATGTATACGCATACATGTATACATAGATGCCTCAAGCATTGTTACAAATGTTTCTCTCTCAATAATTTGCATGCAAAGTGCTATAAACATGTGAATTATTTTAGTGTAGCTACATTTTATCTTATGTAATAAGTTTCTTTATATCTTTCCAAATTATTTTTTGTTTAAAATATATACACAAAAATATTTATTCGTATTACATAAACAAGCTTAAAATCTTATTTATAATAAAATCAATACCTTTGTACTGTTTCATCTAAGAATTTATTGTAATATTTATTTCACTTATTACATTTTAATAAGTCAAATTATTACATTTTATTTTGAATGCAAAGTGCTATAAACATGTGAATTATTTTAGTCTAGCTACATTCTATCTTAGGTAATAAGGTTCTTTATTATATCTTTGCAAATTACTTTTTGTTTAATAAATATACACAAATATTTATTCGTATTACATAAACAAGATTAAAATCTTATTTATAATAAAATCAATAGCTTTCTAGTAATTCATCTAAGAATTTATTGTAATATAATTACATTGTTCTATACACAAAAAAATGTTTTCGTATTACTTAAACAAGTTTAGAATCTTATTTATAATAAAATCAATAGCTTTATACAGAAGTAACCTTCATACTACATTAAAAAAAAGATTGATTAATCTTAGAAAAGTTTACACTCAAATGAGCTACCCCTATCAATGTTCCACCTAACACTAGTGTTTCTACTAGCACTTGCATATTGTGATATGATAAACTAAAATAACTCAGTTGTATTAATTAACGTAACATGTGTTTTAGAACATTACACTAAACATAATTTTATTTACAAATAGACATAGAAGCAAAAAAGAGATATGGTAAACTTTGTTTCGCCATGCATATAAATATGGGTCATGTAAAGAATGCATTTTTTTTAGTGCTTGCACACATGTTTTTGTAAATTGTTGCAAATGATATTTGATGCTTTAGAAATATTCCTACATCAAAACTTTGTTCGAATTGAAATGACTAATGAATTTATGGAGCAAAAGGTTTATTAAAAAAAAAATTAAAAAACTGTGCATTGGTCATAAGTAGTTTATTTCTCCTATTTTCTTTCATTTAATACTGCAAATGCAAATTGAATCTCATCGTGCTTTGAGACTCGTTCAGATGCCGAGGATGCTTTTCACTCTTCTATGCATTATGTACGCGTGGATACATGTATACATGCATACATGTATACATAGATGGCTCAAGCATTGTTACAAACGTTTCAGATTATTTGCATTTAATAATTTAAACAAAATAATAATGCATTTTTGCTTCCTGATTAAGATCATAAAGAATGTTTCTTGTCACAAATGTATACATACACACATAAAAATACAAGTATTCATTGGTATATCTATAAAAAAGTCCACGTATACATGGTACCCATAAATGCAATTTTGCATGCATCCATCAACACATGTTAACTGTTCACATGTCTCTATGGACCTGCCCATGGACCCTAAACATTCCACACATTAATGCACCATTGCAAATTACTTCAAACTTTCCTAGCTATATTTAATACATTTATATTCCTATCTCCTATCTAATTACTTTTTCTAACTCATACCTCTCGGCAGGAACTCGACGCTTGTGTCACTTGTTTATTTATGTTGTTTTTTTTAATAGTAAATAAATTTAATATATATGAGTAATAATTTATAGTATTCATTATTCATATAATCACCCACATTTATTTAAATATAGATATAAGCAAAATGAATTAGTAGATAGTTAAATAAATACATACATTATATATATAGGTAAGAGATATTGTCATTTGGGTCTAAGATTATTAATATTAAGAAGATTAATATATTAATATAAAATGAAGTATTAAGATATTAGCATTGTCATTACAAAAGAGAGTTTAATACTAATGTTGGTATCATAATTAATGTAACGGGTAAAAGTAATATTATTATAAATATATATATAATTAATGTATACGGGTAAAAGTAATATTATTATAAATATATATATATATATATATATATATATAAAGCAAAAATTGATAGTTGCATTTTTTTTTTACCCTACATATTCTCAACCCTTTTAACTATAATAGCTTGTCAAATTTTAATTTAATTATTCTATCCAATATTGGACTCATTACTCAATTAGTTTGCATATACCGTATAAAGTAATGTTTTTTTTTTAACAATTATTATACTTGATTTTTTTTCTATTAATCCCCTAGCCAAACTTTTCAAATCAAATCATCAATACTATATTGGCTAAGAAAATGAGCTAGAATAATTATGTAATCTAACTAACCCCTTTATGCAATGCTTTATATACATAACTTAAATGATTCATTTAATAAATGTTGTCTGGGCTCACACCAGATCAAATACATTTAATTAAAAATAACAAGCTACACTTGAAAATGAATAAATTGGTTGCATCTAAGTATTTTGGGGTATAGAGGATTCTTTAGGTAACCCCCCTTGTGAATGCCACAATAACTATGTTAGAGTCAACTATACTTCAAGTAAACTAATTTATCCAAACCGAAGATTAGCCTCCATGAAACTTGCCTAAAGAGTCAACTAGTAAGAACCCATCACCAATTAAACTTTGAGGTGTCTTGTAATGAGCATTGCTCAAATCTGACCTCAAAGTGCTGATTGAAGACTCAAGGAATTTTGTCAAACATTTCACATACAAACTTCCAGCTTGTTGGTTTGTGTGATCAGACTAATATAAATGCTTGTAGATAATATCAAAGCACTCAAAATGTTTGGAAATCAAAACTATAATGCATAAACTATACCCTAGATGCGTGAATGACTTAATTTCATCATTTACAATGCTCATCAATAAGCCAAGACTCTTGGTATTTGCATTGATTACAAAATATGATGATTGCTGGTAAAGAAATATGCACCTACAGCTGCAACTCTAAACTTTCCCATATGCAATAAAATTATGAACTACTAATAGTGGAACCTGATTGAATGTTGAAGCCCTTGATGATAGATGAAGTAGCAATCAAATTCCAAGCAAAATGAACTCCTCTTAGGCCCAATCGATGCTTTCACCCAGCCGCCCCTGTTCTTGCCTGGCAATACTTTAGATAAATAAATGCAGCAATTAAACTTCTTGGCCAAAGAATTAAAATGCAACAATGCCCAATAGGACCATCGATTGAGATGAAATGAACAAAAATGTCTTGCCAATGGTGCCCTTGCTGTAGTATATCAGACCATTGCAACTTCAAAATCAGCCCCTTAACACAATGCAAAACTCCTCCAAAATGCATGAAACATCATCTCCATTCACCATAAAATGTAATGCTGCAACCTTCTTGGAGGATCGATGCCAAATGAAGGAGATATATGCAAAATCATGGCACTAATATGCAGAATAAGATGACTGTAATAATATATCAGAATTCTGGAAATGACTGAATGCATGCAAATCGACCTTCTCAATGCAAATTTGATGAAGACTATGAACTCCAAAATGTCTCCAACAATGCTCCAAATCAAACCATACAAAAACTTGGCCAAAGGCCACTAAGTTTTTACAATGAAGCTTAAATAGAAAGTCTGAAGTAACTTTCTCCCAACTGCAATAATTCAAGTGATATTTCACACCCTCAAAATTGCTTACCAATTGAGAGTTTTCGTTCTCAATGGCCAAAGACAACTGCAAAAACCCTAGGCTCCACAACCATCAAACATCAACATCAACAACACCAAATTTGCCTCATAGGAAATGAGCCCTCAATGCCTATTTATTCTTTTTCCTCAATAGGTCGGCCTCCTTCTAGAACTTTCCCAAGTCACCTTCTAGAAGGAATATTATGTTATTTTATTTTATTATTTTATTAGTTTGCACTTTATAATAAAATACTTATTCATAACATAAAGTGCAAACATAACATTACTTTATAACATGAGGTTTCTAAAAATAGAAACATATCAAGAAATCATTAGAACACCTCCATATGTAGACTGAATCACGAAGCAAGCCAACCAATCAACTAGGTATCTGCCAAACGATCCTCTGATCAAGCCCCATTAGCCTACGAGGATCAAGAATAGGCTAATTCCTCCAAATGCCAACGCTCATGAAAAAGGGGACATTACATGTCTCTCTTTCAAATGTAATATTATTTGATAGTGACAGACTTTAGAAGTATTGTGCAATGGTGGCATGATGTAAAAAAATAAAAATGTGGGGTTTTTCAAGCAAAAATTATGAGCATGACACATAACCTTAACTTAAGTCTTTGAGTCATCTCGTCCTCGATTGAAGGGTTTCCGCAATGGAATTCACACTCTTGATGTCGTTCCTTCCCTTTTCTCACTCTCGGGCGACATGCGGCCAATGTTGGGTCATACGCTACCATGTGATACGTATAGAACGGTACCATGCATGTACTAAAATTTGAGTCAAAGGTGAGAATGTGTAAGTTACAACTAAGTCATAATTGGTGAGAATTGATTGGGGTAATGTGTAAATAAATTTGTTTTAGTAATTAAGCTTAAAATTTGGGTGAAGAGATCTTGTCAAAATATGCATTTAGAGTTACAACGTTATCAAGGGCACCAGCTATAACTACTCCTTATACATAGCTACTTGGACTGAAGGCTTGATGGTACCAAAATAAGAAAAGAGTAGATGCCATCTAGTAAGTAGTAATGTAATCAATTAGGTGTTGACCTTGGAAGTGTAGATGTCAAAAAAAAAATCAATTAGTGAAATTATAAATTGAGTAATGAATTATGTTCACAGTATATTAAGTAATTGGGAAGTTAGATAAGGGACACTAAAGTAGACTTGTACAAATTTCTACTAATGTTGTGTATTCTATACCATTAACTATACCTAATCTTTGAGGGAAGAACATATATATCCAAATGTAAAGGATAAAATTTAAAAAGTAGATAAAAAAAATATTCAAGGCTTTTACTCATTATGGATTTTTATAGATAGAACTGTGATTGTAAAAATGATGATTATAACATGTGAGTAGATAGTTCAACCTTAGATAGCAAAATTCAAGAATTGTAAAAAGATATTAATGAGTGGTGTGAACTAATATTCCATGATTTATCATGTGTGTTACGCATTGAGTGTGCTTCTTTTCTCATATTATAGTGTTTCAGGTAAAAATTGTTGGCTATCTTCCCTATTAAGTGAGAATTTTTCCTTAGCATGTTGTGAAAAATATAGTGGAATTACCCATATTGATTAGGATAAGTATCAAAAAAAAAAAAAAATGGTCTTGATCCCATATGTGATGTCAAATACTAACTTATTAAGATGGAAAGTGTGGTGTACCATGTATTGTTAAAGTCTAGGAAAATGGAGTAAGGTACCTAAGCTATAGTTGTGCATAATCTAGTGACTTCTTGTACTTATGCAAGGTGAGTAGACATTTTCTAAATTGAGAAGTAAAGTGAATATTGTATTGTTGTTGTTTTATAATGTGATGAATGTTGTAAAGTGTACTGTGTTATGGCATGTGAAAGTGAAAACCAGTAAATTTGTTGTGCCCCAAGTATGAGATAAAAGGTATCCAACTTGGGATAAGGGTGGGTGGACGTCAAGTACGGTCCCCTATGTGTACCCTTTGTGATGGCCTTTGTAAAAGTTAGCTAGTTATGTGATGATGTAAATATTATGTGTGCGGGCATGTGCCTATTGAATGTAATGTGATGTATCCCCTTGTACTAGTCTTGTTTGTATGTTAAATGTGTACCCCTAGTGTATGGTTCCTCCCTTACGGGAGTGAGATGCCAGCTAGTGGAAATAGGGGTTGAGAGGCACATGTTCTCCCATCGGGAAATTACGAGCTCAGGGAATTGTCCCTAATCCCGATAAAGGATCTATGTCAAGTCATTGTAATCCTCCCATGGATGTTGACCGTGACCTACTCCCCCACATATGAGAGCCACACTTGTTGGTTCATAGTGCAAACCTATTCCTTGATGTTATAACCCATGGGTAAAGGATGGAATCACATAGTCCACTAGTGATACATATTAATGTGGTCAGGCACCACTAGTTATTCATATACATGTGGTCAAGGACCACCAGTGATTCATATTTATGTGGTCAAGGACCACCAATTATTGCATGCTATTATACTTATGTGGTTAGAGAACCACTATTCCCCTCCTCCCCTTAGGTGGCTTATCAAGTCATATGGTGCTCGTGATGTGTGGATTTTATTGTTGAAATATGAATTTTTTGTAATACTTGATTGATGTTTTATTTTATTACACACCAGCAATGTGGATTTTTACATTTATTTAATTAGGCTATTTAGCCATTTGAAGGTTGTTATAGTCTGATTTGCCTCAAGGACTTTTTTAATTTCACCTTTGAATTATGATAAGAATTTTGCAATTTAGCTATGATTGATCTTTATTTTGTTTCTCTCTTTAATTTATAAGTTCCCTCTTGGGGAGTTTTATTTAAACTTTGGTTTATGATCTTATGTTACTCAACTTGAGGCTTTCCCTTTGTTTGCAAATTGTTGGCATGTGTGGTGTAATGTGAAATCTATAAATTGCCATATCCCGAGGGGTTCCTTGGCAAGTCGCATAGGGGAGTAGATGCACTGGGGAATTATTTTGAAAGGGGTTTTGAATGGGACCGGTATGGGACGGTCATTAATCCATTCTTCCTCTCGTTCTATGATTTTTCTTATATGTATGGAGGAGTCCTTAGAGAAGGACCTCAAGACCATATTTCCTAATAGCCATGGTATTCAAGAATATCCATCCTTGTAAACCCCATTGTCTGAGCCTTGTATTGTAAATCATGTGGTTATATAGGGAGAGTCTCACCCAATTGGGAAGAGCATCCTTCGTATGAGGACAAGCACACCCAAGTGGGAAGAGCATCCTTTCTATTGTTGTGTACATGTGAAATTGCAAGAAAAATGTGATGTAACATACCTGTGAACTATGTGAAATACTCACAGGTGCGCAAAAATGACCAAATTTCCAATGGACAGTCATTGTTAATATGAAACTCCAGATTCAAATCATGACGCCACAGCATGCAAGAGAAAGATTGTGTTCCATCTGCATTACAACACCCAAAGATACCCAATTATGAATGCTACTGAAAATATTAAATGCGAGATCAAATTTGTCTGACACGTCTGTCGCGCTATGGATAAGACTAGCAGACCCCGCCAACCACAGTGAATGATTTGACATTCCCCATTCTCCATACCAAGCAAATCAGAAGATAAAATAAACCCCAAAACGGACAGAAGGAAATGACAGTGCTAAATGTGGATTTGGGTGACCGGAGTTACCCAATTTATATCGGATCTGCTTTGCTCGATCGCCCAGAGCTTCTTCAAAGGTATTGTCCTTTTTCTAATTTTGTAGCATGAACGGTTGCTTTCAATACATGTGACTCATACTTCAAGGTATTTTTTCACAATTTTTTCTTATATTTAAGGAGTCTTCCAGTGTGTGAATTTAGAGATTTATAGTGAATTATATCATTTTAGGCAGAGTTAATTATTGGTCACATGGAAATATGTAAAAGAGCGTCCTATATTCAGTCTATTTTCTATAGATTTTTTTAGTGTTTTAATAAAATAATCTTATATAAGATTTTTTATTGGAAAGGGTTTTCTCATGTAGGGGAAAGGACCCAGTACTTGAGCATGTTCCAATAGTTGTGATAGCATTTGTTTATAAAATGTCCAATATTTTTAACAATATTGGACCAATAGTTGTGACTTTAAAGTTGTTAGTGTTGATGATGATTAACCATAATTAAATGAAATGTATTCTTTAGATCTAAAAAGCAACCAATCATGTGATGCCACATCAGCGCCCAATAAAACATGATGTAAATGCACAAGTATTGGTCTCACCTTTTTTTTTTGGGTCTTTTTGGACACCTTGACAAAAAGCATGCTAATGTGGCTTCATATTTGATGATGTGGCCCTGAAACCTTAGTTATAAGTAGGGGACAAGTAAGTTGCTATAAAAAATTGGGTGTAATTTGAAATTTCCATGTAGGATTTTGAGAAGCGTGAAGTTATGGTGCTCAACTACTAGGCCCCCTCCCCTATATCTTTTGTAATTTATAATTTATCTATGTTCGTATTTGTAGTGGTGGATCTCGATTTCTAACATAATATTAGAGTCACTTAGATTGTGCTAATCATTTACTATGTGTAAATTCAATTTATTTACTTATTTTTTGAATTACATGTATCATCATGTTTAGATTAAGTTGACGACAATATTTTTTAAGATTTGTCAAAGGTGCAAATTCATTTGAAAAAATTTGGAATGCATTTTTCACCTTTTTAAGTAGTTATATGATATTAGTTAAATATGATTCATTCCAATAAGGTCGTATTTCTTTCCAAAGAATTTCAAGTACATATAAACAATTTGATAATGTGATACCTAACTAAGTTTTTATGATAATTGTTATTTTTCTAATAAACTCATGAAAATCCATCCCGCAACTTCTTTCTTTTGAAAAAATACCATTCACTTGATTGATGTTCAAACTAAACCAAATTAACAAATTATCACCACCTCAAAACAAATACATAAATATAAAATAGTTTTAAATTATATATCAAATAGTTTTAAATTATGTTAATTAATCTTATTGATTTTATATTTTTATTTTTTAAGAACCATATATTGTAACCAAGTAGTTTTATGCTTTTCTACTACATTAAAAAATGTGTTCTCTAAAATAGATCAAAAGTCTATACAAAATCTAAAAGGCGTGTCTTTTTTGGAGGGGTCAAGTATCCTTTAATATGAGTGGTGCATTTTTTCAAGCACATGTTTTGTCTAATGGATGTAAATCTTTCACTTAATTTTTTTTGGTCATTTAGCCATTTAGCTATGTGTTTATGTCTTACGTGGCTGATGTGTAGAAGAATTGTATTGTGTCCACCTGTCCTAGTGGACCTATGTGCCATTCTGGTTGGTCTATCATGGTGAATTGAGATGATTCAATAAAAAGGGAGATAAGACAATGTATTCCTCATTCGTAGCAAATGGAATAGAGGGGTCATGGAGATTAAAGAAGCATAATATGCCCCTAATGTCATGATTATTGCATTGGGCACCTTCAATCCAATAGGCTTTCACCAACCTTGGAAAAAAACATTCTATACAGAACTCTCTCTCTCCCATTCAACATGCAGCACATTTGTTTTTATAGGGAAATACTAGTGATCAAAATCACTTTGTGAAGACAAAGAATCATTGCTATAAAAGGGTGTTATTCATTTGTCAATCACACATGGAACTAAAAGCTAGGAGCCAAGTTTGTGAAGAAATAAATTCGTACCAATAAGGATGTTGTTGAGTCAATGGCTAGATATTGTGGCTATATAAATGGAAGTGATGGTTTATTTTAAACAAGATTTTAAGGAAATACTAGGGTGATAAGGTAGTAGATCCTAATTTTTAAGATAGAGGCTCACACATTTTCTTGTCTACAATATTAAAAAGCTAATGATGTGTTTTACTATTTCTCATTAGAAATAGTGGAACAACACATTTTTTTTTGTCGTTTGATCTTGATATCTTGGATGATAGTATAAAGAGAGAAAGGTACATTTGGTAGCACATGTGAATGATTTTTATAGGTCATATAAGTTATGGTTGGGCTCTCATATGCAAGCTCGAATAGGAGAGTGCCACCTAGTCCTAGTTGTCGTTTGGCATGTTCATTTGAGACCTTTGATCTAATATTTATGAGCTCAAAAAAATTCAAGACAAAAGTTTATATGACCACATAACACATTTGATGTGCCCTAATATCAAAGGTAGGCTACGTGGCATATGTGTAGGAAAATAGAAGCTACATGTCTCTAAGAAGTAGGATTATCAAATCTTATGTGTTTATTTAGCAAAGAGTTTTTGATGAGGAACACAAGGAATATTTTAGTTAATGCAGATGGCATGCTTAGACAAATGAGGTTTGAGATTTGCTAGTTCCAAATGTACTTAATTCCTGATATAATTTAAAAATAAGTCTTTCAAGTTTCCCTCCATTACATAGTGGATGTGTTTGCATATTTTGTTTCCTATTTTTACTTCCTTTGAAAGCATCATCCATGGTATGAAGTTCATATCAGATTCTATGTAATTTTTTTATTTTCATGAATCATTTATGTGTTACTCTTCTGGTAGTGGTATTTTATATTTGAATGAGCTAGCCTTGACATTTTTTTTCTTATGAATTTATAATGAATTCATTGAGAGTGTAAGAAGAGAACAGAGACAATTAGGCGGTAACCAATCGGGATTTATAGTGAATGTTATATCTGCTCATGGTCCTACACTTAGTTCAACTATTTCAGCAATCTGTTTTATACAATCCACTCTAACCTAAAACAATTTCAAGGATGAGACATGCCATAGCAACATTTTGCGCCATTTTTAGATCAATGTGTAGGTCCTAAAGATCTGGCATACCTTATAATAAAAATTGTAAATAATTTAATCATGATGTGTGATGAAATTACTTATGTAAATGAGGAATACAATAGAGAATATGGTACAAATACTTGATAATATTAAGACATTAAAAATGTTATATGGTCTTTGAGTGCATTGATCATAGGCTGTATTGGCAAAAATCTCTAAGTTCAAAGCTTAACCCATAATAGAAAAATGATACTTGGTGACACATTTGAGTGATTGTCAATGGTTAGAGAACCAATGCATAGATCTTCTAAGAGGTTTGCATATGGAATGGTAAATGGTTGAGTGCCACATGGTGACAAGGTTTGAGGATATTTTTGGATAATTTATGTTAAAAGAATAATTTTTTTTGGCCCCATACTTATAACTAGGTGTCCACAATTTATATGTACCAATTTGATATAATACCATGAAACATTTTGGACCCTAAAATACAAAGGTGGTATTCACAAACATCTAAGGAGGTCATTATTTATCTCAAAGAATTATCATTCTTGGTATATTAAAATAAACAAATTCATTATCTTTTTGCTAAGATGCATGGATGACAAGGTGAATCAAAAAGGTAAGGGCAAGCAATTTCAAACTCTTACACATTTATATGTAAAGTGGAATTGCATAAACTTTCAAAGCATCTTTTGGCTACTATATTTTCTTTTCTCTCTTGAGTGTTACTTTAGATAACATTTTTTATGGGCTTTAGGTATCCTCTAAATTTATTGGGTGTAAAGGACCTACTTACAATAGGTTGCTATCACCCTAATAAAATTTTTGAGGAGCAAGCTTGGAAAAGATAGCTCATCTATTGCTTAATTTTTTTATGGATCATTACTATATGTTTAGTAGCATGACTATTTTTTTCTTGAAAGAAACAAAATAAATTATTCATGTTTTTGTTCATGAAAATTTCTTATGATCTTGTTAATGATCTACAATCAAATTGACTATATTCTAAAATTATGACGAATGCTAAATTCTCATTGGAAAATAACGTGCATATAATTAATCATGGTCTTTATTATTCCTCCACCAAGAATCAACTTTATTTGATTATTGTATTACTAACTATGTTGGTGATTCCATTTATAGGAAATCTAACATAGACTATGTCTTCAAAATCAATGGAGCAAGTGCTATTATATAAATGGTGTAATACTTTTTTAAAAAATGCTTCTATGGTTTTTTAATCAAAAGGGTCAAATACAAAAGTAGCTCTTAAAGAATCAATGTGGCTTTGAAGATTTATGGAAGAGTTTCAACTAGATACTTGTAAAGTACCACCTTACTATATGATAAATAGAGTTATTTTACTCTTACCAAAGACTCTTATTTACAACTAAAAGAGATAGGAAAACACATTGAAGATCATGGACACTTCACTCAAGGGAAAGTATTCCAAATGTCATAAATTTTCTCTCCAATTCTATTCAAGAAAAAGTATGCTATGTTCAAAAAGAAATAGATTGGAATCTCAACCATCACATATCAAACCTTTGTGTAGTGATTGGCCTTAAGGTGATGCCATACAAGGGGAGTGTGCATGTCAATGACACCACCTAGTGGCTAAATCCTATATTTAAGTCTTAACAGGCATAATATAAGACCTTTAAGCATTATATGTTCCAAATTCATCAATGCTTGGCCTTAGGTGATGCCATTGACAGGGACTGTGTATGTCAATGACACCATCTAGTGGCTAAATCCTAGATGTAAGTCCTAACAAGCATAACATAAGACCTCTAGGCATTATTTTAAGTCCTTTGGACATATTTAAGTCCTAACAAGCATAAGTAAGTCCTAACAGACATAACATAAGACCTCTAGACATTTTTTTAAGTCCTTTGGACATATTGTAAATTTTTCTCTCTATAAACCTTCCACCTGTAAAAGAATTGTATTATATAAGACTTAACATAGACTATGTAATGAACCTGGAGGAGGCTAGTTTGAGGTGTCTTGAGCTCCAATAAAAACTTTTAAGTCCTCATATAAACATATTTTTTAAAACACTAGGATTATAAATTATGACAAGATGACTTTCATGTAATCCGGAATACATGGTTTTCATTTTGGCATATATTTGTGTCCTTGTTTATCATTGTAAAAAAACACTTACATTATTGGGATCTTTTTTCTTTCATAGAAATTGACATGTGATGCCCCCTATTAACATTAAGGGGGAGTGTTAGAACATAATGTTACTAGGGGTCATACCCTTATAACATTTATATATTGTTCTAATATAGGGTTATAAAACCTTATGTTATAAAGCATATACTATTTAATAACTAATGTAGCGTCGTAAATTGTCACCCTTGACAATTTCACACTAGATTTTGCTCAGTCCCCTATGTGCTTGGACCTAATCATGCTCCTAATTTCCTAAATTATGCATTCCATGGCCCAATAAAGTGGGCATTTAATATCTTGCCCCCTATACTTCATATCTCAAAAAAGTGGGTCTAGACAAGGGCACCCTTGGCACGCATGTCCCCTTAAAATGGCCCCAAATTTAAATATGTCGAGGTTGACAATTTATTATTTGGATTTCAAATCCTAAATGTCAACTATCAAGTTTTAATCTGGGGGAAATTAGATTAATTGCTTATAAATACCTAGTCATTTCATCATATGAAGGGTAACTAACAACAAGAAAGATCAAGCAATAGTGAATAGCAATTAGTATACTTCAAGATCAATCAAGAGTAGAATTATTGCAGCATTTCAACATCAAAGCATCATGTCAAGTTTTATGTGAGTTTGTTCATGTTTATGCATACATTTTGTTTGTGAGTACTAATGTTTGTAGGTCTTCAAGTTCAATCAATCCTTGAAGGTGATGTGCATGACTTCAATCCCTCAAGGATATCAGATTTGAATGGTGAGTTGCAACAAGTTGTTGATTCATCATTCATTTATCATTTAGCCTTTATCCCTCAAAAGGATAAGGTCTCTTTATCATCATTTTTTCCATTCTGGAGGTAGAAATACCAACACAAGGTTTAACCAAGGCAAGCCCCTATATGGCCCAACCCTTCCTCTCTCTTTGAATGTACAGGTTACAGATTTGAAGAATATTGGAAGAAGATTGAAGACAAGTTGCTCATTTATGCATCCAATCCCTATAACTTGGCAAGATACAGAAACTCAATTATCTCGGTAATAGACAAAGATTAGACAGCAAGATTCAGAAGGAAGAAGCCACAAACCGAGGACCTAAGGACTATGAAAGTAGATTTCAATTTCAGATCTCCAATCTAGGGCACCCTGAGTGCCCTTGTCCAATTAAATCAAGCTCGAATTTAAATCACAGGTGCACACATGTCTACTTTGGCTATCTCTAGTCATTAAAATTTTCTACCAACTCCCAAATTGCCTGTTCATATCAGAATAGTGCATTTTCATAGTTAGCTAGTTGCATCATTGTATTTCATCATAATTCAGTTTCCACACACACAATCAAAACAAAAACCAAGGAATTGGAGATCAATGATTAGCTGTCTCACGTTTTAGGTTGCAAGTTAATCTCATGCCCTTGCCCAACTTCAATTCCCCAAGTGTTATTATTGGAAAGGTGACTAATCCTAATTAAGTCCTAGGGTTTCACTTTTCCAACATCACAATTAATAATCTAAGAAATATTAGATTATTAATTAGTTATGAATGGTTGCTTTGAATAGTTGTGACTAATACCTCTTAAAGTATTTTTCCACCCTTTCTCTTATACTTTAGAGGCTCTCTCGCATTTGAGAGTGTGTGAATTTGGAGATTTATGGTGAATTATATCACTATGCACATGAGCTATTAGTGGCCATATGGAAGTATGTAGAGGAGTGTCCCTAGGTTCAATCTTATTTTTTGTAAGTGTTAATAAATTGATGTTTTATGGAATTTTCTAACCAAAAGGGTTTTCCCCATGTATATCTTGTGTAATGTGTAAAATTTGTGTTGGTATGATTCTCATTTTATTTTAAATTTTGTTTATAATGATTAGTATCCCAAGATCCTAATTTCTAACACAAAGTCCCTTTCTTTTAAGTGAATTTGAGCTTTAGTTTCCAAGACTCTGGATTACATTGCAATCAACAAGTTGTATCTGGTAATTTACTCGATTTCAACATTTTATCATGTCTCTTTATGTGTGACCTCTAGGCTCAATTTTCAAGTTGGATGTTTTACCACTCAAGCTCTTCCTTTCAACATTATGTGCCATATTTTTCTGTTTTGTTTCCTTTTTTATGCCTTTGCAAAGCATTTTTATGGTTCGGCTTTTAGATGTCACAAACAAGGTGCATCTCTTATGTCAAATTCACCAAGGCCTTGCACCCACTTTGCTTGTAATATCATACCAAACAAGTTGGACCATGTATTGTACTCAATTTCAACACTTTCTTATGTCCCTTGGAAATTTGAACACGGGGATCTATTGGGAAAGCCTTGTGCATTACCATTTTAGCTCACTTGACATTCTCTACATTTTTTATTTGGTTAATTCTCTTTATTTGGGTAGCCATCAATTTAGTCATCATGACCATTATTAATTTTTTATATCATTCTAAACAAATTTTACATGACAATATAATTCATGTATAGGAAACAATAAAAAAAAAGAAACTAGAACCCTATTAATACAACTATAAATACTAGATGCAAGAATCTATAAATGCATACTATCAAAAAATGACAAATAGAACTTGTTGGATGACTACCAAAACTCATCACTACTTTTCTTTAATTCTAAACATAAAAATATGTTACATAAACTAAACTCAACTGCTAGCTACTAGACTAAAACTTCAAATAAATTTGTACATCTACCCTTTCTCTTATAGATCTAAGAAGGGTGTATTTTAGGGTTAACAAAAGTAAATCTCATACTTCAACTAGAGATATGCATGAAGGGATGAAGTAGTGCACTACACGAGACAATTAAGCTTCTCTTGGAATTTGTGCCCTAACTCATAGTTTAAAATAGGACTTTCACAAAACTCGACACTTAAACTAGAACCAATTGAATGACTTAATATTGATGAATGGATTGCTCATTGGATGAACATGCATAAATATCAAAAAATGCCATATGAAACTTAGACATGTAATATGCTAACTCGGCCATTTTCTAAGAGTTTCTGAAATTTCACCTCATGGACCCAAGGAAGTGTTTGGGATGTGCCATGTGGTATCTACATGCTAATCTTCTAATGTTGTTGATCCTAATTGTTGATGTCATCACCAAACAAAACCAATTCAATCTAACTCATGAAAATGAAACCTACAATCTCTATTTTAGGTACCTAAGTACCAAGGGGCATGGTTGATTGGGCTACATGCTATAAAAGGTTAAGAATATTAAATTGGTATTAGATTTTTAATTCAGTGTTGGATTTGATTGGAATACGCAAGATTTATTAAAGGCAATTGAAGAATCTAAATTTGATCAAAATTGAATGGATACCTTGGAATTTGTGTCAAGCCAACTTGAAAAGTTTGTTTTACTTATATTCTCAATTAATTAAGTCTTGAAATTTCTTGAATAAATCCTAGTGAAAAGTGTACTATTTATGTCTAGGTAGTCGTTTTCAAAAACGACTGTGTCAATTCAAACCCATGCCTTTGGTTCATTTATGCACTATGCAAAATCAATTCCTTGAGTTAGAGGAGCCAAATTCGCACCAATCACTCAAGGGTTTGGAACAACTTATTTTGAATTCTAGAAGTCTAATTATCTAATTTTTCTATTATGTCTATAATAAAACCATGAATACTTCCCATAGTGGAATTCTTCAAAATAATAGATGGAGTTGCGGTTGAGATTTTTATCCAACTTTCCATCAAAGAAGAATTTAAATATTGTGACTTAATTGTGAGTTATTGATAATTTTGTGTTTCTTGTGGTTGTGTATGAGCCTAGAGTGGGTATGTTCATCTTGCTAGCTACAACACCACCTAAGAGTCATATGTGCATGCAAGTGAATCTAGAAGTTCATATTCCCTAGAATTTTTTGTACAAACGATTGTTGTTACACCAAAAGATCAACCTGTTAATGCCCGATACAACCGCCAGATTTAATGAATCCACAGGAGGCAATTAAGCCATGTCACAAACCCAAGTGTTGTGTTGCACAACACAAGGAGACCAAGGGCGCACACCTTGCAACAATCCCCCCCAGCACAAGTGAGGGGTTCAAACCCGTGACCCAGGATCTGATACCAATTGTTGCACAGACGGTTGCCATTGCACCAGAAGATTGACCTTTTAATGCCCAATACAACCACCAAAGTTAATGAATCCATGGGAGGCGGTTAAGCCATGTCACGAACCCAAGTGCTACACTGCACAACACAAGGAAACCAAGGGTGCACACCTTGCAACATAATTTTCTAACCATTATAACAATTTACACATCACATCACATAAGGACTTAGGAAATAGGGTAAAGAGGGCATAGGCATTCTATATTTAATTTTTCTTTTTCTATACTTCCACACTATGGCCTCATGTTTCTTTATGGTCAATGTTGCCCATAGGTGCCTAGCACTGCTCCTCAACACCTACTATTGGTTGCATGCATGATCACACCTTGCCCCCCTATGCTTGGTCACATGACATGACCCATTGCTAATTGTATGAGGCTAACCTTAGAAAAACTTTGGGGGAAAATTTGAGGGCCTAATGGGAGAATTTTTCAATGAACAAAAAATGGACCTCTAATGCTTTTTTGCAAGGAATTCAAAATGAAATAAGATTTGTTCCATACCACACTTGAATACGAGTTACTTTGGAAACCCTAGATATCATATATAGACAAAATATTGAACTAGAGGACCAATATGAATCCAATTATTTTTTAACAGTTTTTTGCTCCTTTATTCACAAGAAATGCATATCAGAGGTTGGAATGTGTCATTTGCTTACGAAAAATGTTATATGTTTTTCTTTAAAATGGATTCAAGATCAATTGAAGAGCAAAAATTGACTTGACAACAATTGCATTAGTGCCAATTTTGTAGAACCAAATGACCAGAACCTACAGAGTTTTAAATCCTGAGCTATGATACCATGTTAGATTATCATTATACAAACAGGTCCATATCAAATAGAAATATAAACTCTGCAAACAAAGAGAAAAAATGCCAATATGTAGAGGTGCAAAAGAAACTAAAGAGAAGAAATAATTTTGTAATATATGAAACGAATTAGATGAAATGGAAAGATGCATTGCCCCTATTAATACATCATTCTACATATGCAACAAGGATATTCTGACCCAAAAATGGCACTAATCCCAATATAATAATAAAATATATGTTACACTTTTAAGCCTATTAATATGAGTAAGCTTGCTATTACATGGAGGCTCCATGTAGGACCCAAATAAGATGAACATAACCCTAAAGTGTACCACAAGAATTGGTAACCCAATGGAAGTCAACAAGATGGGTTTTACATATTCTAATAAAATGCTTTCTAAATATTAAGTATTTGGGGTTGGTCAGTCCTTGAGGAACTTGACTTTTTTTGGATCTGAAGGGAAGCCATTTTGGTAAATGAAAAAATTAAATATAGAATGGATGTGAATTTGTACACTCTACCATCTTGAATGCCCAAGGTGTAGTTTAAAACAGTCCAGTGTTGTGACATTGCATGTAATTGCATCTTTATAAGGTCCAATGGTAAAGGTGATTGCTCATTGTTGTACAAAAATTTGTATTTGCAGCACCTTTGACCCAACCCAAATGATAGCTCCTAGGGTGAGCTGTGATGAGGGGATGTAGATTTGCAACCAACTTTTGAAACAAGTTTTTTTGACTGCTACTATCAATAAGAAGAGAAACCAAATGATCTTTACCTAGATTTTCAAAAATACTTCCTGCAGGTTTGATGAATAACTTCTTTTCACCATGTTCAGCTGCAAATCTAGAGCTTTTGAGTTCTCAATTGCAATCTCTGCATCTTCTATTTTAGGTATTCAGACAGTAATGAGAGCCTCGGGCCTCTTGGCTTGGACAGTTCTGCATTCTTCAGTGGAATGGCTATACTTGTTATGGTATTTGCATTCCTTTTGTTAGCAGCAGTTGAAGAAGGTCGGAAAGAACCCTTAGACTGCCTATTGGGTCAAGTCTTGAAAATGGAAGAGTCTGTGGGTGAACAACTTGGATCATTGGAATTGGAACTCTTCATTGGAAATATACATCCAAGTTTAGCATCAGCAGAAATAGCTAATTTATATGTTTTTTCCTTGGAATCTATTTCAAATATTAGCTAAGAATCTATTTCTTCACTACACTTGGAAGCAAATGGGGAAGTAATTTGATCCTAAGCAGCTCTCCCAGATCGAGGATCTCTAGGGTGACTTAAAACTAGTTGAAAATCTCAATGGGTTGTGAGAGAGCCATATGGGCTATTGCATTTTTCTCTGTATATCTCGCTTCTCCTAGAAGCATTCTTGTACATCCTTAGTAATTTGTATATACTTAATACAAATGAGTGTATAGCACATGCAGTCATGGCTCTCTCTCTCTCTCTCTGTGGCATTCTCCATCAGTCTCTCTCTATGACATTATCCATCAGTTGTGCATTTTCATTACCCTTATTCATAGTCCTTATTAAGATTTTTTTATCTTTCTTCCTCACAAATTTAAAGTTTCACATCTGTTTATCTCTGAAATTTGCATTAGGAAGTTGAGACATAGATCTCGCATCTCCCTTTGACACTGAGATCCCCATACATGATCCTTATTGATGACCATCTTTTGTATATGCTCATACCATTAATAATATTTGTCCTCTAGATGTAATCATGTTTTGATCCCCAGGTTTTACTCCATGTATATTTTCAGCAATCTTAAAATTTGTTTCAAGTTTTCATTGAAGGGAATTCTGATTGTATTATTCAGAATTCTTTTGAGATGTTCTTGCCAATGCCCTTGGCCATAAAAGTGCTTTGGTACCATTGTTATAAGACCAACTAAAACACCTACCAATAAAGAAGAATTTGAAGCTAAAACTGAAGAAAGTCAGAAACAATACATGAAAATTTGATATTCTATAAATCTAGGACAACTCTAGATCTGGAAAATATAAATCTCATCTGAACTGAACAGAAATTAAAAAAATTCACTGAAATTTTTGATTGAAGATTTTGGTACATTGTTGAAGTTTTTTCTGGGTGTACTGTGTAGCCAAACTTTTGTCCAATGTTTTGTGTGAGCTTCCTTACTCATCTTTGGGAAAATTACTGGTATAGCTAAAGCTCTAAAATCTGAAAATGGCTTTAATGAAAACTTGAATTTGCCGAAAAATTGAATCCTAATTTAATTTCTAGAAAAGACCTGAATTCTAACTTCTAGTTTTCTTTCATTTTTTCTTTTCAAAACTTAATAGAGAACACAATTAAAATATCGTCGAAACTAGAATAGAAGTTACATAGAAAGGAAAATAGCTCTGAGAGGGTGTGGATGCTGACTCAACCAATTGATATGGATTATGATAACTGGTGTGGTCTTCTCTAAGTTTTCAGAATCTCTTTGTAATGAAATAGGGAAGTACTTCACAATTTGTTCACAACTGTTGTCTTTCATTGTATTTGTTGCCTCAATGTTTAGTTACAAATATTTCATATTTTATGAAAAAGGCATTTAACCCGACTGGCAATTGATAGTCTCTTAAGCTCTATCTAATAGCATCTACTTTTAGGATAGATTCCCAATCCTGGTTATTTTAAGTTTAAACTAATATTTCTTTGTACAATCAATATTTAAGTTTAAAATAGGAAAATAGTAATCAGGCACATCATTTATTTGGGAACAGCTTACTTGGTAATTTAGTAGTTTTAGTATTACTCTGAATTGAGTTATTTCAATATAAAATTTAAATAGATATGGCAATATGTCCTTAATCTTTGTTTTAGCAATAAGCTCCATCGAATCTTGTCTATTTGATGTATTATTAGTTCAACCTAACCATCTTCAAGAATCTGTAGTCATACACATTGGGGATTTTTGATAACCTTTGTTTGAATGTATGACCTTATTAAATTTTTCTTCCCTCACCTTGAATATAAAAGCAGTCTGTATTGGAACCATTTGAAGTTTGATTGGAATTTTAGAGGAATTGTATTATTTAGTGGATTATTTTTAAGCCTTCAATTTATAAACCTTTCTATGAACTAGTCAGAAAGGTCTTATTCCAACTTTTGCATTATGTGGTTCTTAATGTTGGTACATACACAACTCTAGACTATGGATTTGAATGTTGTTAATGTGTGGATATAAATTTGTGTAGTAAAATGTGAATTTTAAAATAGCCAATAATTTTTCTTTATCCATATCAAAAGCGGAGATGGAAATGTCTGAATTTTAAAATAGCCAATAGTTTTTCTTTATCTATCTTTGAGAATCTTGTAGTTTATTTCTTCAAAAATTTGTTTTTCAAATAATGGCCCAATTATTATATTTGGAAAGACAATATGGTTTTCCTAAAAAATGCCCGCTTAAGTTTCTGCAGGCATATTAAAGGGAAAAATGTTCTTATAGTAACAAACACAATTGTCGGTCCATTGTACTTGGAAAGAGTTGTGGCTGCGATTACTCATGGTTCAAAAAATTCAGTGGAAAGTTGATGCAGAGCAAGGGTGAACAATTCAAAACAATCTCAGTCAACCAATCTTGCAATTTATCAAACATCCAATGGTGAGTTTTGCTTGACAAGCCTTCATTCTTCTAGTAGCCTTTCAAAACTAGTTGTTCCTTCATAACTTTCAAAGGAAGCATTACATTCAAAATGTAAAGGCACTTTTAGATACCCTTTTCGCCATTTACAACCATATCGAAAGACTAGGGCATAGTCCTTTGTACAACATATCTCAGAATCAAGGTAGGTTACTTTGGATGGAAACCTCCAAAAATGGACTGTCCTCTTCTTGAATAGGCCTAAAATGTGAAAAGATCAGACCTAGGGCATCACCAAAACATGTGCCAACCCAAACCCTAGAACCTGAAATTTTTAGGAATGCAAATATATTCAATGATAAGCAATTCCACCAATTTTTAGGAATTTCTACCATGGGAATGACAAGAAATGCATTTTACAAGTCCACTAGGAACCTTACCTAGGATTCTGGACTGTTTTTAAAAAAAAGCTTGTAACTTCTACAAAACTTAATAAAAATTGATGAAACAAAAACCAAAATTTAGAGGATTCACGTGCCAACACTATCCAATAGGTTTTAGATTCATTACTGATTCGACAGACCGTACTATTCAACAAATCAGGAAAGAACATGTTTAGAAAATTGTAGAAAATAGGGTTTTTATTACTCAAACTTCAAATCTCCAAAAACCCAACCTCATGGTCGATGGTACAAGGCCTTTTAAGGAATTTCTAACAGATTCCCAACAATTACAAACCACATTTCAACTTAAAACCATTCATAGTCCCATTTGACAACAAAAAGTGTAAAACTTGTTTTTGCAACATTATGCAATTTTACAATATTTTGCAACTAAACTCTAATTCACTCTTAAGCACTCAAACTAGACCTAAACAAGCATGAAATGGTTCTTAAAGACCTTATTACATGAAAATAACTCAAACAAACCCAAATATCAACTTTGACCCCTCTTGAAGGCATTAAAACCTGGGTGCCCTTGCACCAAAAGTGTTATTCTACAAGATGGAGAGAAGTACAAGGAAATGGTAACTAAAGCATTTATAGTCCATCGGCTAATCTTTATAAGTCTATTACTCTTGAACGAATATGCTTGCTACTGTATTTATCTGTTAGTCACGAAGAGGTCAAATTGACTACAACTATCTACTTTGCATGTCAAAAATTTAAATGCTCTGCTGGCTAAGATACCAATTTCCAGATTCCTTTATATTTCTATTTTTTGTGGAGAGACTTTAGATGTATCTACTCAACATGACATTTTATGGCTGCATATAGATTTTCTCTACTATGGCATTCTTCTCTTATTTCTGACTAATGCCCAAGATTGAAGTAGCCCCAATTGTCTATATGAAAGATATGTTCAACATATAAAACTGTGATCTGTTCAGGGGACTCTCATGAAGGTCTTTGATAAGGATATTGAGACACAAATGGATCGATGATGTACATTTATTGCTCTTGGAGGAGGTGTGATTGGCGATATGTGTGGTTTTGTTGCTTCTGCCTTCCTCTGTGGAGTAAATTTCATTCAGATTCCAACAACACTGATGTCTCAGGTTCGATTATTGCTTGACTTCCAACTTAACTGTTTTCCTCTTAGCTTTGGAGCATTTTTTCTCTATTAATATATGTGCAATCCCTTCTTACTTATGGGTACAGGTTGATTCTTCAGTTGATGGAAAAACATGCATAAATCATCCTCTGGGAAAGAACATGATTGGTGCATGTTTCCAACCTCAGTGTGTGCTAATAGACACTGTAAATATGCTGCATACATTACCTGATAGAGAACTAGCTTCTGGTATTGGTGAAACTGTTAAGTGTAGTGTTGTTAGAGATGCTAAATTCTTTGAGTGGCAAGAAAAAAACATGAATGCTATCCTAGCAAGGTATTTTGAGCTTCATCCCAAAGCAATTTTTCATATAATTTGTAGGTTCTCAATGGAAAAATGTTTTACTCTGTGATGTGCAGGGATCCAAATGCTTTGGCATATCCATCAAGCGATCATGTGAAATCAAAGCTGAAGTTGTGGCATTGGATGAAAAAGAAAGTGGCCTAAGAGCCATATTAAGTCTGGGACATACATTTTCCCATGTAAGTTTTTTATTTTGGTTGTGTTTTTAAATGCTATGCTTTTGAGATATATAGAGAAATTCATTGTTCTTTCTCTTCAGGATTCTCAAGTTGAGCATTTGTTACCTGGTGCATTATACCATGATTAACACTTTTAGTCTGTGTGTTGGCCTACATATTATTCTCTAACCTGAAGCATTCTTGTAGTGTTTGAAACCCTTGTTTTTTATCTATGTGCTATTAGATTCTAATAATCTAATGCTAAGCTAACAATGACATGCATGCAATAGAAAAAATGGCTAAAATTCAATGCATATTCATTTGATTTCTTCTTTGTTATAGTCATTAGAATCATGAGGTTTTATAGGTTCTTCGCCCCAGCACAATTAACTCTAGTATGCATATGCATGTTATAGTTTCGCATGGTTTTACAAGAGTGAATTGTGTGCACACTTCAATTAACTGGACTACAACTGCACGTTTAGTTAACTGACATGACTGTGCTTAGGCTCTAGTTAACTATTACCTAAGTCGGTTCTGGTAGAGGTACAGGATACGGGTATGTTAATATGGCAAAAAAAAATACTAGGTATGGTACATTTGGGTACGGCTGTATAATATATATATATGCAAAAAAATTAAAATATATATAGAATTGTAAATACATTTGATAGTATGATCATACTTCATTGTTGGTCAATGGTAGTGATAAAGATAAATGCCAATTGATAGTTCAAAATTTCAATATTATGTCATATAACATATATGTCTAGGGTCACGATTCAAATGAAAATCATTACAATTACAAAATTGAAATAAATACAATAAAAAATGTGTATAATTGTCTTCAATTTTCATCAATCATGAAAAAGATCTAGATTGAGGTCATCATTTGGTTCAACATTATTTGAACCACAAGTAAATGAATTGGCACTCGCACTAGGTGCATCATGTGTAAGAGTCTCATCATCATCATCATCTACAATGACTCTAGCAAGCTCTACAATAGATGCATCCAAGTTGGCACACTTAGGAGCTATGTCTCAATGCTTCATTGAACCTTCCTTGTACTGATCTTGCTTATGTGATAGAAGATGCAAATTGGAATGGACATAAATCAAGTCTTCTAACCAGTTATGCTTCACTAAGTGGATAAAGGAGTATGTACTCCACTTCCATTCAGCCAAAGAACTTGCAACTTGTTGAAATTGAAGGGAAAACCAACACAACTTAAAAATAAAAAATGCAAAATAAATTAAATAATGGTAAGTACTAAATTCTACAATACAAATGTTAAATAATAAAAAATAAAAAATACTTGTGATAGAATCTTGAGTGCAAGAGGCTAGAGGAACAAATAATATTTTCCATGGAGGTACCACCCTATATGAGCATCTACATTGTATTGGTCTTGAAGAGCACAAATACTATGATCTCATCCCAAGATGAACATGCCAACTCTTTCCTAACATTTTCCACCACTTCTAGATTTGAGAAGAGTCTTTTGAACTCCCGCTTGTACCCATTAGAAACTTCACTATCTCTATATGGTGGAGTTCTCCTTGGCAAAGCAAGTATTTTTTTGCTATAGTATTTGGGAGATAATGCATATGTAAGATGTTTTCATGTGTTCATCTTGTTCCAGTGGTGATGAATGATTTTTTCAACACTTCAGAAAAATGTTTCTTCGGGCTCACTCTCTTTTTGTGCTATTATGACCTTTATCTTTTCTATCATGGAGTCAACACCATCATAGATTTCTCCCGAACATGGTTGATTTGTATCAGAAAACCTGATCATACTCGTGATAGGCTCAATAAAACTCAAGACAATCCAATCGATCCAACCAATCATCATCTAGAATCAACAACTTGACCTTTTGGACCCTCTCTAAATTTGATTACTTCCAAATACTCCATTGATTGCTAGTAACCATGGCACACAATGCCTCTCACACTTTCACAAGTCTCAAAACAATCATGTGCGATGCAAATTGGGTCTCAGCAACCTAGGATCATATAAAAAATAAGTTAATAACACACTTCAATATATTATATAAGTAAACATGGTATAAATAAAATTAAAAAATAAGTTAAATAATTAAATTAAATTTACCTTCAATAATTCCAAATTCGAGAAAGTTTTGAAAATGCCTTGTGACATATGGTGGTTTGTCACAAACATTTGGATATCCTCACCTTCCTAGTATATAGCTTTCACCCACTCTATTTTAGTGTCAATTGCTTGCATCACCAAGTTAAGGGAGTGGACAATGCATGGTGTCCAAAAAATGTGCTCATACATTTCCTCAACCAAAGCACCTGTAGCCCTACAATTTTTGCATTGTCCATAATGATTTGGACAACATTTTTAGGACCCACCATCTATATGAATTCAATGAGGATTTTAGAAACGAATTTTGCATCCTTGATTTTCCCTTATAATTAATTGCCTTCAATAACGTTGCCCCTTTGGGGGACACTGTAATAACATTTACTAAAGGTCAGTTTATGCAATCTTTCCATCCATCAAAAACAATAGGCACTCTTGTTTCAAACCAAGAATCCCTAGTAAGGTTTAAATATCCAATATTAGATAGTCAATGAGTTTCCCCATTGGTAATAGCACCTAAGAAAGGAGGCGAGTGGAGAGTATGTGTGGATTACAGAGAATTAAATACAGCAACAAGGAAGGATCATTTCCCTCTTCCCTTCATTGATCAAGTGTTAGATTCATTGATTCATTGGCACGGAAGAAATACTTTTCTTTCCTAGATGGGATCATTGGCTACAATTAAATTAAAATAGCTCCAGGAAGATCGGGATAAAATAACCTTTACACATTCATGGGATACCTATGCCTACTCATTCTTGCCATTTGGGCAATGTAATGCATCCTGCAACCTTCCATTTCATATTTTTCCCATGATTCCATGGAAATATACATGGATGACTTCACCACCTATGGAAATTCTTATGAAGAAGCATTAGCAAACTTGGAGAAGATCCTTCAAAGGTTCCAAGACCACAATCTCTCCCTTAGTCATGAGAAAGGTTTCATGATGATGACTAAAGGAGTGGTTTTGGGACACTTTGTGTCAAGAAGGGAAATTCAGGTGGATCCTAATAAAATAGAAGTGATCTCAAATCTACCTACCCCCTAGAAGCAAAAATATGTGAGAAGTTTTCTTGGCCATGCAAGATACTAAAAGAGATTCATTAAAGATTTTAGTAAAATAGCAACTCCCCTGTTTGTCCTCCTATCTAAGGACATTGAGTTTGAATGAACCACTACCTGCCAAGAAGCTTTTGAAGCTCTTAAAATATCTCTCACAAGGATATCTATTTTGAGAGGACCTAACTAGACAGTTCATTTTCACATACATACAGATGCCTCTGACTTTGCTATAGGAGCTTTTTAGGAGAAAAGGAAGGTAATTTGGAGTATGATATTTACTACATAAGCAAAAATCTACAGGATGTTAAACTTAATTACATTGTTACAAAGAAGGAAATGTTAGTGGTAGTCTATGCAATTAACAAATTCAGACACTATATCATCGGTTATCTTGTTTTTGTTCATACCAATCATACAATAATCTGATACTTGATGAACAACCAATAGAGGACACCTTGTCAGATGGTTATTATTGCCGAAAGAATTTGATGTCATTATTGTAGATAAACCAAGCAAAGAAAACGTGGTAGTTGATTTCATCTCAAGGCTAAATATCAAAATAGAAGAAGAAATTGCAGATGACTCTTTTCGTGATGAACACCTGTTTTCTTTAACAATGCACACACCCTAGTATGCAGATATAGCCAACTATTTTGGTTGCAGGAAGGATACCCCCACATCTTTCACCAAGGGAAAAGCCAAGAGAAAGGAACCACTTAGTTGAACACAACTTCTCATATTCATGGATGGCTAGCTATTTATTCTACATAGGTTCTAATAATATTATGAGGAGGTGCATGAGGGAAGATGAATTTTATGATATCTTGAAGGTTTGTCATGATGGACCTTATGGAGGAAACTTTGCAGCCAAAAGAACAACCCTCAAGATCCTAAATAATGGATATTATTGGCCAATGCTACATAAAGATGCAATAACTTAGTATACAAGAATATGTGATTGATGACAGAGGATGGGTAGAACTACAAAGAGCGATGAGATGCCATTGTAGCCATAATGGGCCTACAGCCACAATTGGTCATTGCGCCATTTAATAGTGGGGCCTTGATTTCATTGGACCAATAGATCCCATTTCCAAAAATGAGTATATACTAGTTTGTACTGGCTATCTAACCAAATGAGTAGAAGTTAAGGCATTGCAGTTTGCTAGAGATAGAAAAGTTGCAACTTTCCTATATGAGGAAATTTTCACAAGGTATGGCATGCCTAGGGAGATACTCATAGATCAAGGACCACAATTTGCTTCAGATATGATTGCCCATTTGGTCAAAGAATATGAGATCAAACATAAGAAATCAACTCCCTACCACCCACAATCAAATGGGTGGATTGAGGTTACAAATAGGGAAATTGAAGCCATCCTAACCAAAATAGTCAAATTGCATAGAAAGGACTGAGCAGCAAGGTTACCAAAATTTTTTAGGGCATATAGGACAACCTGAAAACCCACCACAAGATTCATACCATATGAATTGGTATATGGGAAAAAGGTTGTCCTCCCCATTGAATTTGAATATAAAACACTCAAAACAATGGTGCAACTTGGAACGGATCTCCCTAAAGCTCAAATGGACAGAATGCACAATCTCAATGCTCTAGATGAGTTAAGAATGGAAGTAGTCCATCATACTGAAATTATACAAAAATAGAGAATCAAGTGGCATGACCAATTCATCAAGACTAAAGAATTTCATGAAGGGGACTGGGCATTACTCTATGATTCAAGATATAAGGACCACAAAGGTAAACTACAAACATAGTGGTTAGGTCCTTATGAAATAAAGCAAGTCTTTTTGAATGGAGTACAATTAACCATGATTGATCCAATCAAATTCTCTTTGATGGTAAATGGACATTGTCTTAATCTCTATAAAAAGTTATTGCATAAAGAGGATTTTCTACACCACTTGCAGTAATAGTTTATACCATCCTCAGGATTGCAAAACTCAAAATTGATTATCAATCATGAAAAAACCACTGAATCATCCATTGCTACATCTGTAGATGAGCCAACCAGCTCACCTACCGATATTTCACAGGTATGAATTTCAGTCAATAATAAATAATAAAATAATAAAAAAAACACATGCACACACATCTCCACTTACACCTACATGCAACAACGTTGCACACACTTCTTCTCACGGGACCTATAGCAACAACCTCAAGGAACTTACATAAGGGACCTTTTCTACTACTACCTGCAACATCTACATCCAACTCACTTCCATTCACCACACAACAACTATCACTTTCCACTGACATCACTCTCATCCCATATACATGTAGCCACTCAAATTTTGTCACCACTTACACGTAGCATATCATCTCACTCCCAGTTATTTCTATGCATGTCACAACCTTTCTTCCTTATATGTCTTTTTAGAGACACATTCCATTCATTCACTTGGGTTCTCCATACGGTAAACTACATACAGTCACATCCATTTACTTCCATCAGCATATTTCTCTCACCTAGTTGCTTATCGGCAATCATTCATATCAATTTGCTTGTGCCATCTTTCCCATCATCGCAATAATTATAGGTATTTTTCACATTATCAACTATAATTGGAATTAACACTATTTCTTTTATTTGTGTTTCACATTCATGCATCATTTATTTTATAATATATACATCTCTACAATGCTTTAAACATAATTCCCTCTGTACTTCCCATACACCATGCCATTATAGGACAAATTGACACTTTAAGTTGGGGGAGGATTCCACATTAATTATAAATATATAAAATATTTGGTTTGGGATGCCATACTAAAGCCTAGTACCTTCATAAGCTAACAATCAACTGGTTTAGTTGTAAGTTGCATATACCAACACAAGCAATCTTTGGTAAAGGCACCATCAAAAATTGCAAAGTCACAAAAACAGATATTACAACCATTCAAAAAGGCAGGAACTAAGGCATAGCAATGAGTAGATTGAAGAACAATTCATCTAAAGAAGATTGTAGAACTACAAAATGAGGGGAGACATTATAAGAAGGGAACCAACAACTCATAATACACTACTAGAAGACCAAGTATGGTTTCCTATTTTTCAACATGTTAGATGACTAGATTACTTCCTTCATCTTACAGAATTCAATGAGGCAATGACACATCAATTTTCTAGGACATTACAGAATAATGAAGCTATAGTAAGAGGTCTAAGAGTGGACGCCTCGTAAGGAGTATTTGTAGAAGTCTTTGGGCTGCTCGTAATTGGGGAGGAGTTTCCAATGCATGCAAATTGCATTATAGCTTGGAATGAATTCATGCAGCCATGAGAGGAATTAGATTCCTCTTCCCAATGTACTAAATGACTCTCCTTACTTTGGTTATGGGAATTTGTAGTTGTTTACATAATTAAGTACTTGAACTGTGATGGTAGATAATCCCTTTTGTATACGGTACACTTTAAGTTATTAAGTCACCTTCACCATCAGAGGCTTGTGAATGTTTTGAATTTCTTTTATAATTTGCTAAAATGAATGCTAGCTAAGTATAAGTGAAAGAGAAACCATTATGCCTTGTCTCATCACTGTTTAGTCACTATATTGATAAAGAAAATCCTTAGATCCCAATTCCCAGACATTTCTTGGGAAGATTTTCTAGCATGCAATAACATAAATGGCAAACCTCTAAGGCCCAAGCTAATCGAAGCAAATAGGGCTCAGGAGGTGAATGAGCCATCAACAGAAGGGGAAGAGGAATATGTAACCTCTTCCCCACAAGTCACCTCACCTACCTGCAGCAATAATACACAACTAGAGCTGGAGATGCCAGAAACCCAACTTGCAACCTCTGAAGCACAACCCGCAACACCTCTAGAATTTGAGATCCGTTGTTTCCACATAAAACCCTTCCATGCCTAAAATTCATAAAAGAAAATGTACACCTTCCTCCCTTAAATCTAAAAAACAACAGAAAAGACTATGCAGCCTAAAAGGCAGTCACATCGCCTAAAAGAAAAGGGCATTGCAGGAGGAAAGGTCCATTCCCAACTAGAAAAGTTTTTTGTGATAGATTCAGAAACATACTCTAAAAAGGAGAATTTATCTATTGATAAAGAGCAATCAAGGTGCCTGCAATTTATGTGTCTAGACACAACTCCAGATTTTGAATCTAAAGAGGATTTTTCACAAGAAGCTCAAACCTCCTAGCAATCCACCAAACCAAGAGGAACTTGTTTCCCCAGCTAAGTCTAATGGCGACCTATTTCTAGAGGATGAAGAGTAATTACTTTTAAAAGGCAAAGAGAAAGTTAGTGAGCTATATGCAGCGCTTCAAAAAATTGAGGAACTAGAAGAATAGCTAAAAAGAGTACCAACAAAATGAAATAGGGTTGGACAACAAGGTTAAAGAGTTGGAAAATCAGTTGCATGCTTATCAACAACAAGGAACGGGTTAGGAAAAATTGGCCCAATTGGCCATCATTGAAATAAATAAGAAAATCCCAAAACTTGATGAATAGAATGATTCTCCAATAGCACTAAAAACCCTAACTCTAGTTACCTTGGGAATAAAATTGTGGAATAAAATGGAAGAAATTTCTCAGTTACAACAGGAATGGAACAAAAATAGAACTAAATTGATAGTGAAGCATGACAGAGAAATTGAGAAGAAAAACTTAGAAATTAAGAGGTTGATGGTAAAATTGATGAAATGGCTAACATGTTGTTCAACTCATAAGATGCAGACCACCTACTACCTACTAGGGTCTATGCCCTATTCTTGCAGGAAATTTTTTTGAGTTTTCAATTTAGTTAGTTAGTGATCTTCTTGTTTCATTATCATCAACAACATTGTTCCTAAAAGCTTATCAAGAGGCCACACCAAACATGCACAATCAACTATTTGAATTTTATTTGCATAATCCGGTTGTTCCATATGATACTGCTTGGAACTCACTATTTTTTTTGTGGGAGATGTTCAAATAAAAGCAGTAGCCTCATTCATTCAAAATGAACATCAAAGAGTCCTATTGCGAAAACATTATCATGGAAGGGAGAAGTCACTTCCCCTTGAGATTAGAGCAAAAGCGAAGGACCCCAATGAGGTAGTTGAGGAATGGATTGAACTAGTGGAAAAACTTGGGGTGGAAAAGAAATTTTGCAATGCAGGGAAAAAGACTCTAAAAGATTTAAAGAATTGGCATCTAGAACAAGAAAAGAGGCACTCAATTTCTCCCAAGATAGATGAAATGAAATGACAAAAGAATTGAAAAGGAAAGAGCCCCATTTTGTTTTTAACTACTTAGCATCAGTCACTTGGGCACATAAATACATCAAATCTTCCCTTCAACACCAGATTACTTGGATTCCTCTGACTTTTCATCCTCCCAGTCATGTCCCCTAAAATCATAACACTAAGATATAGAATATTGAAAAGCAAGTAAATAAATAAAATGCATACAAAAATATGTAAAGGAGAACATCAGAAATTTAATATTATTACAATTATAATTATCATAAGATAACATTATAATTATAATTATCGAATATAACAAATATTAACAAGATTAAATAAATATTAACCATTTGATATTATTTTAATTATTATAAAATACACAGAAAATACCAGAGAAAATAAATATAAAACAAGTGAAACATAAAAATATATTAATAAACATAAACAAAAAATATATATATATATATATATTGAATGGACTGAACCCTTAATGCTGGCCAAGTTATTGGAAACACACAAAGTCAATAATAAAGATATAATATGAAGTGAGAATTTTTTATGACTCACAATTAATATTATGAAGCCAGTGCTGATTCGTTTGAAATTCAGCCACGTAATTTATTAAAGCAACGGTGAATAAGACCAAAAGTCTTATTTGAGAAACCAAAAATGAGGACTGACTATTATTAATGTGTAGTGCAAGCAAAGTTAAAAAGTGTGTTTAGATATAAGACAAACTGTAAGGGTGTGCGATTAATTTTGTTAAGGTTGTTTTTCATATGAGGAGGTATGATCTTATTTGTGAAATAAAGCAACGATTTGTTTGAGATATTATGAGAAGCGATTTGGTTAAGAATCATAATATACCATAAGGAGTGAAGGAATATTATGGGATGTTGTGATTAAAGTTTAATAAGATAGTAATTAAAGTTAAGAAGATATTAATAGGAAGAGAAAATATAATTTAGAAGAATCATTCATAAGAGTGATAAGAGTGAAATATTTAGATCATCTTTGATTACTGGAATATATTGATCCTTAATGTTTCTAATGTCTCCTTGAGAAACACTTTGAATGTGAGATTCGGGAATTAAGTGCTTCCACTAGAAGGGGATCATCGTGAAGACATGAGACATAATGAGTTACAAAGAATATGTCTGGAGAGGTCAATGCAGTGCGCTGAACCGAGGTAAGCATCCTCACCGACTGGTTAATCATTGAGGATTATGGAATCAATACGAATTACTATGGCAGTAGGTTACAATATAATAACTAACCCCATGTCTTATTAAATTCAGTATCAATGAATGTTTATAACACTTTAATATGTTATGATTTGTGAATATAGTTAAGTATATTATGATGGATGAATGTATTGAGAAATTGAATAACATATTAATAATGGATAGATATGTATATATATTGTGACTCATATATACATCATAGGTGTTTGACAAATACCATGTATAGATGTAAATGAATATTATTTACAACAATCCAATAATGATGCTTGCAGTAATTATTGTATATCATAATCTATTATCAAATGGTTAATATTTATTTGGTCTTGTTGATATTTGTTATATTCGATAATTATAATTATAATGTTATCTTATGATAATTATAATTGTAATAATATTAAATTGCTAATGTTCTTCTTTACATATTTTAGTATGCATTTTATTTATTTACTTGCTTTTCGATATTCTATATCTTAGTGTTATGATTTCAGGGGACATGACAGTCCACCCCACCCAAGATTGCTTGTCCTCAAGCAATCACAGAAATGTCTTCACACTACAATAGTTACAGCTCCTCAACTCAAGAAGCAGTTTGACAAACCAAGATTTTAACCAATCTTTTAAGCATAAAACACCATGGAATAATCTTGTTTGAAGACACATTTGGAATGAAGCAAATGCATGGAAATACGTGTAATGAAGCATGAATACACGTAGCTCAACCAAGTAGCTCAAGAAAGAAGCCAACTCAAGCACACAAGCGAGCAGCTCAAGCAAGCAAACAAGTAGCTCAAGCAAGCAAACAAGTAGCTCAAGTAAGCAAGCAACTTGACAAACAACATTCCTCACATTCTCCCAAGTAATTATAACACATCTTGTTGAAGATACATGAAGTAACATATAAATGCATGTGATACATTGAGTATAAATATGAGGCACGAATACATGCAATACATAGATTATACACAAGAAGAATGAAGTATATACACGAGTACATGAAGTCACAAAGCATACATCATAAAGTATACACTTAAATACATAAGTCGCATGAATACACATATACACATAAGCCACAAGGTATACACCTAATTACACCTGAATACATATAAGTCACAATGTATGCATTTGAATACAACGTCGCAGAGTATATAAAGTCATAGAGTATACATCGTCATGAAGTACACACTTGAATACAAGGTCACAGAAAATACAAAGTCATAGAGTATACACTCGAATACATCATCATGAAGTATACACTTGAATACAAATACAAATCATAGAGTATACACTCAAATAATACCAATCATGGAATATACACTCGAATACAAATACAAATCATAGAGTATACACTCAAATAATACCAATCATGGAATATACACTCGAATACAAATACAAATCATAGAGTATACACTCAAATAATACCAATCATGGAATATACACTCGAATACAAATACAATCAAATGAAGTATACCGTCAGACAATTGGGAAGGGGATTTAGTGCATCCCATACTACACCGTGGACCCGTCCACTGTCCCAAGGTCATCAAGCATACACATGAGAATGAAGCATACACACAAATACACATAATATGCAAGGTATTCATATGAACATTTGTTACAAAGCATACACATGAGTCAGAAAGTAGTCCTTTGAATACATGTAAGGCACACATAGTATACACAGGATGGTAGGAACATGCTTTGATACCACTATAATGTCCCCTTATTAGAGATATAATTTCTTGTTCATGATTAGATCATTTTAGTTTGCACATTTCAAGAAATAAGACAAATAAAATGTATTATCATCTAGTGCATAAAACACATCGTAATTTGATATGACTTATTACTCTTGATCAGAATAAATCTTTGCCTTCGCTCCTCTTTCCTAACCTCATTGGACGGTAGAATTACAGTGCAAAGGGTGTGTGAATGATCTCAAAGTGGGCTCCCTCAAGGTTTTCCACCCATCTTGGGACCGTCCATCAATAGAGCGAATTAACAACCTTTCCCTCCATAAACTCCCTGTCCTTATTGAGTGATAGCGAAAGGGAGTTTTGGCCCGAAGTCTATTCTTTAAAGTAAAGTCATAATAGCTTATGATATACAATATGTAATGTCCCCTTATTAGAGACAAAATTTCTTGTTCATGATTATATCATTTCAGTTTGCACATTTCAAGAAATAAGACAAATAAAATGTATTATCATCTAGTGCATAAAACACATCATAATTTGATATGACTTATTACTCTTGATCGGAATAGATTTTTTCCTTGGCTCCTCTTTCCTAACGTCATTGGATGGTAGAATTACAGTGCAAAGGGCACGTGAATGATCTCAAAGTGGGCTCCCTCAAGGTGTTCCACCCGTCTTGAGACCATCCATCAATGGAATGAATTACGAGCCTTTCCCTCCACAAAATCCATGTCCTTATTGAGTGCTAGCGAAAGGGAGTTTTGGCCCGAAGTCTATTCTTCAGAGTAAAGTCATAATAGCTTATGATATACAATAATTGTTGCAAGCATCATTATTGGACTGTTGTAAATAATGTTCATTTACATCTATACATGGTATTTGTCAAACACCTATGATGTATATATGAGTCTCAATATATATTCATATCTATCCATTATTAATATGTTATTCAATTTCTCAATACATTCATCCATCATAATATACTTAATTATATTCACAAATCATAATAGATTAAAGTGTTATAAACATTCATTGATACTGAATTTAATAAGACATGGGGTTAGTTATTATACTGTAACCTACTGCCACAGTAATTCGTATTGATTCCATAATCCTCAATGATTAATCAGTCGGTGAGGATACTTACCTCGGTTCAGCACACTGCACTGGCCTCTCCAGACATATTCTCTGTAACTCATTATGTCTCTTGTCTTCACGATCATCCCCTTCTAATGGAAACACTTAATTCCCGAATCTCACATTCAAAGTGTTTCTCAAGGAGACATTAGAAACATTAGGGATCGATATATTCCAGTAATCAAAGATGATCTAAATATTTCACTCTTATCACTCCTATGAATGATTCTTCTAAATTATATTTCCTCTTCCTATTAACTTCTCCACTCAAAGATATATATATGTATGTATCCTTACTCATTTCATGTTGGTCATTATAAAACTTATCTATAATTACCTTGCATATATATATATATATATATATATATATATATATATATATATATATATTAAGTATACCTTCCGGTCCTACTAATTGCTGAATCCTTTACTTTCATTTATTCATAGTCATTTTCTTTAACTTACTAGAATTCATATAAATATTTAAGAAGAATCAAGACTTCACATTACCATGTATTTGATGATGAACAAATTTCAATACGTAATGGTCCATCATCTATGTTGTATCGAAGTAGATTTATATTTATGACCATCCATTTATATACTTTGTGTCCCAAGGCGGGTGAACACCTTGAGGGGAGCCCACTTTGAGATCGTTCACATGTCCTTTTTCAACTGTAATTCTACCATCAATGAGGTTATGAAAGAGGGCTTAGGAAAATGCTTCTTCGATCAATAGTAATAAGTCATATAAAATTATAATGTGTTTTATAAACTGAATGATAATACATTTATTTACATGTATTTCTTGAAATGTTAAATTGAAATGATCTAATCATGAACAAAATTATGTCTCTAATAAGGGGACATTACACTCCCCTTCTCCTTTACCCAATTTTACATTGGATAGGAAGGAAGGGAGAGCAAGGGACAATAGAGCAAGTCAAATGGGAGAGAATATCTACACATAAAGGATTCTACCTAAAGTAGGGAGGAGTCACTAACACTATGGACTAGAGAGAAACTGTATTACAATATAACTAGAGGCCATGAATTGCTTGAGGACAAACAAAAAGCTAAGTTGGAGGGAATGATGAGTCCTAGAATTGTCCTCTTTTCCTTGTTTAAGTCTCATACATTTCACAATATTTCTAATGGTTTCAAAGACATTACCCAAACTTTCCTACTTAATTATTAAAAGCATTTAGGATGATACATTATATTGCTAAATGATTGCGTGAATCTATGAATGTCTATGAAAGTTAATTAGAGCTTTATGTTGATTACCGTTATTAATGATGAAGAGATGCCTTTGAAATAAACTAACCCTTGCAGCAAAGGATCTGTCAACCCACAGCAAAGGATGCCTATCAGCCTGCAGCCAAGGGGATGATCACCTATAGTCTGTGTTACACAGGGACGCATCCCCTGCCCCAAAACCCACTGTCCCCATCCCCAGCCATCCCCAGGACAGGGGGACGCAAAGGGGACGTCCCCAAGTCATCCCCGAAACAGCCCAACTAGCAAGAAACGGGAGGAAACGTCCCCTACCCTTTGGAGACGGTTCCCCGTCCCCAGTACGAATGGGGGACGTTAGAAACGTTCCTCATCATACCGGGGACGACTAGCCGTCCCCCATGGACAGGGAGCTTCCTGGGTTAAATAAACATTTAAAATTTTGATTTTTTAAATATTTTGTCCTCCTTTCTAAGGTGATTTTTGAGCTTGGGTTGTTTGACATTTTGTCAAACACTTGGCATGCAAAGTGACTGAGTTCTGATTTAAGTATTTATGCTTGTATTTGATTGAATTTAATGCCAAATCATTTGCATAAAACATAAAATGATAACGCTATCATAACATCCAACATATATGACATTCAACCTCAAATCTGGTTGTTACTATATCAAGTAGATACATTACATTCGGGTCTAATATAAGTCTAATTTGATTACAACAGACATTTCCTTAATCTAATTTATAATGATTCCTAATAAAATACAAACATCAGATCCTTGAAATACAATAATAGTTTAATGACATTTATTATGTTTTTTTTTTTTTAGATTATAGGAATGGTGCTTACGACTATAAGCTGCAGTCTTTGATATTTTAGCATTGGTAGGCGCGACACGCCCTCCGGTACCACGGGACGGGGGGAGACTAGAACTCGTGACTAGCAGAGCCGCAACGGAATTACTTAGCCAACCGAGCTAGGGCCCCCGCCCAATGACATTTATTATGTTGTTATACTACTGTTCTCGTGATTTATTTACATATTGATATTGTTGTTATCAATTATTAATTTATTGACATATCTCTCTCTCTATAATAAATTAATAAATTTTGAAAAAATCATATATATATATATATATATATATATGTCATCGTCCCCTACTGTCCCCTAAAAATGGCCCCCTAGGAAACATCCCGGAAATGCGTCCTCTATCGTCCCCTCATCCCTGTCCCCAAAACACTGTGGAACATAGCCTATAGTACATGTCGTCTTTCGTAGTTAGAGGTAGTGGTCGAAGATTGTGGAAATGATTTATTTATAGATCATATTATCTTTTTACTTTATGCTATCACCAGATAGAGATAGTTGTGGAGGAAAAAAGATATGCCCTATTGAGCACATTATTGTTTATAATAAGATTGAGTCCTCTTCCTATTTTTTTAGGAGAGTTGAGAATTGTTTTCAAGTTGTTTCAAGTCCAAGAATAATCAAACTCTCAAGATCTTGTATATATGTTTGATCTTGTGAGAGGTCAGGAATCTAGTATTCTCATGTTAAATAGATTTGGATACAAGTGCTTTTTTTGTCAATTTGATACTCTGTTCTCAATTTATCTATTCAAATTGCAATAAAGATAGATACAACTTCTTTTCCATGAAATTTTGAGTTAAGATTTAAGTGGGATACCATGGGAATGCAGCTGTAGACATCCAAGTTTGACCACTCCCACATGGTCAAACCCATCCCCTTTATTCATCTATTCCATCGATATTAATTAGAGGGCTTATTTAATTAATATTTCCCCTTCACCTAAGGTTCCTAAAGTATTTAATTTAACAATTAAATACTTTACCTTTCATTCTTCTTGTCTAAATTAAATAAATATATTAATTTAGTCATTTCGCCTTGTTGAATTTAAATCATTTTAAATTCCCTCTTTTCTCTCTCCTTGTCACATCCTCCATAATCTTCTTTAAATCTAGATTAGTTTAATTAATCCATGATTAGGATGTGCACACCTTTAATCAAGATTAATGTCACATCCTCCATATTTGGCCACTCACCTCTAATCCCTCATTAATCTTCTTAATCACCTATTTGCAAAACCTTAATCTAATCACATGCCATCTTTGGTATGTTCTCCAGGTCAACCCCTCATAAGTGTTTTCCCTTTTAATCCTTGACCTCTTCCCCATGTTAATTAAAAATTCACATTTATTCATTCAATGCATTTCTCTTCCCCATGTAGGTTGTTGGGAAATTCTAAATTCCCTCATAGGTCACATTAGTCACATGAGACAAGGACTTCCTTTATGAAGACCTTGTCTTATCCTTAAGATACTTCCAATCATTTGAATTTAAAATTCACATTTATTTCTCCAACCACTTCCCTCTTCCCCATGATGATTAGTGAGGAATTCTAAAATTCCTCACTTGTCACCATCCTTCCACATGGGGACAAATTTTTTTTTGAGGAAATCTTCCCCTAATCCCAAAGTACTTGCAAATATCTCCACCTCACATGTCCTTTTTTCCATCTCATTTCAATATGGCAAGATGTGAGGGCTTGTGTGTCATCAACTCACCACAGCCCTCCATCTTGCCCATGTTGGCTAAATCCTAGTCGTTGAATCCTCTAGAGACTCTTCCCTTAAAATGGAAGATTTTGTCTCATTTTCATTCATAACTTGCATTCACATTTTCAACTTTCAAGCTCTAGCACTCAAGCATTCAACTTCATGCATTTTTGCATTCACAACCTCCATTGTTGCATTCACCAAGCTTTCATTGCATTCATCCACTCACATACCCATTTGAATCATTTGAATCCTCATTGCATCCTCATCATTTTGCATCCATTTTTAGTCTATTTGTCATCAAGGAGCACACATTCAAGCTACAATCAAAGGGCCAACCAAAAGGATCACTTGGACAAGGTATAATCTGTTATTTATCTTTATTTTGTTCAAGTCAACTTAGGCTAATCTTGAGGTGGTGTTGTGTTATTTCTCCTTTGCATTTCTATTATTTTTGCATCTTTTAGGTTTAGTAAATAACGCTGCATTACAGCAACAACTCAAGCAAGGGCCACTTGAGGTAATTGCAATGCTCCTTGTAGTTTAGATTATTATTAATAGTAGAGTAAATTGCTAAATTATATTTCATAATTTAAAGTTGAAGTGAATTATTGAGGTAGTAATTAGTCATTATCACAGTTACTTTAACCAATTGCAACATAGTCGAGTCATTAATCACTGTTCTTACAAGAGCTTTCACCCATAGCAATTGTTATTCAATTAGGTTTTCTCTAGATAAAGTTGTTTTCAGATGAAGTTGCTTTTGTTAACTCTGCTATACACAATTGATTAGGAAAAACTTAGAATTCTTAGCTACACCTACAATGCCAACATCATCCAAGAAATTAAGATTCCCTAGTTGATAAATTAAATGTAGTACATCTAGGTCAAGTGAGTTTCTTAACAAGAGATTCATTGGTTTATTGAGTTGTATGCATGCATTTTCTACATCAATTGATTGAACATAGAAGGAACTAGGCATTGACCAAGAGTCTAAATTCCTATTCAAAGATAACTCAACTACCAACATGTCTATAACACCATTTTTTGATGCCTTGGTTAGCCATGCAAAAATATTTTGACTTCCTTCCATTGTTGTTGATATCATTATTGAGAAACAAGCCAATAGAGGTGTTTTAATTATGTTGGCCCCCATTGCACTCGTTAATGGTAACTTGGTTGCCTTATCTTTGGCCTCTACCCAAGCAATGCTCTAATAGATCTTTATTTTTCCAAATTTATTTTTGTTCATCAACTAGAAGTTTTGTTTTATAATTGCATCCTCAAATAATGGTGTCCTCAACTCATAAGGGTTCGGTTCCTTGAACCCTTTTCTTGCTACAGTCATTGCATTGACCAATTCCTTCCAATGAGGGCTCCTTTCAACATTGAATGGCATGCTATTATAATACCAAAAATTGGCACACATCAACTTAGCCTCATGTTGTTTTTCCTAGTTCCATATTGTAACTTCCAATGAAAGTTGTGAATTAGGAGTGTAACATGGAAGAAAAAAGTTGTGTCTCAGTTTGTGAAATTCTACTAGCTGCAAAGTCCTCTATCTATGGCCTAATGCTAGATGAGGAGCCCCCTAAACTTTCCTCTAGACTTGTAGAACTCATTACAACTATCACTACCTTGGTTGTCCTCTTTTTCTCTTCTTTTTTTCCCTCATAAGTTGCAAGGAGAGCTCTTGTCTCTTGTTAAACCTCCTCTACTATGTAATATAGCTTCACATCCCTGCCAACGACCCGTTCAAGGTGATATTTGAGGTGGTTTCTACCTTATCTCATACACAACCTACAATAGTTGCATATAACCATTTTGTGCTCTACACCTGTAATGCCATGTTTCATGCAGGGTCTCTAGGCTTCCCACCACTTTTGTTTGTTGTATTTGTAGATGCCATATTCTTTCTAAAAAATGGTATAAAACCCTAGTACAAAAGTTTAGACACAAACTCTAGTAGGTACACACATAATATAAAATCGGAAATAGTATAAAAAACCTGGCATATGATGAAAGAAAAATTAAAAGAGAAAAAAATGGCACATATCTATCAAATGCAACTGAAAAGCTCTCTAAAAATGATATTTTTTCTGTTTCCACGCCAAGTTTTACCCTCAAACTTGCCAAGGTTACTAGCAATTACAAGCCAAAAATTTGTTGGGCCTAAATAACCCACAAGTGGTTGCGACTTGGCAAATAATTCACATTTTTTTTAAACTATGGATTGATGGACTATCAAGCAAGGCATCATGTTTACAAAGATTTGTGGAAGTCTTACTACTTGGTCTTTCTTCATCTCCCAAGGTTCAAACATGTTAAAGTGGGGTGGAATGTTATACATAAAGGGTCATGGTATCACGATGTATATGGGGTCATGGATCAGCTAGCAATAACTCATGTTCAGATACGATAGGCACAATAGGCTTTTTTATAATAGGATAAATGGGCAAGTTGTGAAAAAAAATTATATATGGTTATCACCCAGTCTAATGTGTAAGATTTTATTCCTCCCTTTAATATCAGATATGTGGCTAGATATAGGGAGCATTTATTATTGTAAATAATCATGGATTGATTCTAATACATAGTAAACATAGAGTAAGAAAGCAAGTTTGGATCTCATTGTGGGAGATATCTTGGAGTGGTACCTTCTTTTAGGATTATAGATTGGTGTAACCCTATTTCAAGGGTATTTCTATTTCTAAGTATGCTGAAGATTAGGACCTATGTTGTCGGTTCTGGTACTGATCCTAGTTCGGCTTCATGGATCCGGTTCGTGGATCTAGCTAAATTTTTTTGGGGGTTGGGTTCGTTTTGGGTTCGTTCATACAAAAAACATGTATGCACTTGCAGCCTAGAAGCTGAATTAAGATTAGAATATCACATAGCATCATATAAAGACTTTATAAACTAATGATATCAAGTTTCCACAATCCATAATAATATAACACAATCAAATCCATAAATAATACTAAACGACTTTATAAACAACAAAACTACCAAAAACTTGAATGTCATTTAAAACATGCATGATAAATATTCATCGTTCAAACTTCAAGTTCAATATTAAAATAATAATATCAAGCTCAACACTTTTAATCATCAAATGGATTTTCTAAATCATCATCATCATTGAAATTAGATGAACCACAAGCACTACCAGTGCCACTTGCACTAAAAGTGTGTTGGCTTTTGAAATCCTCATATGTAATAGGTTGGGAAGTGGAAGCATCCAAATCCATATACTCTGGCTCTATATCCCACAACTTTGTGTCCCCTTCCTTGTAGTCATGTTGTTTGTGCAAAAGGAGACACAAGTTGGAATGAACGTATACTAAGTTCTATACTCTTTTGGAGTGCAATCTATTGCACTTTGCTGAGTGGATGAAAAAATGTGTACTCCAATTCCTCTCAGATGCAAATGAACTAGCAACCTATGAAGGCAAAGTAAACAATTAAAGTGATACATTATATTTATTAAAACTTTAAGGACTAAAAAATAAAAAATTATTAAACTTACTTGTCATAAAACTTTGATTGAGAGGGGTTGTAGGTGTTGGAAGAATTGACCATGGAAATACCACCAACTATGAGCATCCTTCTTAAACCTATCACAAAGAGCCTCAACACTTTGACCATTTGAGTGCACAAAATCAATCAACTCATTCATGGCTACATCTTGCAATTCCATTTCAGAGAAGAGTCTATGGAATGCTACCTTGTACCCTTCAGCCACTTCAAAATCTCTATATGGAGGAAGCCTTCCTAGCACAGAAAGAATCTTAGCACTAGAGTATTTTGGAGTCAATGCAAAGGCAAAAAGATGTAATGGAGTGGTCGTTTTGTTCCTACTTTCTTCAACAATTGCATGCATTTGTTTGAAGAAAGTCTCTTCAGGGTCTTTCTCTTTCGCATTTATGATGCTCTTCATCTTCTCAACCATTGAGTCAATGCCATCATATATTTCTGCAATGCAAGGCTTGTCCATGTCAGTATAGAAAATCATGCTCAAAATGGGCTCAGTGAAGCTAAGGAGATACTCCACATAATCCCACCATGGATCATCTAATATCATTTGCTTAATTTTTGTTTCCCTATCAAAGTTGTGTTGCCGCCATATAGACCAATTTTGGCTAATCACCACAGTAGAAAGCGCCTCTCTAACTTTCACAATTCATCTCAAAATGATTGTGTTAGAGGTGATGGGTCTCTGCAACCTATTAAACTGCTATTGAGGCCAGGTATTAAACTCTGATATCAGGCCTCAATTGAATGTTGGCTTAAAAGAAAAACAGTGGAGCCTTGTCTCAACATATGAAAAGAGCTATATCAGCTTTTAGTTCTTACATTTAGAGGTTAACATGTCCTGATTACAGCCATCCTGGCTACAATAGCATTCTTTAAATCACCTTTATAGGTTTCAAATTCCCCTAGATGTAACTTAGAATCATCTCCGCATAATGATGTTCATATTTGTGTCTCCATAGAAAAGAAGTGCTGGATTGGTAAATAGTATGCTTTACTGTGATGTTGCACCATCCACATGTGGCTATGGATCACTTCTTTCCAATAGTGGGTACAACAGACAGTCCAATATATTCTGACATATCTAAAATCTGAAATCGATCAAACAATTCAACAATTCCAGAAGAAATGTTAATTATTTCTTCCATCATACTTATCAATTATCTCATTGTACTTCTCAAACAGTTCGATCCGAGCTTGCCCAATCCACCTTCAAGGGGAAGAGTCCAATGGATGAACAACCAACCTGGATGAATAGACAAAAAACACTGTTGATTTGGTTTGACATCTTTTCATTTAAGAAGTCCTCAGTTTCCTGCAACCCTCAATTCCTATTAAATTGTAGGGCTATAAGAAAAGTGTTTTGATCGTCACACAAGATGTAAGTTTCACTAAGTGTGGCTTGCAGGTTTGAGACCTTAATAACTACCCAAAACACATCCTCACCATTTGTAGTTGACCCTCTTGGAGAATAGCAAAAGCAATGGAATTAAACTGCTATTGAGGCTAGGTAGCATAGGATACAGAGGTCTCATGATACTGTTCTTGATGATATTAGAGTTTGGATATAGATAACTCTAGCAATTCTAGAGCTTTTAACAAACATATATTCTCCCTCAAAATTATTACAGTGGCTCAACAACTACATATTTATAACCTATCTTGAGTTACCTGATTAAAAACCCCTTCAAATTCCTTAGTAGAGCAATTCTTCAAATGCAACCTAAGAGATTGATCGCATCAGCTACAATGCTCATATCAGTTCAGGATAGAGGCTAGCTGTCATCTCCTTAAAAACCCATGTAATAACTTTGTTGTTTGGAAACCAAGATAGCATGTGAGTTTTTGGGATGCTTTGAAATTGGTTCTTTAAAGTACTCTCTCTCTATACCGCACCCTCCCCCCCGCCACTTTTGTTTTAACCATGCATTTATCAAGGTATTAGGAACCACAGTATTTTAACTATCCCAAAACAATCCATATATATATAGATTCTAACCTATAAACTGATGAGTTATCAGTTATATGACAAAGATGAAGATGTACATTGTATGATCCTCTTCATTTGTGAGATGATTTATTAGAGTGGAGGACTGTATTATAAAATCCGACACATATGATCTGACATCAGACTCATCACCTTGCACTTGAATGATTTCGGAATTCATAATCACTGCGATCGGGTGTTTTTTGTGACTTCCCTGATCCCCTTTTTCTCTCGGCCATGATTTTAAGAGTCGTTGAATTGTACCTTAAAGTCATTGAAGCATGTATCTTTAAAAATTTGTGTTTTCTCATGATAAATCGTTTATCACTGCCTCTGCTGCTTTCTGCCCCCAAAATAGTGATTTTCTGGATTTATTGGGTCAATGCATTTCTGCAGTTTTTTTGACCAATTAACTGTTAATATATCGTGATTTAAAAAAAACAAAACATATGTTTTTGGTGAGTAATCGTGATTTTTTTCTGCTTAAAAACCCCATCTGTGATTTCATAAATTCATGGTTAGGGTTTCTGGATTTTTTCAATTACTGTGGCATTTTTTCGGTTTTCCCTAACCATAACTGTAACTGTAACCCTAACCCAAAATTTTGAATTTTTTCGTGATTTAATCCAAATAAATTGAAAAAACCTTTATCTTTTTGTTTGCTGAGTTATTCCTGAGAAAGATTTTAGCATCTATATCTTATACCATTCCATCTATTTCACATCTTCATTATATAATATATTATGATGTCCTTGGTAGCTTTTCGTTTTTCTTCTCATCCTCTGCAGCTGCATTATGCACTTCCTTGTACTTGACTGTACATATATTTATCCACAGCACCACCAATCAGTTATGTTAATAGTGGACACTGGACACTAGTGGCAAACCGTATTACTATTTGCTTTACTTTCATCATTCAAAGATGCATATATAATTTCAGTAAGCTAGTTTACAAGATTGGCCAAGCATTTTTTGATTGCTGATATAGATTTTAAGACATTTGCATAAACAAGTTTTGCTTGCTGACAAGTTGAGCTTTAAATTCTTAACAAGAAACTCGGTCTTCAGATATACTTTTATTTTAACACTTCATGCTTTTAACCACCCAGAATTATCAATGGAAATATACATTTCATGGATGTAGGCCTGGAATTTGATTGTCGCTCTTTGCCTGTGAGCCTATATTATTGTCACTGTGCAATCTTAGGGCTCAGAGATATGTTTACCACTTCTTTAGAGGATGGGTTCAGAACAGGGATGGTGGAGAAGAAGGTAAGGGCGATGATCCTCAAGACTTACACCCCTGCAGAACCAATTTTATCCCTTACCATTCCTTGCTTGTAGGGGATGCCTTTATGTTCTATGGATCATATCCTCTGTCTGAGCCCTTAGCTTTATCAGACTTCCCCACCATAAACATTGGTTTTATCCAGATGCATTTTCCTTGCTGCTGTGCTTTATTGTCTTCGGTGCAGATTTTGGTGACATACACAAGATACATTGTGTAAAGCACTACTCAATGGATTTTGTTAGAATTTCTTTTCATTAATAACACATTATATCATTTGGTTTTTTTTGTTGTTGATTGCTTTTAAGTTTTTTATTTTGATTGTAGGTTACTTTTAAGTTCTTGCTGCTAATTGTGTAATTTAGCATGAATTTGTGCATGTAATGTCCCTTTTGGGCGAGCAAGAGAAAATAAAGAGAAAAAATAATATTTTATTATTTTGATTTTTGGCGCCCAAGGGAAGGAGGTTAAATAACATTTAAATTTGATTTTTGGGGAGCTATAAGGTGAAAATAACAATTAAAAATAAATAAATAAAATATATTAATTTTGAATTACAAGTTGGCGCTCAAAAGGTGAAATTAAAAATAAAATAAAAAGCAAATTTGAAAGGAGAAGTTGGCGCCCAAGTTGGGTCGACCAAGTTGGAGTTATAAGGGTGGATTGCTATATATACAAGGTTCATTTGGAGGTTTTGATATCATCGGATTATTCTTCTTTTTTGATCAGCAATTATTGCAGCCATTTCAAGGACGAAAACCCTTGTGAATATTGGATGAGTTGGACGAAAACCTAGCTCATCAATGGAGGACTTCATGACGGAGGTTCACTTGCGCTTCCATAGAATTTGATGTGGATTTTCATGCTCATATTTGTAGATCAGTTATCAGCAACTTTGGAGGGCAGATTTGATGCTAATTTGACTGTTTCACCCTAGTGTGGAGTGCCTAAGTTGCTATTGGTGCGCCTTGTTTTGGAAAGGCAAATTTGGCAAGATTGGAGGTTTTTGACAAGTTTCAGGGGTTGCAAACCCTTACCTACAGACCAGCTGGCCAGCACACCTTTGTGGTAGGGTTTTGGAGACATTTCATCACAAATTTGCATTCATCTTTGTATTATGTGATAGCTGGAGCAATTCGCCTACCTAGGGTTAGTGTAGATCAGCATTTCATTGCATATTTTGACTTGTAAGTAGGATTTCTTCATATCAGCAAACAACTGTACATTATTGGGCATGTTTGGAGTCCATTTTATGATGAATTTGCATACATACTAGGTCTGATTTTGTAGCAGCAGAACTGAACAATTGATAATCAGATTTTTACATGTATGGATGGACATTTTGGTGCTTCATTATGCTGGTTATGTTCATGTCTAAAGTTAGACATATCTGCTATGTTATTTGAGGCAATTGGGAAAGATATATGTTGTTATTGCATGTTTGAAATCGGAAAAAATACATCAGCAGTTAGGGTTTTAGCAGAAATTTTGAAGTGTAGAAATTAGGGCAGAAATTTGTGTTTCAAAAATCAGAAAATTCATCAATATCCTAGTTGGGATATTTCGGTGCCTTAAGGATTCTGGATATACATAAAAATGGTTTTCTTTGAATCTGCTAACAGCAGATATATGTTCTCTTATGACCAGAGTCAATTCTGATTTTCTTCAAGAGTCTTCTAATACTTTCCAACTGTGGAGGTATCTTTACTTGTGTGTATTTGTCTCTAACTTTTGGATCCTTAAGTAAAGTTGAAATACAACATGATACTTACAGCAAGGCTTTGTCAGTGAGTGCAACAAAATCTTTGCTATTGATATCACACATTTTAATTATTTTCTGTGCTCCCCGGGGATGTGTCCCCTGCTAAATATGATCCCATTCACACAGACAAAGTTGGCATGTTACAGTTGTTATACTGCTGAATATGAGTTAAACCATAGTCGGCAGGAAATGCCGCTTTCATAATGCAAAAACGTATCAATCATGCCCTGTATAGATAACTCATAGAACAATCCCATCTATTAACATCCCAGCTGAAGTCAAATTGTAACATAACCAATTATCTTTTTAATTAACCGTTCCTCTTTGTTAATGATTTTGACAACAGAACATGCAATCTTTGGGAAAACTTCAATAATAAATCCCTCATCTGAATATGCACACCAGTTAGGCATGTTTTTTTAAACTCATGCTTATATATATATATATATACCATAATTCTTATTCAATTATCTATGCTCACAAAGGTTCTATAATGTCTATGATGAATGTCTGATCCATGTTACCATAAAAAATATTTGAAATTCCCTTATATTTTAAAAGTCTCCTTATCTTTTAATAGCCGCCCCTTCTGTTCCCTCAGACATGGCCTTAAAAAAACCATCCCAAAAATCCGTCCCCCCATCCTTGCTGTCCCTGTCCTGGAAACCTGAAGGAGCGTAGATTATTTTTCATGTTTATCTTTAAAAACCAGACTTCATCTAAAGCATGATATTTCTTATTAAGGTCTCTTGTCTGGAAGAACCATAGAAATGACTAGCTGTATTCGTTGTCCCATTGTGGCAAAAGTTATTCTTTAAATTTCATTTTCCTAGTGTTTACAGGCCATAGAAAATGGTATTGGCTATGGAACATGGCTACATGGAGAGGCAGTTGCTGCAGGGAAGGTAAAACTAAGATGACCTGATTTGATTTATTTTCATTAGATTGCATTTTTAAAGGTGTATTTCCAAAGGATTAATAATGACGCAATTCTTCCTTAGGTGATGGCAGCAGATATGTCATATCGCCTAGGGTAGATTGATGACATGTTACCAAACCGAATGCTTAAGCAAGCTAACCTTCCAACCACTCCCCCGGAGGAAATGACAGGAAAAATTCAAAACTATAATGGCGGTAAGTTCCTTTTGAGAGGAATGTAAGTGCTTTTTGTTTGTTAGGCAATCAAATCTATTAAATAAAAAATTTGTATACCTTATTATTTGGTTGTAGGTGGATAAAAAGGTGGCTGATGGATTGTTACGACTCATTCTCCTCAAGGGGCCCCTTGGTAAATGTGTCTTTACAGGAGATTATGATCAGAAGACCTTTGATCCTTAAAGCTATACTTCCATTTGTGGAGAAGTGGAGTAGAATAACATGGTCCATTCAATCAACGCTCACACATCTATAATGCGTAGAATGCCTCATTATTTTGTTCATCGTACCCATCCCTTTTTAATATGAACTCGATAACTATTAAAATTAGTTCAATCGAATTCTTTATCCTCATTTTAGTCTTTGAATTGAAAATTTAAAATATTATTTATTTTAGTAGACAAAATATTATCCTTGCACGTATTTACAGTAATAGAGCTCTGATATTTACATATGATGTCATTACTTCTCAATTATGAGTCAAGTGCTTTTACAATTCAATCATAGATTATTTATAAATATTTATAAAGATGCAAACCAATTCCCAAATGAATTGCATTTACCCAAATATTAAATAGGGTACCACTTGGCATTCTCACACACAATGTATTCTCATTATGTTCAATAAAATTGAAATACATGTCACATCTTTTGTCAATCATTTTGATACGACTGAATTTCTATTGAAAAACACATTTATTTCTATAGATGCAAGAAATATGTTTACATATCTTTAAATCCCTTGTTCTTTATCTTCTTCGAAACAATTAATAGAGTTTTCTCACTTGTTATGGCCACCAACATCTACATCCTTCATTGAAGATCTCAAAGTGATACACCATCACCACTAGATTTAATTTTTCCCTTTGTCTCATATTTTGTTTGAAAGCACCATGTGCTTGAAGTTGTTCATCTCTAATCTGACCAATCCTAGTGGAAGTAGATGTTTTTAAATGCTAGTAAATGCTATCATAGAATTGTCAAAGTCGCAAATCATATAGGATTCTATGTTGACTACACATACACATAACCACCCACACATTTGCATCAATCACACACACATGCATGCATTGTATACACACCTCTCCACTATCCCTCTACTACTCTATCACACCCCATTCTTTTGGACTATTTTAATTGTGATATTTTGACTAATTATACGTCAAATACTTGCTATGTATTTTAAATTATGTTATCAAAACTATGATTTGAGGATAATTATGCTAAGATTGTTTCATTTTATTTATGATGTGATGAAAGAGAATATTAGTGTGATGATGATTAAAATAAATAGATGTGATTTCTTATCTTCATGATTATTGTTTAACGAATGTTTATATTATATTATGTAGTTATGGTTAACAGACTAACTACTTTGTTGGCTAAATGAGGTGGATGCAAGAAACTAGTTCCTCCTCCCAAACAAGGAGGGAAGTAGATTAGGTAGAATAACAAGTACATCATGACTCTAAGAACCCACACACACACAGTATTGTGTCTTGTTGCATATGTTGATTGGATATTTTTTGTGTCATAAATATGGTAGTACTTTACGTCATAACATCATCATTGATTTTTTTTTTGGTCATTCTTTATCTCATTAAGTTGCCATGGTACCTTTAGTAGTTTGGCATCAACTTCTTGTCTTGCACTTCTCCTTTTTGATGTTGTTGTATGTTTGATAAGATTTCCATCATGGAACAAAAGTGTAACAAATTGCCTCTTCGCTATCTAAAAATTGCTTATCTCTAACAAGCCCAATAATTTTTTTAATATCACATTGATCTTTATTTCTCACTTACTATATAAGCAAATTATCTAAAACTCAAATATGCATTTTTCCAAAACAAAACATCAACTTATTATGTTATTTTATGGAGAAGTTATATTGTACAGGCATTGTGTTAAAATCAAGCTTACAAGTTCTAAGCATAGCAACATTTTATTACATCAATGGATCATAGTTCCCTTTATCAAATATCACACTTGACAAATATTTTTAACAATTCTTTTCAAAATACAATGTTATAATATTGATGTGAAATACATACAATCAATAATACTACAACATGTATAATAAGGTCACGTTTCTGAATCATCAAGTACAATGTCATTATTACAATCTCAAATGAAATCAAATATTGTCTCTAATAAACCAAGTCTTTTGCATCTCAACTACAAGAGGGACAACATCACCCGAGTGCTTTCTTCCAACCACAAACCAATGGTCCCCCACACACCTTCCAACTGGAAGTGGCCCTACCCTTCACACCTAATTGTATGATCATAAAAGACTTGGAGAGTAGAGACATAAGTCTTGTCAAGATGATTGATCATGCATCTCACTTTTACCTATCCATAGGAGAAAGTATCATGAAGATTTGGAAACATTAACCATTATAAATGGCTCTCAATTTGAAATGTGATTTAATGTGAATCAAATGCAAGATTCAATATCATTTACCATAGGCTCTCAATCTATGATGTGAACCAATGTGAACCAATATGTTTCAATTCAAAAGAAAGATGTGGTGAAGAGAGAACTAAAGGATCTGAATGCAACTCATGTGAGCTTTCATCAAGATGGAGGTAGAATCACAGTGCATATTGTTTGACTACACTCACATCCCTTATTTTTTCCTTTTATGTAGAAACCCTAGACACATATACATGAAGCCCTAGGATGGAGCTTTATTATAGTTCATGATTACAAAATTTTCATGTATAAGCACCCTAAAAGACAAGTACATGAAATTATGAAATTTTATAATTGAGTGCATTTGCATAAATACCCCCCAAATAACACGGTTATGAGACTTCTCAGCTAATAAATTATGATGATGAAATTTTATACTCAGTGTGATTATAGCTTCCAATTGTCAAACCAATGAAGTGGTCTTTGAAGACAAGAAAAATATTAAAGGTAAATAAAATGGAAGATAATGCAATACACACATAATACCTTCACCTAAATCCCTTCTTTCTCCTCAAATAGAGCTAAAGTAGAGTGCACCCTAGCTCCACTTGATGTGCTCTTTTGATGTGTTGATGGAGGAATGTGGTTTCTTATCAAACCAACAACATGATGATAGATCAAATGGATAGGATGAGGATATAATGAAGATTAGCTAAATTGTGGAAGAAGTAGATAAAAAATGCAACATAACAATAGGATGAGAAGATATTTCTATTTGGGGTGAGAGGCCTCTCATTTATAGAATTTACATGAGAGAAATCAAAGACCGAGATAAATTGGTTGACAGATAGATGGGATTGAATGAGGATTAGGTCTTGGATCAAAAGTTGTAGTCATGTGATGTCACATGATGGACAAGGGCTAGTTTTAGGATTTGATTAGAGAAACATCCTTATGTGAATGGCTAGGATTTGGAGATGTAGTATGAAATGGATGAATGAGATGAAAAGTTAGTTTGAATTTTGGAAAGTTTCTAGATTCAATGAATCTAGACAAGGTCTTAGTCATGTGAGAGGGCACTTGTCACAAGATGGCAAGATTAGATTGTGATCCATATGAATGAATCTAATGGCTAGGATTAAATAGACAAGGATTGAGGGATAAAATGGAATTAAATATTGGAGGAAAATATAATGGGAATTATTTTTTTTGTATTAAAGATTGTAAATAGAAAAAAAATAGTACATAATCATCTAATTGGGCAGATTATTTCTTAGTAGACCATGCAAGGTCTTCTTATCAATTAGCTATTGAGAGATCACACAGGGTCTTTACTAAAAAATAGGATAAGGATCATCTAAATATTTCCATTTGTAGTATATAAAACATATTGATCAAACTACTAAGCTGACTTTTGCAAAGAGTGGACAAAATATTTTAATCTAAAAACTAGGTTATCTTTTGCAGAGAATATACAAAACATATTATTCTATAGACTGAATTATAAACCAGATTGTTTGTGCATATACTAACTATGATAAAAAAAACAATACCATGATATGGAAATAATATTATTAATAAACACCCTACCATTGATCTGAGAGAAATTTATACTTTTGTTGTAGGTGTCATTGGCATTCCATGGTGGATCAACTTTTGAGATGTCTACATTGGATCTAACCCCTTCTATAGTGAAATCTTCTTCATAACTAATATAAAACCTTGGACCCTTTTTAAAGTTAAGGTCATTCTCCAATGCCTCATTTGAGTGTTGTTTGTTATCCTTCTTTTGAAACTCTAGGTAACTTTGTATATAAGGAATATTATCAACTTTATGGAAAGGCTAGTGTGTTTCATATTTAATATATGTTTCATTGATTTTCTCCATGCTATCATTTAGAAGCTTCCTAATTTTGTCTTTTGAGATCTCCATTGTGATAGTTACCTACACAGAAATATTGTAAAGCATGAGTCTTCTCAAAGACTCAGTAAGTACTCTCCTAGCACCTTGAAAAATATATCCTCATTTCTAGCCTTCCAAATAGCCCATAAAATATTACATGATAGCATAATCCAAAATAAATTAGAAGAGTGACTTAATCCTTCCAAAAAACCAAGGAGAATCTCCTGCCAATTGATTTTACCTTTATCCCCCCACCCCACAAGATCAACTTGAAACATATTTCAAACCTCTTTTGCAAATAATCATTCAAAGAAGATGTGTCTAATACTCTCAGGTTGTTTACAAATAGTACATAAGTTCAACATGGAAGAAGAAATAGAAAAAGGGGAGTTTTTGAACCAAGAATAACCATTTAAAGCAAGCAATTTTGGGTTCTAAAACATTACACCATAGAGGCTTGAAATTTTTTTACCATTGTTTTCCAGGGAGATCAAGATTCTGACATTTGTTTAGATGAGTGGGGAGGTCTTGGGGGACACTTAAAGCTCTATAAATTATTTTAGGTCTTAGGTTTGGTAACTTAGTGCCCTCAGTCCAAGTGAGATTCTCAAGGAACATGTGAATACAAAATTCACCATGCTCCCTTCGGGTTTTGTTTTCTGCTAGGTACCGACCCATGCCTTCAATGAATATCGGCGGCCCTTTTTGATAAATGATCACTAGCCTCCACCACGTGTCTACTCAGCGCTCTCTGAGGGAATTCTCTCATTTGCTCTTCTACTGGCCCCCACTATGCTCCCATGTGTCTTCACCGCAGACTATTTTAACTACTTCCCTTCACTTCCTCATTGGGCCACGCACGCGTGCCACATAGCACCCATTTGCATAAAGATTTGTCAGGCCCCACAAGCGACATTTATAGTAAACATTGTTGCTACGTGTCACCCCAACTCAAGCTTTCAACAAAGGGAGAGGAGAATGAACCATGGCCTGCACCATGCTGCCATTTGTCTCCTTGTGGATGCTTCTTCAACACATAGTATGGAGTGAACTACGGGCTGCGATATGTTGCCACATGTTCTAACCACCTAAACTAGGTTGCAACACTTGTTTGCACAGGACCACTGCTATCATTCACAGGGGATGCACTTGGATGAGAGGTGACCAAATGATATGGCCCAAACCTTTTCTGTTACAATGGCCAAGGGGAATCATTGTTTCGACATCATTGTTCAGGATTATGAATATTTTCAGTTACTGCTCGCCAGGCGATGGAAGGCTCACTATATATATTGCTCTTTGCTTCTGAAGATGGGTTCGAAGATTACATGTTACATGTTCCAAGTTCCACGAGTTCAAGAATTATAGGATTTTAGAGAGACACAAGCCTTTTTATTGTTTATATTATTGCAAGAACTCATAGACTGTGCCCTTGTTCGACCTCTCTGTTTTCTTATGCTATTGATAAACTTTATACTATGCCACTATTGTTTAAATGGTTTATTTGACGAACTTCTATAATTTGAATGCAAATTTGTTGGTTTATATAATGTCTTTTGACTCCTCTTTTTAGTAAATGGGTGTGAAAATTATTTTTTGTCATTGAATGAGCTATTCATGCTTCAATCTTTAATTTCTGTTATTCTAGGACATGGTAAATTGCTAAGTGGGCCGTTAGATCGTATCTAAAAGATAGGTTTATCGTGCCTTTTTATCTAAATTCTGGCGTATTGCCTTAGTTAGGTCATTTATTTTCACGTTTGCTTCTTTTTCCCATTCCAAAAAACCAATTATAGAAGAAGTCAGCTTCTTTAAAAATCTGGAGGTCACTCAGTTTAACGCAATAAGTCCCCCATAAACTGTGTTTCCCTCAAAAGGTTGTTTCCTTGCCAATTTTTTGCATCAACAGTTTTTCTTTTTCCTGGCACGCCTGGTGGGACTAAGCTTAAATGAATCTAATTTTAAGAAGGTTGTATGAGCCATCAGCCTATTACTAGGTCTCAAACAGCAAATAATCCTAGTTTATTAGTGTGAGAGGGCGAAAATACTTGTTAGAAAATGAACAGCAAGCAAAAAAAGTGCAAATAACAACTAAAAACACCCTACACCTCAAGATTAGTCTAATGATTAACTTAACCAAGAAAAATGAGATATTTCACCTTGTTGAGTTGTCCTTTGGTTGGCCCTTCGATCTTCAATGTTGTATGCTCCTTGGCTGGTAAGAGATGCAAGCTATGAGATGAGATGAGGATGGAAAGATGAGTGAAAATGGATGCAAGTATGAAAATTTGGCTAAGTATAGCTCAAGGAAAAAATTTGCAAGAGTTTGGCTAGCATGAATGATCTCTCCCAAAATGATAGAAAAGAGGGGGTATTTATAGAGAATTTTGGACTCTCTAGGGAAATGGATGGTTGTGATTGAGCCACCAAGATCAAGATGTAGGGATAAGGTGAGTTGAGAACTCACAAGCCCTCACATCTTGACATGTGGCATGTGAAGTGGCTTGTAAGAGATGATGTGTACATGAGTTGGAAGGAGAGTGCATGACATGGAGGTAGTACATAGTACCTTGGGATTGCGACAAGATCTCCTCATAAAGGAGGTCCTTGTCCCTATGTGGGTGAGAAGACATGCGAGGAATTAAAAATTCCTCAAATATGCTCATGGCGATGAGAAAAAGAATTTTAAATTCCAAGGAATGCATAAGTGAATTAAATGTGAATTAAAAATTCACATGGGGAATGGAGTGCCTTCTTCAAAAGGAGGATTTCTTTAAGAAGGTTGACTTAGGACACATTCCATAAATGATATGGGGATTAGGATGACCTAATTAAGTGATTAAGATTGTGCAAGTACTTGATTAGACAAATTAATGACAGATTAGAAGCAAGTGGAAAATTATGGAGGATGGGACCCTAATGATGATTAGGGGTGTGCACATCTTAATCATAAATTAATTATGACTAAGAAAGAGGGTTAGATTGTTAAGAGGGATTAGAGATCAACTTGAAAAAGTTGGAGGATGTGACAATGAGAGAGAAAGTGAGGAATTTAAAAATAAATTAAATAAAGTGGTATATTTATTTAATTTAAAGAGGAAAAAAGGGAAAAAACATTTATTAAATTAAATACTTTGGAAACCTTATGTAAGGCACGAAATATTAATTAAATGAGTGATTTAATTAATACTAGCAAAGAGGACGAATTAGATGAGAAAAAGGATAATTAAGGAGACGACATTGATCATATGGAAGTGGTCAAAATTAGATGTCTACATTGTGCCCCTCTTCGAAACACTATTAGGATAATAGGGTTTCGAAGAAAATAGAATACAAACGACTCTATGGAATAAGTGACCGGAAAAGAGATGCCCCTGCATGGGAGAGTTTGCGTGAGCTACCTGAATGGAGGAGAAATAAAGGGGATGCCCCGGTCTCGCAAAAGAAGGCTTATGACGGCAGATTCAGAGAGAATGGTAGGGTATGCCCCCTCAAGAAGGGGACGGGGAAGGAAAAAGGGGGCCCCGAGAAACTTCTCAAAAGTATGAAGTGATAGATGTCGTTGGAAAGAGCACAGAAAACCAAGAAGATTGGCCCTTGAACAGAGGAAAATGGGTGTATAGTGTGCAAATGGCGGACCCGAGAAGATAGGGGGTGAGTGAATTAGTTGAGGGGAAAAAAGGTTTAAATAAAGGGAAAAAATTCCCTTTATTTTAAAAGGTAAAAAAGGAGGGAAAATGCTATAAAAGGTAATTTTAAGAATTGCCTCTCCTCATTTGGGCATCTGTCAAGTGAGGAGGAGAAGGAGAAAAGGAGAGGTCGAGAGGGAAGGGACACGATGTCGGAGTATGATACCGACATCATCCATCGGGTGGACGAGAGACGACGATTCTTCATCGAGTGTGTGGTGCCACGCCAGGTTAGTTCAAAACCCAACATGTGATTTTAGTCAATTTGCTTAATTTTTTTCAAAAAATGAAAACATGGGTTTTCTTGGGTCGGGTTGGGTGAAAAATGGGTTAGAGGGAAAAAAAAAAGTTAAGGGGGGAGGAGGGGGGTTACGCTTTGTGGGGGGAGGGGTGGGTCATGCCTTGCTTCCCGTGGACGGGAAGAGCCGTCCGTGGGCAGGTCTGCCTAGGCACGGGAGAGTCTGCCCGTGTGGCCAGGCAGGTTCGCCCGCACAACCAAGCAGGTCTGCCCGAGCTCGGGCAGATCCACCCGCGTAACCGAGCAGGTCCGCTCGGGCTCAAGCGGGTCCGCTGGGCACGGGCGAGTCCGCCCGCGCAGCTGGGCTCGGGCAGATCCGCCCGCACAACTGGGCAGGTCTGCTCAGGCTTGGGCGGAGGCCCGACCCGCAACTCGAGCGGGTCCGCCCGAGGCTGGGTAGATGTCTGCCCACGGGCTAGGGCGGGTCTGCCCGGGCACCAGGGTGGGTCTACCCATGGAGTCGAGTGGGCCCGCCCGGGCACCGGGGCAAGTCCACCCATGGAGCAGGGCAGATTCGCCTGAGCTAGGGCGGGTCCGCCCAAGGACCAGGGTGGGTCCACCCCAAGTCAGAGCAAGGATCCAGGGTAAAAAAAAGAGGGGAAGGAGGTAGGATACGGAAGGGAAATCTCGAGGCAGGAAGAGGTAAGATAATAAAACGGGGGAAAAATGATGCCAGTGAAAATTAACATAGTGTTTATGTGATGAATGCAGAATGTTGAGAGCTTGCGGACGCGGGAGAGATGGTCTGAGGTGTTAACGAGATGCATGGCGGCGATGACGGGCGCAGATCACCAAAGACTAGCAGAGGCAGGGCTAGTTCATATGCTATTGTATCCAATGATTAAGGCCCATAGGACCATGCTGACAGCCTTGATAGAGTGTTGGGACTCGGCGACATCGACGTTTCATCTATCGAATGGGAAGATGACAATGACTCTGGAGGATGTTTGGTGGATTCTAAGGCTCCCCATAGCAGGGCTTGCGGTTAGCGAGTGTTGGGTAGTGAGGGAGGCACTAGATGAGTCCATGCAGGTTGTATTTGGCAGTGACAAGCTACTGATTCAGCAGCAGCAGCTGGATGTGGACAGATGCTTGTCTTGCAGGGTACCGACATTATCGTTGTACCTAGCAGGGCTAATTAGTGGGATACTGGTGCCAGACCGGAGTGGTTGATTCTTGTCTTTCAGGTTTGTCGAGGTGATTCATCATATTATCGAAGGCCAAGAGGGTCAGTTTGCGTGGGGGACGTGTATGTTGGCACAGCTGTACTGGGATATGCACCGGGTATGTTACTAGAGGGCGTTGAGTGTGACACATGTCACACTGCTACAGGTCTAGGCTTGGGAGCACATCAGGGTGACTAGGCCGATCGTGTGGAGAGCAGGAGAGCAGAATGGCAGAGAGGTTGTGGCCTGGGGATGGGGGGCAAAGGCGAGAGCGATACTGCTGTATTGGGATGTTAGAGATGTAGATGTATGGAGGAGGCGACTGGATGATGTGCAAGGAGAGATGATAGTATGACATCCGTATATGTTGCGGTGCTTCAGGGGCTGGAGGGACGATGAGCAGGCACACAGTGGTTACTTTTTTACCCGATGTTATATTATTGGGAGAGGTCCGCTTATAGTGGAGCTGCACAAACCTGATCGGGTGACGAGGCAGTTTGGAGTGAGGAAGGATATTCCTGTGGGGCGAGTGATGTTCTGATGATTAACATGAGAGCGACCATGGGGGATGAGTTGGATCTGGATACAGTGTGGGCAGAGCTGGAGGCACTGCAGTTTGTGCCATACCCAGGTAGGCAGGAGGGGCAGAGGGATGCAGGGGTGATAGATCAATATCGGCAGTGCTTCAGGTGACATCCACCTCCACGAATCACACCAGTAGAGTCGATTGAGGGAGCACTAGGGTTCGGATCAGAGGATGAGAGATGGTTGAGGGCGAAGGGACTGGTACCACGAGGGCGACAGAGAGGAGGTCAGGAGAGAGGAGGACAGCAGGGGGAGGGACAAGAGGCAGTTGGAGCAGTTGAGGAGCCAGTGAGGGCAGCCAAGAGGAGGACACGATGACGTAGAGCTCAAGGAGGAGATGGAGCAGAGGAGGGAGAAGATGAGGCCAGGGCTACGACACAATAGGATAGGGGGCCAGAGGTCTAGAGAGAGAGGAGCCATGAGGCACGTGCATCCCCAGGAGGTCAGCAACATGAGAGAGAGGAGGAGGGCGAGGCCAACAGAGAGTGAGGCCAGTGGAGCACAGGAGAGGCAGGAGGCAGACGTAGCCACAGGAGGGCAGCAGCGACAGAGATAGGAGGGTGAGGCTAGTGGAGAGTAGGAGAAGATGACAGGGAGAGGGGGAGCCCCCTCGGTGATTGATGTGGATGAGATGGAGGCATCGGCAGAGAGTGAGGGGTATGAGCCACGGGAGATGGACATTGACTTTGATGTGCATGACACCGCACCACTATCGATAGCACCACCTAGAGGAGAGGATCCTGCAGTGGTGTTGAGAGAGACTCTGGAGATACTGTGCCTCAGCGAGCAGCGATTACGATAGACAAAGGTAGAACAGATCAAATTAGAGGCAGATCTGAGTGAGCTACAGGCACGATTCACCCAGGGTGAGAGAGATTACTCAATCTTGGCCACGTTGGTGTCTGATGTGGAGAGGAGATTGATGAGAGAGAGGGATGAGGCATGAGATGAGGCAGTTGACCTGCGGGCAGAGATAGAGAGATTGCGAGTGGAGGTGGCTAGTGAGCATTAGGAGGGTGATGCAGTGAGATGGGAGAGAGACCGTTTGGTGGTGGAGGCGGCGATACGACAAGTCGTTGGAGGAGGGACAAGGCAGGAGCCATCAGAGACTAGGGAACTTCAGGCACTTCAGAGGGATAGGGATGCAGTGGAGGCTCGGGCACAGGCCACACATAGGGAGAGAGATGCAGCAGAGGTACGGATGCAGACACTACAAAGTGAGTGAGACACAACACAGGCTCAGCTGCGGGCAGCGCATGGTGAGGGGGGTGAGTCAGGGGCAGAGGTACAGGGGTTACAGGCACAGTTACAGGTTGCAGAGGCTAAGAGAGACAGGGCTACATAGCAGGTACAACAGCTGAAAATGGCACAGGAGGCCTGGGTATAGGAGCAGAGAGCTATTAGCGGGGATCGAGACAGATATAGACTTAAGCAAAATTCCGCTAGGCATCTGGCTGCGCAGTAATATGATTATATGCAGGAGGTGAGTTACTAGAGGTGTGTGTATGAGCATGACATTCTAGATCCAGCGTAGCGCACAACACGCTACATCAGACAGGTACCTTAGATGTCAGCACCGTCCCAGTCATTAGGGACACGTACCAAAGGGTATAGTGACTATCGACAGACTCCTCCTCTTAGTGGTTACCAGGGGACTCCCACCTGTGAGTATCAGAGGACTCCCACGCATAGAAGGCTAGTGTCAGACTCTCCTCAGAGATCAGACGTGGGTAGCTCACAGTAGAGCAGCCAGAGAGCAGATGACAGGATACCAGTTTTTTTAAAGACACATGATGGAGTTTTAGTACTTATCGGCAGAGATCAGAGGTGCTCTACATCTCTGGATTTTGTACCTTATTTGATGATATATGATGGATATGTGGTAGATTATGCTTGAGACTTTATGACGAGATGTACATTGTATTATTTTGATTATGATATGGGACAGTCCTTATTGACACGATGCATTATGTTTTTTGTGATGGATGATTCAGTTGATGTATGCCTATGCATATGATATTTCGTGCTTATGTGGATGGATGATCTAATTTATTTATGCACATGTATATGATACTACATGCCTATGTGGATGTATGATTTGATTTTTTTATGCACATGTTTATGATATGGCATGCTTATGTGGATGTATGATTTGATTTATTTATGCACATGTATATGATGTCATGCTTATGTGGATGTATGATTTGATTTATTTATGCACATATTTATGATACGTCATGCTTATGTGGATGGATGATTATGCATATATTAATGTTGATAATGCAAGATGATATGAATATTTGATACGAAATGTAATTAGGATGTAGCCAACAATATAATGTATGCATTATGTAAATGTTAATATGGACGTGTATGGGTTAAATGAAACTATGGTGCTTAATCTAATCAGCCTATGAACTATGAAATATATTGAACCTATAATGTAATATGAAATATAAATGAAAGATGAGTTCCTATAATGCAAACCTAAGTTTCAGTAAGGAATTGCATGGGAGTGCGGATAGACGATAGGTGCACTGTGGGTGTGATAGTGCACCTGTCAAAAAAGCATTAGTACCCTGAGGTGTGATAAACAAAGGAGGTTGAATGAAGAATGTATGTAGTGAAATGAAATGTAGTCAAGAACGCAATTTTCCATCTTCAGAGCATTGATTTTTGCTATAGCATAAGATACTGAATACCCTAATATGTAAGACCAAGGCGAGTTGGCATCCAATGCATGAAACAAACACAGCAAACAAAAAGGCTATCCCGACACCCCAAGGTCACGATGACCTTGGTCGGGCTAGGTATTGGGATAACCATAAACACACAAGGATGCCCCCGTGTAACACAAGACCTCGAGGATCTTGGTGGGTACTATGTGGGACAATTGAGAAGACAACAACAAAGAAAAGATCAAGATACACCCCTATGTTGACTAGTCAAAGCACACCATGATATGATGGATCAAGGCGACCATGACAAGTGTTGATAGGGAGCTCAAATGATAATCAGAGTCCAAAAGCATCAATAGATCACAATCAATTTCAAACGTCATTTTCCATAGGATCAAGGGGATCGATGGGATTGATGTGGTCTGCTAGGAAGGATACATCCTGTTGAGACCGATGATGGATACAAAACTAGAATGACCCAGTTGACGCAAGATGTTTTCCATTAACCAGATGTGTTGACATTATGGGATTTTGTTTGTGAAGAACGAGCTAGATGAAAACACAGACTGACACACCCTACAGACCTAGGGGCTTGGGGGCTGCTCAAAGATTAGCCTTGCCTACGTGAAAGCGCAAAGCCCTTGTAATTCAAGAAGATACCATGGATAAAGCAGAAAGAGGATGATGAAGGAAGATGATGGACAACCAACACGGGATGGTCAGAATACCCCGGGGGCAGATCAAATGATCAACCTTGCCTACGTGACAACGTAGGGGCAACGTAGTTCGACTTAGGACACGACATGATGAGGTCTAAATGGAGACCAACACGATGGGGGGGGGCAATATGAAGACACAAACCGACCAACGATCAGACGAACGACATAAGATCAGAGCAGGATATTGAAAATCTCAGGATGAGGGATAGCCATGATGGATCGTCCAGTGCTCAATAAAAATATACCAAGCGGCCAAGGATGGGATGGGTGAGGATGATAGTGCGGATGAAAGCATAAAATAACTAGGATACCACGTAGATAATGATTAAGCCCTCTATAGATGACGCCCGTTACCAGGTTTTCACCACCCGTACTTATCCAAGGTGCCACCAAAAGGTGGTTTTCACCATAGGACGAATTTATTTCTCTTTACTATTTTTGGATCTCTTTTTATTTTTTCTGGATTTATTTATTTATTTATTTTAATTTTTTAATTTTTTAATTTTTGATTAGGTGGTGTTACCGAGTGGACTTAGGTGTAGAACCTCTTCAGATGCATGATATTGATGGGTTCTTCGAGGGGCTCTCCTTCAAGAGTATCTAGTTTGTATGCCCCAGATCCATATTTAGCGGCTATGATATAAGGCCCCAACTAGTTTGCCTCAAATTTTCCCTTTTTATCATGGTCCTGTTGGGTGCGCTGGTTCTCTTTAAGGACAAGATCACCAACCTGGAACTGTTGAGGATGAACCTTCTTGTTGTAGTTATGCTTGAGGTGGTTTTGGTATGCTTGCAGATGATCATAGGCTTTGATTCTTCTTTCATCAAGTAACTCCAGTTGTGCAAACCGTGCAACACAAGCATCCTCCTCATTGATAAGATTTTTTAGGGAAATTCTCAGTGATGGGATCTCAACTTCAATTGGAAAGATGGCTTCAACACCATAGACTAAAGAATAGGGGGTGGTGTCGGTAGGGGTGCGGATGGATGTGCGATATTCCCAGAGGGCAGGATGAATATGGAGGTGCCAATCTCAACCAGTGTTATTGACAACCTTTTTGAGGATGCGGATAAGGGTCTTGTTGGTTGCTTCTGCCTGACCATTACCCTGGGGGTAATAAGGCGTTGACCAACGATGCTGGATGTGAAAGGTGTCGCAGAGATGTTTCATGGCTTGGTTTTTGAAAGGTTTTCCATTATCAGAGAGGATGGTGGATGGAATACCATATCTGCAAAGAATATGGTAAAGGATGAATTTTGAAATTTGGATACCGATGATCTGTGAGAGTAGCATTGCTTCCACCCACTTAATGAAGTACTCAATGGCAGTAATTATGAATGTATGGTCATCGGAGGATGGTTGGTAAATCTTTCCAATCAAGTCAAAACCCCATTGAGAGAATGGCCACGGTGCTAGGAGGGGTTGAAGGTCCTGTGCTAGAGCATGAATTAAATCTGCATGTTGTTGGCAGGGAAGGAATTTCTTCATGAATTCACAAGTATCATGTTCTAATGTAGGCCAATAATATCCAGCTCGGAGAATCCTTTTGCCCAAAGCCATACCATTTGAATGAGCCCCACAAACACCACTATGCACTTCTGTTAGTGCAATATGGGCTTTAGTCTCATTCAGACATCTAAGGAGGATTCCATCATACCTGTGCGATAAAGTGTATCAACGACGATAATGTATCAGGAAGAGCGATGAACGAAGGATTTACGTTGATTGCATGTAAGATCTGGGGGTAGAATATTATCATGTAGATAGGCATATATGTCTTGGTACCAGGGGGAAGTGGGACCCACAATGTCGCACACCATGTCCATCTCAGGGATATCATACATTGTGATTAAAAGTCGTTACACAAGGAACTCACACTCTGTTTGATCTTTAGGCATGTCAATCAGGGAGCCAATGGTAGCCATTGCATCAACTGCTTTGTTTTGTGCTCTGGGAATTTGGTCAAATTGTATGAAGGTGAAATATTTCTTGAAATCATCCACCATACGCTTGTAGGGTAATAGCTTATCATCTTTCGTTAAGAATTCATCATTAACCAGCTTGATGACTAGCAATGAATCACCAAAGACTTTCAAGTGAGTTATGTGCCACTGCTTTGCAATTCAGAGGCTGATGAGGAGGGCTTCATACTCTGCCATGTTGGTACACAGAAATGCTATCCTGAATGATTTTGGAATGTAGTCACCTTGAGGGGTAACTAATAGAATTCCTGCGCCTAATCCATTATGAGTATATGAGCCATCAAACTACAGTGTCCAAGCTAGTGCTTCTGTAACTGTGTAAACTTCTTCATCTAGAAATTCAGTGAGCAGAGGGTAAGCATCTACTAGTGGCACCTCGGCCAACTGATCAGCTATGACTTGTCCCTTTATGGATTTTCACTCTACATACTCTATGTCAAAATTCACTTAGGAGCATGACCCACTTGGCCATGCGGCCAATTAGAGTGGTTCTGGATAACAGATACTTCAGTGGATCAATTTTTGCAATTAACTTGACTGGATGGCTGAGCATGTAATGTCATAGTTTATGTGTGCTGAAGACTTCCACGAGGCAGGCTTTTTCCATGGGAGAGTAGTTTAATTCATAGCTGACCAGTGTCCGACTGATGTAGTAGATTTCTCTTTCTTTTGATGATTCATGTTGTGCCAACAATGCCCCCAGTGTGATTGAAGTGGCAGAGATGTAAAGTAGGAGGGGCTTCCCTAGAATAGGTGGCATCAAGAGCGGTGGATGAGCTAAGTATTCCTTGATTTTATCGAAACCTGCTTGACACTATTGGTTCCATCGAAAGGTGGAGTATTTTTTCAGAAGATGGGTGAATGACTGACACTTATCCGCAAGTTGGGCTATGAACCGACAGATGGATTACATCTTCCCTTGGAGACTTCTTAATTGTTTAAGATTGTGTGGGGGTGGCATGTCCATAATAGCTTTCACCTTGGCGGGATCAACCTTAATATCTCTTTGAGAGACTATGAAACCCAACAATTTTCCCGATGTGACACCAAAGACACATTTTTTTGGATTTAGTCACAGCTTGTAATGTTCTAACTGCTCGAAGATCTTTTTCAGGACAGGTAGGATGTTCCGCTCGGGTTTTGTATTTCCCTAACAAGTCATCGACATAATCCTCCATGATGATATGGATAAGGTCATAAAAGATGACTGTCATTTCCCTTTGATATGTCGCCCCTGCATTTTTTAGACCAAAGGGCATAACATTGTAACAGAAAGTACCCCAAGGTGTTGTGAAAGTGGTCTTGTGTTGGTCCTCAGGTGCAATTCGGATCTGATTATAACCAGAGAAACCATCCATAAGGGATAACATCTCATGTCCCGCGGTAAGGTTGACCAACATGTCAATATTAGGTAGAGGGAAGTCGTCCTTTGGACAGGGCTTGTTAAGATCCCGAAAGTCTGTACAAATCTGAATGTCCCTATTTGGTTTGGCAACAAGCACTATGTTGGAGATCCATTCAGAGTAGTCAATGGGTCTGATAAAACCGGCATCCAGTAGTTTCTCCAATTCCTTCTTGACTAATAATGCTACCTATGGATGCATCTTGCGAAGCTTCTGTTTGACAAGCTTGGCATCTAGGCGAACATCTAGATGATGAACCACTAAGGTGGGGTCTAAGCCTGGCATGTATGAATATGACCAAGCAAATTTAATGATACCTTCTTGGAGTACCTGCACGACGACTAGATACTCTTGCTTTGAGAGTGACTTGGCTACATAGGTGATCTTGGGATTCTTAGCAATACCCAGATTAACTTCTTGAGTCTCTTCGATTAGGATGGATGATCGAGTAGATAACTGAGTTCCCACAAGGGGAAGATGAACATCTCCATCCTCCAGCACCTCTTCGAGATTTTTTCCATAAGATGTGTCCTTTATTTTTACTTTTTCCAGGTTAGGAAATGCCTCAGGGATGTTTTCACTAGCTGATCATTTTTTATTTTTCTTGTTCTTATTTTTGTAACTAGAGTGTTCATTCTCCCCCAATCCCATGAGGTTGACATATGTATCCACAAACATATTGACAGGTGTGATGTCACGTAGGTCCTAATCAATAAGCTCAGGATGACGAAGGGATAGGCTAATGGTACAGACTGATAGGCATTCGAACATGGATGATAGGTCGGTGTGATCAATGTCATCATAAGCACGTATGATGGATTCCTTCTTGGGTATGTCTTCCAATGAGTCATCATCCACAGCAACACCATTGGAAGTATTAGATGATGGTGCAGGACCTTTCTGATTTTTATCGTATCTGATGCCTATGTTCTTTGGTAGCTTTGATGTATCAATAGGTTGCAACCGCCCCTATTCTTCTTTACCTAGGCCCCTGCCTTGGTAGTTATACTTCTCTACAAACTTAGCTGACCAAGGATATGCTTCCTAAAAGTATTCCTTTAGAGGAGGATCTGGTTGGGGTTCTTCTTGGTATACCCATTGACTTATATCCTCTTCGGTGCATCTATCTTGATACTAGGGGACCTAAAAGTGGTAGTAGGGATGTTTTTTGCATTGAAGGTGATAGTCTTGTCTTCCTTTGGAATAGCATGTGAAGGTTGACCATACTCGTTTGGTGACGGTGGCATGGTGGCTACATTAAGAGCAGTATGCATTTCATATTTTCCCCACCCCTTGTCAATGATCTAGACTTTTGTGATTGTAGGATTGGTGGTGGAGGATGGAGCGGCTGTCGTGGTGGAGGGTGGATTAGCAGATGATGACTGAGATGCTCCCTTTTCAACCCCAGGACAATAATGTAAATGGGGAAATGACACTTCTAAAGCGCGGAAGTATTCAAATGGTTGGGGGTTAGCATAAATGGTGATCTCTTGTCCATTAACCGGGAATTTTAAGCATTGATGGTACATGAAGGGGACGACTTGCATAGCATGGAGCCATGGGCAACCAAGGAGGAGGTTATATGGTAAGTCCAGATCAAGGACATGACAAGTAGTGTACTGAACTACAGGTCCAACCTAGATAGGAAGACTGATAATTCCCTCTGAATTTCTTTCTGCATTATCATAAGCCTTGATCGTGATGATTTGATTACTTAAATATGCTTGAGTATACCCCACTTGTTTTATGAATTTCAAAGTACATAGATTGAGGGTAGAGCCATTATCTACCAACACCCTTTTTATTTTATGACGGGCAACCAAGACTTTGATATTCAAGGGGCGGTTGTGATTGGCATCAATGTTTGGCATGTCATTCTGGCTAAAGTGCAGCTGATAAGATAACGCCAAGTGTCGTACCAATGCTTGGAATCATGTGGGATCGATGTCATTAGGTACATGGGTTTCCTGTAAGGCTCTGTTGAGGATTTCTTGATGTATAGGAGAATACTTAAGCAAATCCAAGATGGAGATATGAGCGGGAGATATTGAGCAGGTACATAGGCCACAGGGACAGTGATGCAGGCTTGTCATGTAGTAACAACACATTGAGGGTCTTTGGCTTTGACATGTATCATAGACACACGGGGTTCTACCTGCTCAATGTAATGGACTATACCATCATAATTGAGGGGTACATTTTTATAGCTTATATTATTTGTGTTGTTGTCTTGGGGATTGTTGTTGGAAGTGCTTGCGCCTTGATTATGGTTCGAGAAGGTGTTTTGGTATATCTGCAATTGAGCATTAGACGACAAAGCTTGACTGGTGTCGACTTTGATATCTCCTCGATAGATAAGATCTTGGAAATAGTTTTTGAGACCCTGACACTTATTCAGAGTGTGTCCTTTGATTTTATGGAATTCACAATATTCATTCTCCCTAAACCAGGTGGGTTTAGGCTTGGATTCATCAAGTGGTTTGGTGACAGGGTAGGTGATCAGATAGTTGACCTGTAACAACTTATTGAGGATGACACTCAAGGGTTCTCCTAATTGAGCATACTGGCATTTGTCATTCCCTTGAATGTTCTGATTCGACTGTTGAGGAGGATGAGATGCACCCTGTGGCATAGATATGGCATTAGGTACATATGATTGTTTTCTCTGGGATGTATTGGCTACCTGAACATGTTTAGTGTCAGTGACACCATCATTCACTGCATTTTTGTTCTTGTTCCAAAAGCGAGACTTATCACCGAATGGCCTTTCTCTATCATAATTGTGTATCTTGACATGCCCTTTGGCAACAAGGGTGCGTTCAAGGATGGGTCCTTTTTCCACTATCTCCATGAAAGTGGTGACACAGTGTAACTTGAAATTGTGAGCCATGTCGGGATGAGATTTCTCCACGAAGAGGGTGACCATGTCCTTCTAATTGAGAGGGGTTTTCATTCGGCTCGCTAGTGCACGCCACCTTTGAAGGTAGCTAGCAAAGGTTTCCCCCTTGCGTTGCTTCTCTTTGAGGAGATCTAAGGTGTCAGTGTCCTTCAAATTGAAGAAGTAGGAAACAAACTTTTTAGACAAGTCTGCAAAATATTTTATGGACCCTTGTTCGAGGCTCATGAACCACTCTAGGGCATTTCCTATCAAGCTTCATGGGAATAGGCACAAGAGATAGTGGTCGTTGTGCATAACCTCTTGACACTGGGAGTAAAACTCCTACAAGTGGACCTTAGGATCTTTGTTCCCCCTGTATCTGTCAAATTTTGGTATTTCAAAATGTTTAGGGAAAGGGATTAATGAGATGGAGGGATTGAATGGATATGGGCATACGTCTTCGAACTTCAACGATTGTTTGCTAGTCCCAGCTTGAAGATATTTCAAAGCGGCTTTGATTTCTAATAGATCTAAGTTGACTGGTGGCAGGTTGGATGGATATGGATAGTAGGACAATAAAGGATCCTGCTGAGAGAGCATCAGAATGTTGAGGTATGGATTTTGGTAGTGGGATGATGACATCCCTTGCTTGTAAGCCGAGGGATTTTTTTGGTATGGGGGTTGTTGTTGTGAGGTATAGTATGGATTTGTTTGATAAAAATGTGAGGTAGGCTACTGAGGAGCTTCGATGTGATGTTGCGGATTGACCTGTTGATACTGAGGGTATTGTTGCGACTATTGGGAGGCCACATAAGGTTGTTGTTGTTGGGATAGTTGTTGGTTATGGTAATAATGATGTGGTGGTTGTTGATGTGATGTGAGATGTTGCAGGGGGCGAGGCGGGATGTTGTATTGTGTTTGAGTTTGCGGTCGTAGGATGGATGCGAGGAACAAGGATATGGTTTGAGTGGGAGGTCAGGACAGATTGCTTTGTGACTGGTATGGTGGTTGTTGTGAAAAAATCGGTGGGTTATATAGTGGTTGTTGTTGTTGGGGCAGCTGAGATAACGTAGGGGTGTTTAGCAAAGGAGGTTGTTGGGTACCAAATGGAGCGCTTGGTTGGGATGTACCTTGTGGCAATAATGGAGGTGGTAGGTTAGATTGGGGAGGCTATGGAGATGCATACGAAGGCGATGGTAGGTTTATGGCCCCAACCGGTGGAGGTAATGCAGTAAAAGGGTTGCCCCCAGTGCTGACAGGAGGTGGATTGGAAAGGGGTGGTGTTGTTAGCATTAATGGCAGTTGTTGTCGAATGTTATATGGCATGACAAAGGAAAAAGGATCATTGGGATCAGTTGCTTGAGGAGCCCCTATGATTGAGATTGCGGGATGTGGATTGCTAACAGGATACAGAACGGCATTGCTAAATTCAAGTTGGTGCCAATCTTCTACTGGAGGAATATTGGGGACGTATGAACTACCTGGTGCGTTTTGTGAACCTTGGGGTATCTTAGGTGTGGAACCGCTATATTTGGATAAGTCAGCACCTGGTGGGAGTTTGACACCTTTTTCAATGAGATGTGCCAAGACTTCTTCCCCATGTCTTTTGAGCAGGCGGTCAATCATTTGCACATTGGTAGGGATACTAAAGTGTTCCTCAAATGTAAGTTCAGGTTGGTTGACCATGTTCTCATCCCCGGGTGGTGATGTGTTTTGACCATCAATATTGGATTGTGATGATGTACCATTGTGCGGATCCCGAGGGATGTTCGCACCGTTATGGGGGCCTTGCGAGACATTAACTAGGTTGTTGGGATCTTGAGGGATGTTTGGTTGGGCTTGTTGCTCGGCCATTTTCCTTGTTTGTGATCAGATCTGAATGGGTATGCAAGATGATATGATGGACTAGGATGTTAGGATGAGCTTGGTGATGAAATGATTGATTAGCCAACAAGGATGTGGCTCGATAGGATTGATTCAGATGATTGATCCGAAATGGATTTGTTTGATGAGATCGGATTGAGTTGATTGGTAGACAATCGACCCACATGGATTGGATGATATGATGATTTGATTTGGATTGATGATCGATTAGGATGAATGATAATGACTGGAATCCGAAACCGAGTTCAAGAGTGATCCTTGGTAAAACTAGGTGTTGATTAATCAAGTAAAGGGTGGATGTATGATAACGGCACCGAATCCAACTTGAGATTGAAGCGGATTGATTGGGCCAATGAGGATGACCAACTCAAGATGGATGACTACCCTAAGTTGGTTTTGATGGATGAAAATTAGAGACAAACACCTAGGTTGATTTGGACAACTACTTACAAAGTTTAACGAAATACCGATGATCTGAAATGGGAAAATGATGACCAAAACATGGGTTCAAAATGGGTAAATGAGGACTTTGAATGGGTGAATGGATGCTCGAACTGAGGGGATGAATGTTTAGGATGGTGAATGGACTCTCGAACATTCGAACCGAGGAGACAAGTGATTGAAACAATGAAACGAGGGTCCCGAATGATGAAACAGATGGAAAATTTGATTGGTCAAGGGTCAGGTCCGCCCCTGGAGGTCAAGTTCGCCTGTCAAGAGGTCAAGTTCGCCTGTCTAGAGGGAAAGTTTGCCTGTCCAAAGGTCAAGTTCGCCTGTCCAGAGGGAAAGTTTCCCTGACTAGAGGGAAAATTCGCCTGTCCAGAGGGAAAGTTCGCTTGTCTAGAGGTCAGGTTCATCTGTCTAGAGGGCAAGTTCACCTAACTAGAGGGAAAGTTCACCTATGGAGCTAAAGTTGATCAAAATTGGCCAAAAGAGACTGGAAAAGGCTGGTCCAAGGTCAAGTTCACCCTTGGGTGGGTCAGCTTCACCTGTTCAAAGGTCAGGTTCACCCCTAGACAGGTTTAAGCTTGACTTTTGAAAGGATGACTAAGGCAAAGGACTCAAAACACAACAATCATCAATGAAAAGGATATGGTTGAGTCAATTAATCAGACAATCACTAGTTTCGCACAAAGAAGACAATTCAGACAACACAAACCTAAGTCTAGTAGAGAGGGTATGGCTGACAAATTCTTCTATTCTAGGATGAACATGGTTGCTAGGGAGTCCTCGATATACACCCGGTACATGAGGCCCAAACCGTGAACACCAACCCATTACAAGCATGAGTCGGGAATCTTAGCAAGATACTAAAGGCTCGGACCAACTCTTAATGTCATCCCAACGCTTCTTCAATTACAACGTGGTTTGATTGAGGTACAACTTTCGCTCTCCCTCCTTTATATACCCCGCTGGTATGTGTGGTTGGAATCGTCCCTTGGGGTGATGAAATCCCCAAGCAAGTCCTGCTAAGAAAAGTAAAAGAGGATGACTCAAAGGACTTGGTAAGCTACGATTTCTCATCACCCAAGATCGCCAAATGGCACAAGGGGATTGGATACGTCAAATAGCTTACCAACAAGCACCACAAACAAGGTTAATTGACACCCCTAGTTAAACTATGTGCCTAAATTAGGGGGTTAAAAACCCTTAAAACAGTCAAAAAGAGTGCTAAAAAGTGAAATTTTACCTTATGGAAAAAGTTGTTTAGGGCATATTCACCTGTCTGGAGGGAAAGTTCAACTGTCTACAGGGAAATTTCGCCTATCTACAGGTCAAGTTCACCTATCTGCAGGTCAGGTTCGCTTGTCTAGAGGGAAAGTTCGCATGTCTACAGGTTAGGTCCGCCCCTCTGTGAAAAATTTGCAAAAAGATAGTTTTTGAGTCTAGGGAGGGTAGGTCCGCTTGTCCGTAGGTTAGGTCTTCCCCTCTGTGAAAAAATTGCAAAAAGTCAGTTTCTGAGTCTGGGGAGGGCAGGTTCGCCCCTTTGTAGGTCGAGTCCGCCTCTCTATGAAAAATTTGCAAAAAGTCAGTTTCTGAGTCTGGGGAGGGTAGGTTCGCCTATCTGTAGGTCAGGTCCGCCCCTCTGCGGGTCGGGTCTGCCCCTCTGTAACCTGCACCTGCAAAAAGTCAAAAAATAGCAAACATGAAAGAAAGAGACCCATTTTGTGGGTCCTATTGGGCATGCCAGAAATGTGATGGGGAAAAAATACTTGTTATAAAATGAACAACAAGAAAAAAGAGTGCAAATAACAACTAAAAACACCCTACACCTCAAGATTAGCCTAATAATTAACTTAACTAAGCAAAATGAGATATTTCACCTTGTTGAGTTGTCCTTTGGTTGGCCCTTCGATATTCGATGTTGTATGCTCATTGGATGGCAAGAGATGCAAGCTATGAGATGAGATGAGGATGGAAAGATAAGTGAAAATGGATGCAAGTATGAAAATTTGGCTAAGTATGGCTCAAGGAATTTTTTTTCAAGAGTTTGGCTAGCATGAATGATCTCTCCCAAAATGATAGAAAAGAGAAGGTATTTATAGAGAATTTTGGACTCTTTAGGGAAATGGACGGTTGAGATTGAGCCACCAAGATCAAGATGTAGGGCTAAGGTGAGTTGAGAACTCACAAACCCTCACATCTTGACATGTGGCATGTGAAGTGGCTTGTAAGAGATGATGTGTACATGAGTTGGAAGGAGAGTGCATGACATGGAGGTAGTACATAGTACCTTGGGATTGGGATAAGATCTCCTCATAAAGGAGGTCCTTGTCCCCATGTGGGTGAGAAGACGTGAGAAATTAAAAATTCTTCAAATATCCTCATGGGGATGAGAAAAGGAATTTTAAATTCCAAGGAATGCATAGGAGAATTAAATGTGAATTAAAAATTCACATGGGGAATGGAGTGCCTTTTTCAAAAGGAGGATTCCTTTAAGAAGGTTGACTTAGGACACATTCCATAAATGATATGGGGATTAGGATGACCTAATTAAGTGATTAAGGTTGTGCAAGTACTTGATTAGACAAATTAATGACAGATTAGAGGCAAGTGGGAAATTATAGAGGATGGGACCCTAATGATGATTAGGGGTGTACACATCTTAATCATAAATTAATTATGACTAAGAAAGAGGGTTAGATTGTTAAGAGGGATTAGAGATCAACTTGCAAAAGTTGGAGGATGTGACAATGAGAGAGAAAGTGAGGAATTTAAAAATAAATTTAAAATTCTAAGAGATAATATGACTAAATTAAATAAAGTGGTGTATTTATTTAATTTAGAGAGGAAAGAGGGGGAAAAGCATTTATTAAATTAAATACTTTGGAAGCCTTATGTAAGGCATGAAATATTAATTAAATGAGTGATTTAATTAAACTGACAAAGAGGACGAATTAGATGAGCAAAAGGATAATTAAGGAGAAGACATTGACCATATGGAAGTGGTCAAATTTAGATGTCTACAATTAGTACCACCATTAGGGACAGTACAACCTACGACCCAATTAGTGAATGTTTTACTTCCTTCGCCCTTTTTGCTAGCCATGTTGGTTGTTGCTAACAGAAATTATGTGGCATGGGGCACCCTCTTGTAGTGCTAGTAGCGCCTGTCGTTTGGGCCACTATCCCGGTTTCCGCCTTAAAAACTATACCTAAATTCATTGGGGATGGATCAAGAACACCATTTGAACATTTGGAAGATGTTGCAGACATATGTCTGGTACATGGCATTACAGACCAAAATATAGCACTAAGATTACTCGTCGCCTCTTTCACAGGAAAGGCACTAGATTGGTACTAGATGTTGCAAGCAAACAGTATCAATACCTGGGGTGAGCTCAAAGATCCTTTCTACCAGAGATTTTCAAATGAAGGAGATCGATCCTCACTATATTATTAGATCTCAATCATAAGGCAGACCCTACACGAAGCCATGGTTGAATTCAATGCCAGGTTCCATACAAGCTGGAAGAGGATTCAAATTGATATGCGCCCATCACCTGATCTAACATTTATGTTCTACTTGAAATCTATCAAACCTAACATTTCCATGATGATCCAGTCTCTCAGAAAAACCACACTACCAGGTGCATATAGTGTCGTTGTCAAGGCGAAGAACAATTTGATAGACGCCAAAAATTTGCCACCTCGACCCATCATTCCTATATTTCCATAAATATCAGTTCTTGCTCAGGATATACCTTCTACTAGCGTGTCGGCTCCTACCCAGTCCATATACACATCCGAGCGCGCCGCAGAATGTTGCTTCTACATCTGGTTCTTCCAAGGAGGATATGAGTGATGCCAAGGAAATGTTGCAACATATGGCTAACAAGATAACCATTATCAAGCGCAACCAGGTCATACCTCTGAAGCCGACCTATCAAAATTATCAAAGCGGAAGGTCTGCTTACCAACAAAACCAGTTCCAAGGAGGCGCTCACACAAATCCACAGGCACAAACAACAAATCAGATAGTGCCAATACCCACTCTACTGCAAAGTGCCAATCTAAGCTCTAGCAAAGAGTTGATCGCAGGGCAGAAAAATTTAGTTGATGACACCAACCCCTGGTGTTTCCCTTGAAGAAATTCACATATGCCTTGAAACTATCTGCTCGATAACCTACAACAAAAGGTGGCAGAGTAGTGCAGCCAAGGTGCAATGTCAGATCCCAGAAGCTATGTGTATACCTCTTCACAAATGGACAATGCGGTACTCACCACACAACTACAAGGGATGTCACTAGAACAAAAAGCATACATCACTCCCAATCACACACTCTTCTCGTGGATGGAAGAAGAGGAAGCGGTGTTGGCCAATGATGCATCTGCATCTAAAACACTGCAAGTACAGTCCAATTAGAACATCCACTTGAAGAGGAGATTCACAAGCGAACTAGTTGTCCTGCAACTGGTCAGTCCGTAATTTAAAAGTGCTTCTGTCCAAACACTTAGTACCCCCGTTGTGGTGCCACAATGCCCACTGTGGAAGGAAATTTTTATAACAAGAGAAAAAGAGAAGAAACCTCTGAATCTACCACCCTTCAATGTGGTGAAACAGTTGAAAAAATCATCTGCTAATGTCTCTTTGGGATATATTAGTCATTCTAAAGCAGAAGACATTACTACAGAAGGTGCTCCGAGAGGATCCAATCATTGAACCAAAGGAGAAATTTTTTAAAGGAAAGGTTGTTGATCAATCACCTCTGGCCAAAGTTCTCACAAATAGTGTAGTGGAAGCTCCCGCTGAAGTAAGAGATAACGTAAAACCCAAACCCTTCTTCCTAACGCTTATTGTGGGAGAGAATTTATTACACAATGTCATGATTGACTCCAGTGCTAGCACCACAGTTATGCCGAAACAGATAGCGGAGGTCATAGGACTTAGCTACAAACCCTTAAAAAAGGGTGTTATGCAACTTGATGGGAATAAAGTTGAAACTGTAGGTCTCATCAAGGACCTCCCCTTGACTCTATTTTCCTACCCTAGCATCATGGTGTCGCAAGACACTGTGATCATAGATGTTCCCCCCATGTTTGGCCTATGTCTATCCTAAGAATTTACTTCAAAGGTGGGCAAATACCTATCCCTGGATTGGTCGCACATGATCCTCAGGACTAAGCCTGATGAGAAAATGAAGATAGAATATGAAGCTCTACATTCAGAATATGTGGCCAATGAAGCCATGATCAACTTTGAGGCCACTCATACTTTTATCACCAAGCAAGAAATGTATTGCGCTGAGCTACTAGAAGATGAAAAAGTGACTGGAGATCAAACCGATCAAGAAGATGTTCTATTGAGTGAACATATGGATACTGATCCTTTTGGAAACTACCATGCTACCGGGTTGGCCACCTATGTCATCTACGATAAGGATCTAGTGCTCCTGAAGGTCATCAAAAAACCAAAGAGCGGTCAAGCCTCAGAGTTATGGACGCTGCATTTCGATGGAGCAAGATGCAAGAATGGCGTAGGAGTTGGGATATGTTTAATGTCCCTATAGAATGAAAAGACACTGAGGTCCTTCCACTTCCAATTTTCTTGCTTGAACAATGAAGTTGAATATGAAGGACTAGTGCAAGGTATCAGCCTTGCAGAATGAATGGGCATAAAGTAATTAATGGTGTTCAAAGATTTTGAACTAGTAGTCAATCGAGTCCGAGGAATTTCTTTGGCCAAGAATGTTCACATGCGATCCTATAGACACCAACTTTGGGACCTGATTGAGGGCTTTGAAGCCTTCACCATCCAAATGGTGCCCTGAGAACAAAATACAAATGCAAACCGCATGGCATCAATCAGATCCCAGTTTGATCCTACCTCTGACCTTGTTCACAACAAATACTCATTACGAGTGATAGTCTGGCCAGCCATTCCAGACAATGACTAAAGCTGGCAAGTGTTTGATAGTGCTGAACACATTGCCTCGTTCATCCAACAATCGAGAGAATCTGTCGATCAACTCCAACCAAAGATCACCGAAGCTTATGAAGGACAAATTATCTAGCTAAAATACAACAAGCTTCCAAAAGGATTGGTCACTCTGAAGAATCTTTGAGATTGTGATGATGCAAGAAACAAAAAACAAAATTTTGTAGCAAAAAAAGGTGACTATGCAAACCTTCAATTCAGAGATGGAAGAAAGCTCAAATTTGGGAAGGATGTCCTGCATCATGATAAAGAAAGGCTTATTGACTTTTGTGAAAAATATGGAGTGGTGACCTGGTCATACGATGACCTCAGGGAATATGATCCTAATATCATCCAGCATACAATAGAGTTGGCGGAAGGTGCAAAATCGGTCCGCCAAAAATAGAGGCTAGTGAATCCCAAGATTGAAGTGCTAATGGCACAAGAATTAACAAAGCTAATCCAGTCGTTGATTATCTTCTCAATCAAGCATAGCACATGGGTATCCAATCTGGTCCCGGTCCGAAAGAAGAATGGAGATATTCATCTATGTGTGGACTTTCGAGACCTAAACAGAGCATCCCTAAAGGATCATTACCTGCTACCTTCAATGGAGTCAATCTTGCAAACAGTGGCAGGATCAGAGATGTTTTCCTTGTTAGATGGCTTCTCTGATTACAATCAGATCCGAGTCAAAGAGGAGGATCAACATAAGACAACATTCACTACCAAGTGGGGAACATTCACATATGCTAAGATGTCATCTGACCTTTCAAATGCAGGAGCCACCTTCCAATGGGCAATGGATATCGCTTTTAGCGAACTAATCAACAAGATTATCCTAATCTATTTGGATGATGTGACAGTGTTCTCTAAGTCGAAGGATGATCATTTTGATCACCTTGAGATGGTGTTAAAAAAATTCCAGGAGTTTGGGATATCCTTGAACCCAAAAAAATGTGTCTTCGAAGTACCGCAAGGCAAGCTACTAAGGCACGTAGTGTCCAAAGAAGGAATTCAATTGATCCTGAGTGGTTGAAAGCAATCAAAGAGCTGCCCCTTCCGGTCAACAAGAAAGGCATCCAATCCTTCTTAGGGAAGGTAAATTTTGTTACCAAATTTATTTCTAATTTTGCAAGAATAATTAGGCCAATCACCCTGATGCTAAAAAAAGATCAAGCATTTAAATGGAAAAAAGAAGCCAGAGAATCCTTTCAGAGAGTCAAGGATGCTATTTCCTCCACTCCTATTCTATTCAATCCAAACTTATCAAAAGACTTCATAATGTATGTATTCAGTAGCAAGTCAAGCATTGCTACTGTCTTAACTTAGAAATACATTGAGGGCAAGGGAGAACATCCGATAGCATTTCACTCGTGGACCCTGAAGGAATATGAGACAAACTAAAACTTTGTAGAGAGGCAAGTGTTTGCAATAGTTAAGGGACTCAAAAATTTTTGACACTTAATATCTTGCAATAAGGTGATTGTCTATGTCACGCATCTAGTGTGCATGAATACATCATGGAAGTAGAAATCACTGAGAAAAGAGCCAATTAGATCACCAAGATCCTTGAATATGACATTGAGGTTAAGCCTACAAAGACCGTTCGGGGAAGAGGACTATGCAAATATCTTGCGCACGGTGAAGAAATGGCCACCGAAGAAGAGCAACTGAAGCTAGTCCTAACGAACGAGTCAGAGTCCAAAGGTTGTTGGATGGTGGACAAAGTAATATTTATGCACATAGGAAAGTATCTAGCAGGCCTTCCTTCTCAAAAGAAGAGATTCTACCAACTACAAAATAGAGGATACGCACTCATTGAAAGGATCTTGTTCAAAAGGAATTTTAGTGGCGTTCTATTACGGTGTGTTACCACAGAGCAAGCAAAAAGTATCCTTGACACTTACCATAGTAGTTCCACTGGTGGGCATTTCTCCGCAAAGACAACCACCATCAAAATCATGCGTGTGGGGTACTTTTGGCCGACACTATTCAATGATTCATACTCCTTGGTGAAAACCTATAAGGAATGCCAGCTCTTCGCATGAAGAAGAAAGAATTTTGCAATGCCTATCAATCCAATAGTGGTTGATGAGCCATTCACGCAATGGGGTTTGTACTTCATCAGAATGATCAACCCAACCTCCAGCACAGGACATAAATGGATCTTGACGGCCACTCACTACTTCACTAGGTGGACCAAAGTCATGCCACTAAAAAATGTGACAAAGGCAAAGATAGTGGAATTCCTAGAGGAACTAGTAACGAGATTCAGCCCGCCCAAAACTATCATCTCTAACAATGCTAAAGCTTTCTTGGGCTCTAAGGTAATTCAATTCACACTTACGCATAGCATATTCCTTAAAACATCAACAAACTACTACCCGCAGGGGAATGACTTAGTCGAGTTAGCAAACAAGAATCTGGTCTAACTCCTCAAAAGAATCGGGTCAGAATACCAAAGGGAATGGCATAAAAATCTTTGAACAATGCTTTGGGTAGACCGCATAACTCCTAAGCAAGTCCTCAAGACTTCACTGTATGAGCTAGTATATGGAAAAGAGGCATTATTTCCTATCTCTATGGAGATTCTGACAGTTCAACTGCTAAAATCTCTCAAGGTGGAGCAAAATAGTGCAATGGAGGTGCGGTTAGCTGAGTTGCTAGAAGTACAAGAGAAAAGGTAAAAGTCCCTAACAACCATCACTAACTGCCAATAAGTGGTTAAAAGGTGGTTTGACAAGAAAGCATTCGATCAAGGTCTAAAGTGCAGAGACTTAGTGCTAAAATTAAATGAAAGAGCTATGAAGCTGGGTCAGCATGAGAAGTTTTACAGCCTTTGGGAAGGCTCGTTTAGAGTAATTCAATGCAAAGAACATAATGCATATAAGTTAGAAACTAGGGAAAAGGAAGCGCTGGGAATTCTGGTCAATGGAATTCACCTTAAATTATTTAATTAGGCTTGCTTATCTTACCCATGTAAATATGTCTATAGTGTTTTTCCTTTCTTTCCCTTTGTTTTGTTGGCCGGTCTTTTTATTTATTCTATGGTTCAAGATGGAAAGGAACAAGTAGCCCATTATTATAGAGAGTGGAAAATAAACTTGTAGCTGAAAAGAACAGAAAAATTAAACACGCACATGCATAATTGATACATACATGCTGAAAAGGAAAAGATGACCCAGTTGCAGAATCCAAAAGCAGACAACAAGATGATTATATAAAGATATATTTTCATTATTTATATGCTTTGATATTTACATTGTCAAAATGGCTCAAAGGCCATGCTTCTAAAGTATATAGTTCTATTTTACTTCTTTCATATATTTTACGAAAATCCTTTTTTAGGCATGTATACAAAAAATAGACTAATTGCTACGAGTTTGAAAAGGAAAAAGGAAGAACATGGGAGTCTTTAGTCCACAACATGGGTAGTAGTAATGGATGCATCAATAGCAGCATCCATAATATCTTCGTCCATAGGGGCATCATCATCAACAACAACATCATTAACAGGAGCAACGGCCAAAGGAAGAGGGAACACAAGGTTCCTAAAGTCTGTGTATCAGTCGATGTCATAGAACGACACCACGTTGTAGATGTGGAAAATAAAGTGGTAGGAACAAGTTACCCTCTGGTGGTGCTCATCTTGCGACTAGAGGCAAAAGCCACTCAAAAATGGTAGCCATGGTACAACCGCATCCTCTTCTATGAACCTCTGAAGGTCACTCGCAATTGGAATGCTTCCACCGTATGCAGCATTTTCCACAACCTCTCTGAGGCCATTCAGGTACTTCTTTGGAAATATTTCTTTGACAAGATGAAGAATCAGGGGCTTGGGAATTCCAATATCTAGCATTGAGGTGACAAAGTTTGAGCACACATCAGTGTTGACTCGATACTTGTCCTCATATTCAAGGAAATCCTATCCCATAACCCATTTCATGGCTATAATAGCCAGTGAGTGCTTATTCTTTGTCATCCTTTTCAAACGCTTAGTAGAAATCTCACCTAAGAAAGCAGTCTGAGACTTATGACACACTAGCCTAATTGGGGTATTTATGTTGGCAATCATTCTGCAACTATCCTGAAACTATCTCTGCAAAGTGCCTAAGTCTAGCCTATGAAAACGCTACACACTGCTAATGCTAAACTGCTAAGCCAATTACCTACTACCAATTTTTCTCTAATCGCTAAGTGTGATTTCACTACTGCTTAGGTGCCTATTTATAAAAAAATTGAGGAAATGCGTGGTAATCTACTTTCCATAAACGTGATGCTAATCGAGTACCAACTTGAAAGTTGTTTCTGAGCGTGCTCAAATTTCCCACCCAGTTGTGCCTATTGAGTATGGCTTGCTACATGCAAAACTAATAAGGGATAATTAATTAGCCTAAGTTGGTGGCAGCAATCAACAATGTTATGCACAACCAAAGACTGAGGTATCATTCTCCAGGTGTTTTTCTTATTCCAAGGTAGAGCTCATGTCTTTTCAAACACTGATCGTATCTTTGGCTTAATCATTCCTTTTGGGATATTAATTTCCAATGCATACAAATGCTTAAGCTGCTAGCAAAGCGTCGGCTCAAGTTCCAAGAAAATCGTGTTGTACAATACGATTGCTAATTATAATTATGAATTCTTGTCAAATCAAAATGGCAAGTGATTCATCTTGCACAAGCCAAAGGGTTGGTGGTACATGCCAAATTAAATGCAAAAAGGTAACTCTTGTCTACCACCTTGAGAAAAAATAGCTAAGTATTGCATGTGAAATCTTTAAGCACTTAAAAGGTCTTTTCAAATACATTGCCCAAAGAAAAATCAATTTCTAGTGCATAGCCAAAGTTGAGGTAAAATTGTAGAAAAATTCAAGCTAAGCAAAATCTTCACGCAAATAAAAAATGGTAGAAAGTTCAAGCCAAGAATTACATGGAGGGGCAACGTGAAGCTTATTTAAAGTTATGCGAGGAGCACCAGTCGTCAATATCTTTGAAAACATTTCTTATGCCACACTGGGTATTCCTGACAAGCCAAAGTGGGAAAACACAAAGGAGATGGAGAATCCCAAAAGCTACAGAGACCAGAACTTAATTCAGGAGGACTGAGATAATATTCATGATCCATTTCTTGCAAAGAACCCTAAAGGATTGAGGGAAGCGACCTGCGAAAGAATGAAGATATCCAAAAAGATAATGTCGACAGCAAAGAAAATATGGTTCAGCGGGATTCCACAATATATGGTCCCATCTATGCACTACTGCCCATAATTAGTCGATGCGACCATTAAGCATTTCAACCCAAGCACCAACACTATCGAGGGTCAAACTCTGTCAGTTAATATCACTCTGGGAGCCATCCAAAATATGCTATGCATTCTTGATCATACGCAAAGAGGGATAAAAATAGAAGCATTCACTCCTAAACAGGGGGAACATATATCGAACACCAAGGATAAGGCTCTAGAGTTTTATAAAAAAGAAACCCAAAGGATTGAAGTAGAGCAAGGGAAGCCACCAAGAATTCCAGCGCAGCACGATGCTTTCGAAATAGATTTACAAGATTCCTTTTCAATGATGGCATTTTTTTCAGTCTGGACACCGAGCAAGAGGTGCAGGCATTTCAATTGCGTCCGGCTTTCCAGTTCCGCAGGAAACAATCTTACTTCTGGTATGATTTTGCAAAATACCTCTCAAAGAAAATGATAGAGAAAATTAACAATTACCAAGCTGAACGAAAGTTCAGATTTCTTTCCTATCTTGCCCATATGTTTTTGCATCAAAACCCTGATTTCTTTGATAAGTGGGTGAAGTTATCTATTTTTGACGAAAAGAACAGAAGGAAGCCGGTTTCTATTTGGACTCCTCTCCTCTCTTCCACTTTTGACTATTATGCATTTTTGGATTATTTCTTGACTCTAATTTTGCAAGATTTGCAAGGGGGGATGGTATTAATTGGCTCACTTTGACGCAAACAGAGTATATGCAAAACTTCATTCTCAGATGTGACTAGTTTTTCAGAGTCGATTTTACATTCATCTGAATGCAAGGCTTCATTGAGGAACCATTACGCCTTCCAACATGTGTTACAAATCAAGTGCTAGCCCTTGAATTATTCTAGCAGGTGTGCATTATTGATGTTACCTTCTGTAGCAGAAAATCCAAGAGGAAGGGATTCTTCATCTATCCACAAAGCTTCAAAACAGTGGCCATGAAAAATAAGCAGACACACCCACTTTTGTAGGATAAGCTAGCTCATCTAGAGTTGGTAATGGTCTGCAACAAATAGAATTACAACCTTTTCAATGATCTACCATATGAGCATATCAAGGTAACTCACAATTCTCGGACTTACTGGGAAAAGAGGTGCAGCCCGCTGGAGGATGAAGATGAATTATTGGTTGACCTGATTCATATTCCCACAAAGGATAGTAGGTCACCATGATATAGATTCTACTTCACTACGGAGGATTATGATGAGAACTGCAAAATAGGAAAAACCATGTTCAATAGGTTGAGAAAAGAAGAATAATGGAGTATAGAAAGGATCAGAGCCTTCTGGGTGTATCACTAAGAGACAAAATAGCTTGATGCACCTTATGAAAGTGTGTCAGATGATGAACAGTTTGAAAAGCTGTGGGATGATGAGCATCCTGCTTCTGACTCAAGCACTAGCAAAGGCAATGACCCCGATGAAGAAGAAGAGCAAGCAGAGGAGGAAGTCGATACATCAACGTCCTCCGATCAGCAAAAGAAGAAGTCCATAGGGCAACATGCCTATGTCACTTCAAATGTGTAACTAAATATATCAAGAGCCTCACGGACACTCACCTAGGCCTCAATGGCAATAAGAGGATCCCAACAGCAACAGCCAGAGACTATGGAGATTGGAGACTCCCCACCCCTTAAACAACAACACACAAAAGCTATTATGGGACAAGGTTCACAAGAGCCCGTCGTGAGCCAAGTGCTCACAATGAGTTAAGAGTTTGAAGTAAGTGAGGAGCCAGCAACAAGTGGAGCACCGCCACCATCCAGTCAGCAAGTAATGTTCGCTCCTTTTCTCACTTCTCAATCTTTAGTATCCTCTACCATTTCCATGACACCTCTTACTGCAAGTGTCGGCCCTACCTTCTCTACCCCTACCACAATTTTTGTGGGAGGTTTCTCCTAATTCGCCTAGACAAGGCCATTTATCTTAACGCCCCCATGAACCTTAACGCCAGCCACCGCTGCTCAATCTCTCTTCACCTCTCTTTCTGAAGGCATAGTCATCATTGGTAACCCCATTGCTACTACTACCTCAGGTCCGACCCAATATTCCCAGCAAACAGACTCTACAATGACCACCCCATCACCACAACAACCGATGAGCCCTTCTGTTGGTTTGCAAACCGAACTCTGACAAGTCCCTTATTTCTCCCCATAGATTGTTACTCTCTAGAAGAGGGAAATGCAGGGGCCTGCCACACTTACATTCTCTTTTGTCCTACCTCCCAGTGCACCCTTCGCAGGTGGGCTAGTTATGTCGCCATCTGAATTCCTAGCCCAAGGAGAAGCCACAAAATAAGCGCAGGCTCTCAGAATGCAAAATAAAAAGGCTAAGGATGACAAAAGGAATGTAGAGCTGAAAGTGTATACGGTGCACAATGAGGCGCAAGGAACGCTAAATTTTTCCACCATGTACCCAAACACTACCAAACTACAAGGGGATATGTTTCTGAATGATTACAGCATGTATGTCATGGGACTCGATCTAAATGCATCCCAACCGCAAGACAAGGTAGAACTCGTGGAGGAAATGCAGCAAGTGGTGACAACAGACTTCCTCAAGTCTGGTTGTCAGCTAAAGAAAAAAGAGGACCAATTGAAGCTTGTGAAGGAAAGGGTTAGTTTCCTGGAGACGAGGGAGAAATCGTTGGAAGCGGAGGTTGCACGCTTATCAGAGAAAGTGTGGGAAGAAGAGTTGGAGCAGAGAAAACTCCAGGAAGAACCCAAGAAATCCCAATCTATCGATCCCATCCTACTCAACGAGTTGCGAATGAAGAACCAGGAATATCAGAGCCAATTGGCCCTGACGGAGTAGAATCTGCAACAAAAATATGAAGAGTTAGCAGCTCAGCACGCTCAACATGAGCAAAAATTAGAAAAGTAGAAAATAGAATTTGAGGGCCAAAAGGCCCAATTTGAAAAGGAACTCCAAGAGATGAAGTCTTCTCTTGACACAGGGTTGGAAAACCATGCCCGAGCCAAGGAGAACTAGTTTAAAGAGCTAAGTAGCCTCGAGGAGCAACTTGCCTCCACAAAAAAGAGAATTGTCGAATTAGCAGAGGATGTCAGCTCAAAGGATGCAAAGATTTCCCTTCTAAAGAGCACTCCCTAGGCTCCAACTGTGCAGTCGGACCTCATCCCAGTAGCTCAACAGCTATACATTTCATACCAGGAAAAGGTTAAGGCCTTATGCCTAACACTGCAGTCAACGCTCTGGTTCATCTCAAAGGAAACAAAATTGAGCCAGGAGGTTCACATAAAAATCGAGTAGTTCCCATGGTTTATCACAAAGAAGGTTCCTGAGGCAAAGAGTTTGCTAAGAAAGCTATACATGGTCTTTGATGAAAACCTGGCAAAGGCAAGAATCGAAGATCAAGATGTTGTTTCCCAGACGACAAACAAGTTCATCCATTTCCACTCGGCCTTCCTACGAACTAACGCCTGCGTAGCTACTTTGAACAAGACTATAGATGGCATGCAGGAAAATTTCTCCCAACTAGCTGAAATGGGCTTGCCATCCCCATTTCTTGAAGATGGGTCGATCGCCACAGTCGAGCAAATTGTAGAAAGGATTGAAGAAAAAGAGCAGGACCCAACCACTTTCTAGAGTTTCAACTAGCCTCCTATCGTAGCAAACATTGAAGGTGTCATTCATCCTCTTGTGCAACTACTTTTCCATTGCGAGGCAGGGGCCGGTTTACCTGAGGTGTTGCCTTATAAAGAAATGCTCGACCTAGGCGGAGCACAGGAAAATCTGCGCAATATAACAAGACCATCCAAAGATGACTAGCCGCCCTTGCAGGCAGTCCTTTCCAAGCTCTAATTCTATCGCCCAATGGATGGCACTCTAGTCTGTGAACCAAAGAAAATTTTGGGTTCCTCGTTCCTCAAGCGAAACGCCCCTAATAGACGCTAGAAGCTGTGAATACAAAATTCACTATGCTCCCTTCGATTTTTGTTTTTTTCTAAGTACCAGCCCATGCCTTCAATGAATATCAATGGCCCTTTTTGATAATTGATCACTGGCCTCCACCACGTGTCCGTTCAGCGCTCTTTGAGGGAATTCTCTCCTTTGCTCTTCTACCGGCCCCCGCTATGCTCCCACGTGTCTTCATCGTGGGCTATTTTAACTACTTCCCTTCACCTCCTCATTGGGCCCTGCTCGCGTGCCATGTAGCTCCCATTTGGATAAAGATTTGGCAGGCCCCACAAGTGGCATCTATAGTAAATATTGCTGCTATGTGTCACCCTAGCGCAAGCTTTCAACAAAGGGAGGGGAGAATGAACCACGACCTTTTCCATGCTACCATCTGTCTCCTTGCGAATGCTTCTTCAATGCATAGTATGGAGCGAACTATGGGTTGTGATATGTTGCCACGTGTTCTAACCACTTGAACTGGGTGGGGACACTTTTTTGCACGATACCATTGCTATCATTCACAAGGGATGCACCTAGATGGGAGGTGACCAAATGATATGGTCCAAACCTTTTCTGTTACAATGACAAAGGGGAATCATTGCTTCAACATCATTGCTCAGGATTCTGAATCTTTTCGGTTACTTCTCACCAGGCGATGGAAGGCCCACTATATATACTGCTCTTTGCTTCTGAAGAGGGGTTTGAAGATTACATGTTACATGTTCCAAGTTCCACAGGTTCAAGAATTACAAGATTTTAGAGAGACACCAGGCCTTTTTATTGTTTAGACTATTGCAAGAACTCATAGACTGTTCCCTTGTTCAACCTCTTTGTTTTCATATGCTATTGATAAACTTTATACTATGTCATTATTGTTTGAATGCTTTATTTGTCGAACTTCTATAATTTGAATGCAAGTTTGCTAGTTTATATCATGTCTTTTGACTCCTCTTTTCAGTAAATGGGTGTGAAAATTATTTTGTCATTGAATGAGCTATTCATGCTTCAATCTTTAATTTTTGTTATTCTAGGACATGGTAAATTGTTGAGCGGAAACTTAGATCATATCCAAAAGATAGGTTTATCATGCCTTTTATCTAAATTCTAACGTATCACCTTAATTAGGTCCTTTATTTTCATATCTGCTTCCTTTTCCCATTCCAAAAAAACAATTATAGAAGAAGCCAACATCTTTAAAAATTCAGAGGTCACTCAGTTTAGCACAATAAGTCCCCCATAAACTGAGTTTCCCACAAAGGGTTGTTACCTTGCCAATTTTTGGCATCAACATAACACACTGTCACTAATTTTGAAAATTAAGAATTGAATGATTTTGTAAGCCTCCATAAGAACAAAAAAGGTCCTCCATTGGGTTGGAGGGAGATTAAATTCATTACTCATATCATTCCAAGTTTTAATTGATTATTACACAATATATCATTAAAATATCTAATACTTTTAAGTGTTAAGCTTTAGTCAAGTCTCCTTAGAGTAATGCCAGAGGTTCGTCTCTATTAGTAAGATTCCACTAGATAGACCTATTAGAGCTCCAAGTACCCCTAATAGGATCCATAAAATCATAGTTTTTAACCTGTTTTCTAATTATCTCCCAAGATTTCCATATGCTCTTAAACACATTGGAACCAACGGGAAATACTGGAAAATTACTAAAAAGTGTTACAAGTATGAAGGTGTTGTCATTGATGTCAACTGGTTAACTGATTGTCAACTAGTTGTTGTTGTCATTTATGTCATGGAAGTTTGTTATTGGTTGTATATGTCAAGGATATTGAGAAAATTGTAATAAAGAAAGTTTGCAAGTATTCATTGTTTGCTCCGGGTTTTTCTCTGGGATGTGTTGCTATGCTAGTGAGGATCTGAAGTGTTGTTCATGATTGTTGATGGTTGCTATATCGAGAATTTGGGCCTCTGGATCATTGTATAGTGCTAGATATTTTCACCAGTATATGTACTATGCTTTTCTATGTATCTAGTCATGGTCTAGGAGAAATGTAATTGCTCCAAATTTCTCTAATTTGTGGTTTCAAGACTTGCGATTATGGAAATAAGCTGATATGATCATGTTCAAGTTAATTTTTCTACCTGAGAGATTTGATCGAGTTAAGGTTGTGTGTGCTTAATTGTTCTATGTGTTTTACATGGTTATTGGTTGGCCTTGTGTTAAGAACTACTTACGAAGTTCATGAAGTATGGCGAAGTGTATTGGGATTTATTTAGGTCCTCATTAAGTATGTGTTTGGGTCGCCCTCATTCTAATTGCACCATAGAATGTTTTGGCGCCCTACTAATTTGAATTTGTAAATATAAATGGTGTGTGGCCGACTTTGGATGAGTTTCAAAGTTGAAAATAGTATAAATATGAGTTGAGATGTTCATGAAAGATGAATGCAAGAGCAAGATAGATTTGAAACAGTGTGTTTGTGATGCGAGTTTGAGCAGATCAGTGCGAAATTCAAGTGGTGACTTTCTGGAGGCAATGAGTTGAAGGCAAGTGTGTGAGAAAACCATGGTGGAAATCTTCATTGCATTGAGATTGTTTTCTCTCTGTAACAAATCTCTTCTATCTTCTTTGTAATTATGTGGAAGTGAGCCCTCTGAGTGGTTAATCCTTATTGGAAAATGAGTCCTATTATGGGTAGTAAGTCATGTTTTTCTAGTGAGTCTTTCTAGTAGTGAGCCTTTGTATTCAGTTTTGATATTCTCTATATTGTGAGATAATCCTCACCATGGTTTTTCCCTTATTGGGTTTTCCACGTAAATCTGGTGTTATTGTGTGTATGATTTTACTTCTTTCAGTTTCTACTTTTACACTTAATGATTAATCACATTATCAGAGCAAAGTATTTGTGAATGGTATTTGATCTAACCTCTGGTGAAAGTTTTAAAGGTTAAAATTGCTACAACTGATTCACCCCGCACTCTTAGTTGTCTTGTTCAACAATTGGTATCAGAGCTTGGTTCCTTGGAGAAGAGCTTAACCACTTAAGGAAGGTACAAGATGGTGAGCAAGATCAATATTGAGTGTCCTAGGTTCAATCAGACTGACTATGCCTTCTGGAAGACAAAGATGGAAGGATATCTGGAATACTATAGATATGATGTTGAGAAAGCTTATAAGACTGCATGCACTACTCCTACAAATGGTCCAAGTATAGTTGATGAGATCAAGGCACATGAAGTGAACAATAAGGAAAAGTTCATTATAAAGAATGGTCTTTCACATTTTGAATTAATTAAAGTTGTAAATCTGAAGATTGCTAAAGAGGTCTGGGATGCATTAGAAAAGAGTCATGAAGGAGATGAAAAAGGTCAAAGAAGCAAAGTTACATAACTTGGAGGCACAATTCGAGATCCTACATATGTCTGAAGATGAGAACATTAAATCCTATGTACAGAGAGTGGATGAGCTAGTAGGTGGAATGCAAGGACTTGGTGTTACAATGGATGAATCCAGGATTGTGAAGAAGATTTTTAGAACTCACCCTGATACATATAGTGAAAAGGTATCTACTATTGTGGAATTTGTAGATTACAAAACTTATACTAAAGATCAGTTATTGGGTACTCTAACATCATTTGAAATGAAAAATCCTAGCTTGAGAAATGGATCAAAGTCAGAAACTGCTTTTAGAGCTACAAATATTGAAGATTTGAATGAAGAAAACTTTGATGAAGTGGAAGCTAACTTTGTAATAAGGATGAAAAAGGGCTCTAGTAAGTATGAAAGTAAGTTACCCTTTTAGTGCTTTAGTTGTGGAGGAATAGGTCATTATGCTTCGAGATGTCCAGAAAAAGCTAAGAAGAAAAAATATAGAGTAAGCAAAGAAAACAAAGGGAATATGATTAAGGAAGCATATTATGTAAATGAAGATGCTGGTATTTTTGATGAAGAGTTTGATTATGGAGATTTTGATGATAATGAATGCTTGTTTTTGGCTATAAAACATGAATCTACTTTTGCTAATACTGAGAGACAGGTGAAGGAAAGCGCTCCAGAGAAAGTTGAAGATATTGTAATCTCTACCCTTCAAGCTAAACAAGAAAATAACTATTGGGTTGTTGGAAATGGTTGTTCACATCACAAGACCAGCGATAAAAGTAAGTTTGTTAAACTTGAAAAATATGATCGAGGCTTAGTTAAGTTTGGAGATGATACTAGTGCTAATATGTGTGGGATAGGTTTAGTCAGTTTTGATGGAAAGCATAATATTGATGATGTCTACTATGTTAAGGGTTTAAGGCATAATCTCTTGAGTGTTGGACAGATGTGTAGTAAGGGATATAATCTTGTATTCGAGGATGAGATATGTGAAATCAGGAAAGGATCTGAAATAGTGATTACTGGTGATAAGAAGTCTGAGGGAAATATTTGTCAACTTAAGGGTGTTGACAGACACTATTTTATGTCTCGGATTAATGGCAATTGGTTATGGCACCAAAGGATGTGTCATATGAACTTTGATAATATGGTGAGAACCAGTGATGTACAAGATGTGAGAGATTTACCAAGAATTACAAAGCCTGTTAATGCTATTTGCAAGGATTGCTAGTTTGGAAAGAAAGCTAGAAACTAATTTAGGTCAAAGGAACAATCTACTATCGAACTACTAGATTTGATTCATACAAATATTTTCGGTCCTACAAGTGTGAGAAATATACAAGGTGACAGGTATTTTATGCTTTTGATTGATGATTACTCTATATTTACATGGGTTAATTTTCTTAGAGAGAAATCTGATGCATTAGATAAATTCAAGGCATTTAATGCTATGGTTGAGAATGAAGCAAATTTGAGAATTAAATGTTTGATGTCTGATAGAGGTGGTGAATTCACCTCCAATGAGTTTAACATTTTTTGTGAAATTCGTGGAATAAGAAGACAACTGTCTACTCCTAGAACTCCTCAACAGAATGGAGTTGTTGAAAGAAAGAACGAAACGATTCAAGAAGCTACTAGATCAATGATAACAGTGGCAGGTCTACTGGAAATTTACTGGAGAGAAGCTATTCACACTGTTGTTTACATATTCAATCAAGTTCAAGCAAAATCCAACAACACTAAGACCCCCTATGAGATATGGTGTGGAAGAATTCCTACTATCAAGTATTTCAATGTATTTGGAAGCAAATGTTGTATCAGAAGGGATGAAGAAAATTTAGGGAATTTTGATGCTAGATGTGATGAGGGTACTTCCTTGGATACTCTACTAGAAGCAAAGCTTACAGATGTTTCAATAAAAGGATAAGAAAGATTGTAGAGAGCACAAATTTCAAGATGGATGAAGCATTAAAGAATTCAATTGAAGTCGATGGCTATGTATCAGATGAACCTGATTCCAAAGAAGTAGAAGAAGTTGTGGAAGAATAGGAAAAGCATAATGAAGAAGAAGAAGCTCTAGTGGTGTCCCCAAAGACATCTAAATATGTAAAAAAGAACCATTCAGAAGATCAAATCATTGGAGACAAGAGAAATGGAGTATTGACAAGAAGCGGAGCTATTGTTGTTGTTGAAATAAATCTATGTTTACTTTCTGAAGTTGAACCTAAGACACTAAGTGAAGAATGTAAAGATGAGCATTGGATGAGAGCAATGAAAGAATAACTTATGTAGATTGAGAAAAATCAAACCTAGGAATTGGTCCCTAGACCGACAAATAAAAACATAATTGGATCAAAATGTGTATTTAGAATCAAGTTGAATGAGAATGGAGAAGTGGTAAAAAATAAAGCAAGGCTTGTGTGTAAGGGTTACTCACAAGTAGAAGGTATATATTTTCAGGAGACTTTTGCTCTAGTGACTAGCATGGAAGCTATCACAATTTTTTTAGCTTTTTTTGCTTATAAAGATTTTAAAGTTTATTAGATGGATGTAAAGTCTGCATTTCTGAATGGTGAGTTAGAAGAAGTGTACATGGAACAACCAGAAGGATTTTAGTTGTCAGATCAACCGGATATGGTCTGTAGATTAAAGAAGGCTTTATATGGATTGAAGCAAGCTCCTAGAAGCTTGGTATGCAAGGTTAGACAAATATTTGACTCAACAAGTTTTCAATAAAGGTACAATAGATAGCAATCTTTATTTCAAAATTGAAAATGGAAAAATATTGATAGTAGTTGTATATGTTGATGATATTATCTTTGGAGGAAATGAAACAATGTGCAAGATGTTTGTTGAAGCGATGCAAAAAGAGTTTGAGATGTCTATGTTTGGTGAGATGAATTTCTTTCTTGGGCTACAAATCAATCAAACAGAAAAAGGGATTTTTATTTCACAATCAAAGTATGTAAAAGAAATGTTGAAGAAGTTTGGGATGGATGGTTCCAAACTGGTATGCACTCCTATAGTGACTAGCTATAAATTAAGTAAAGATGATGATTCACCTAAGGCTAATCAGAGAAAATGCAGATCAATGATTAGAGGTCTATTGTATTTAACTGCTACTAGACTAGATATCATGCATGTAGTTTGTCTTGTGGCCAGATTTCAAGAAGATCCTAAAGAAACACATGTTGTTATTAAGAGGATATTCAAATATTTGAATGGAACTCTATATTATGGTGTGTGGTATCCTAGGGATACTGATTTTACACTACGTTCTTACACATATGTTGATTGGGCAGGTTGTGTTGATGACAGAAAAAGTACAAGTGGTGGTGCATTTTTTCTTGATTACAGATTGGTGTCATGGTTAAGTAAAAATCAAGATTCAATTTCCTTATCCACTGTAGAGGCTAAGTATATTGCTGCAACATCTTGTTGCATAGAGGTTTTGTGGATGAGACCGAAATTGAAAGATATTAGAGTAATGTATGATGATCCCATTTCTATCTTCTTTGATAATACAAGTGTAATTAACATTTCAAATAATCCAGTGATGCACTCAAGGAAAAAGAATATATCTATCAGGTATCACTTTTTTAGAGAGAAGGTCATGGAGAATGAAGTAAAGCTTGAGTGTGTACCTATAAAGGATTAGATTTACTGACATATTTACTAAGGCTCTTCCTAAAGATACTTTTGAGTATCTCTGGGAGTAGAGTTCATTGCCCCTCCTTTCTTGAACTAGATGCATATGGAGATGCATTAGTCTAGTGGATCTATGGATCTATCTTTCTTATGGATTGATGTTTGATGGCTACCTCTCAAGGGGAGTAGGTAGTGTCACATGTTGTCATTGAGAAATTGTTTGTGTGTAATCCTAAGGGGGAGTATTGAGTATTGGTAATGTCAAAGGAGAAAAACAATGTCAAATATCTTTTTCCTTTTCCATTGGTGTCAAAGGGGGAGAAAGCATCATGTGAAAAATAATGAGGAGAAACCATTCTAGAGTTTGATGGTTTAGAGTTGTGTTGTCTTTGATGGTTTTTCACATCATGTGTTGCCATCAATGAAAAAGGGGGAGATTTTTGCAAGTATGAAGAGTGTTGTCATTGATGTCAACTAGTTAACTGGTTTTCAACTGGTTGTTGTTGTCATTTATGTCATGGAAATTGGTTATTGGTTGTATATGTCGAGGATATTGAGAAAATTGTAATAAAGAAATTTTACAGGTATTCAGTGTTTGTTGCGGGTTTTTCTCTAGGATGCGTTGCTATGCTACTGAGGATCTAAGGTGTTTTTCATGACTGTTGATGGTTGCTATATCCAACATTTGTTCCTCTAGATCATTGTACAGTGCTAGATATTTTCACCAGTATATGTACTATGCTTTTCTATGTATCTGACTGTGGTCTGGGAGAAATGTAGTTGCTCCGGATTTCTTTGATTTGTGGTTTTAGGACTTGCAGTTCTAGAAATAAGCTGATATGATCATGTTTAAGTTAATTTTTCTATTCGGAGAGATTTGATCAAGTCAAGGTTATGTGTGCTTAATTGTTATGTATTTTACACGGGTGTTGGCCGACCTTGTGTTAAGCACTACTTACGAAGTTCATGAAGTGCGGTGAAGCATGTTGGGACTTATTTAGGTCCTCATTAAGTATGTGTTTGGGTCACCCTCATTTTAATTCCACCGTAGAATGTTTTGGCGTTGACCTAATTTCAATTTGTAAATACAAATGGTGTGTGGCTGACTTTGGATGAGTTTCAAAGTTGAAGATGGTATAAATATGAGTTGAGATGTTTGTGAAAGATGAATGCAAGAGCAAGATAGATGTGAGATAGATACAAAATCGTGTGTGTGATGTGAGTTTAAGCAAATGAGTGTGAAACTCAAGTCACGAGTTTCTGGAGGCAGTGAGTTGAAGGTGTACTCTATCATTCAAGCATGTCTGCAAATGTGTGAGCGAACTGTGGTGGAAATCTCCATTGCATTGAGATTGTTTTCTCTCTGTAAAAAATATCTTTTTTATTCTTTGTAATTCTATGGCAGTGAGCCCTCTGGGTGGTTAACCCTTATTAGACAATGAGTCATGTTTTGGACAGTAAGTCTTGTTTTAGCAGTGAGCCTTTATATTCAGTTTTGATATTCTCTATATTGTGAGCTAATCCTCACCGTGGTTTTTCCCTTATTGGATTTTCCATGTAAATCTAGTGTTATTGTGTGTATGATTTTACTTCTTTAGGTTTCTGCTTTTACACTTAATGATTAATCACATTAGCAAAGCAAAGGATTTGTAAATGGTATTTGATCTAACCTCTGGTGAAATTTTTAAAGGTTAAAATTGCTACAACTGATTCACCCCCCATCTCAATTGTCTTGCTCAATAAAAAGAATGTCATTTATGGGGATTTGCATCCAACTCCTAGCTTTTTTCATAACAACAGATTGTATATTATTCATTATAAGAACCTTCCAAGGTCCATTGCCATTTAGGGCTTTAAATATTCATTTTCCAGCTAGAAAGATGCCATGTTTTTTAAATCTTGCAATCCTATACCTCCATCCAACTTCTCTAGGAATCACCATTCCCACTTAACATGTTTTTTCTTATTACCTTTCCCATTTTACCATAGGAATTTTTTTATTTTTTTTAATATTATTTATCTGGAAAATATTAAAGAGCCAAATAGATGAGTAATAGAGATGTAGGAAGAAAGTATTTTTTGAAATACTTGCAATTTTATAGCCAAAGAAAGATAGTGTTTATTCCACTGGGAGAGTTTTTATCAATTTTGGTTTTAATCTAGTCCCACATCTCTTTCAAACAAGGGTTAACATCAAATGGAATGCCAAGGCACCTAACTTTTTTGTTAGGGCCTCCCCATTGAAACTCAAATTTACTAAACCAGTCTAGTATTCCAACTAAGCATTATAGATTTGGCCTTAGAAATTCTAGCTCTGGAGGCTTCACAGAACAAATTAAGTTTGCACATAAAATGGTCAACATTTCTTTCTTCAAGATGAACGAAAATTACAATATCATCTACAAACTAGATGTTTAGAAGGTCATCTTTATTGGAGAGAGATAAACCTTTAACTTTAGGTGACAGGATATTATCCCTTAATATGAGGAAGATTGCATCAGAGGCTATCACAAAAAGCGTAGGTTCAAGAGGACAACCTTTTTTAATAGACCTTTGTAGATGGAATTGATCTAACATGGATCCATTTACATCGAATTGAGCTACAACATCATTCACTAGATTCTTAACCATTCAAAAAAAACTTGGGAAGCCACAAACTTCAAGTTTCATCATTATAAATGAACACTCCATCCTATCATAGGCCTTTTCCAAGACCAATAACATAATTCCAGTGTACTAGTTGGAATCTCTAGCCCAATCCATGGCCTCCCAACTAGTAATGACATTCTACAAAATGTATCTGTTGATGTGTTTTTTATGCACTTCTCAACACAGGTAGTACGTAGGTGCACTACCTCTCTTGAAAGACAATCTTCCACAATCAGATTGCAGAACACTATCCCAAGGTCTCTAATGTCAGGTCTTGACGGTTCTTGGAATATCTCAGTTGATTTATGTGATTTGCTGGAATCACAAGACGGACTTACGGATGAGTTATAAAGCATGGGAAGTTGGGTTTGCAAATGCAGTTTCAAAGTGTTGGAAGTGAATGAACAGTGGTTGTCCACTCAAAACAGCAAGTTGAAACTCATCAAGTTCATCTGATTTAGCTTCATGGTGATGTTTGAGATCCTACTCTAACCAAGGACTAAAAGAAATAGCAAAAGGAGAAGGGTTAAGAAAGTTGTTCTAATCCTAAGCTATGAATGAACAGTAACAATGGTGGCTGCTAAAGTAGACAGGTTTCCTAAACTGAGTTTTTCTTGACCAAGAGAAACCTACAACTACACAAAACCAGTGCAATCTTCTAAGGTCTGATGATTTTCAAATTACACATACACATCATGAACATGCAATTGAACTAGGTTACAACAATGATAGAAAGAATCCCAGGCTAACTTTGCACAACAGCTTGTCATCAACAAGTGTTAAAATTATGGGTTGGAAGCTCATCAAATACTATAACACCATCATGACAACCATTCAAGAAACTAATACTAAAACTAACATAGAAGGTAGACCCATGCATGCAAGATGAGCAAAATCAAAGAGAACATCCATAAAATCATGCAATGTTGTCTTCTATTGCTGCAAATGCTTTTTACAACAGCTCTCCAACCATTACAAATGAGGGAAAGCCCCTATTTATAGTTTTCCAAAGCCCAAATGAATGGCTAGGATTAATTCACAATGAGTGGCCCAAATTTGATTACATTAGGGTTTCACCTACCCCACAATATTCAACAATTAAAAATATATCTTTGGTTTTTCCCTATTTTTTCATCTAGTGCTCAGTGTTGTAGCAATTTCGTCATTTAGTTGATTGTCCTTTTACTGTAGTTGAAATTGCCTGAAAATTGCCTCTTACTTGATGTGCTTGCAGTGTTCTTCATTGGATCAAACGAGCCTATTGACGACTAGCATCAATTGATTAGTTGCCCCTGATTCAGGCAGACAACTCCCCCATGTCTTCTTCAAGGCCACCCCCTTTCATTTTTGTCATTGACTTCCTTGGCACGGGCCTTCTAATGCTGACCCTGTTGGTGGGTACTAGGGGGAGAGGCGAACATGAAATGAATGGTGATAGGAGCTATGTGAACTCCTTGTTCAACTTTCTCAATGGGTCTCCTCGACAGACCTGTGGTAGGCTTTTTGAATCCTGCATACATGAAGTGTAGTAAGTGCTTTCATATACAAATCAAGGAAAACGTTAATCAAATCTTGTAAAATCCTTGTTAGATCCATCCATCCATCATCAAAAGATCATAATATTCATATTTGGAGCTCATTTGGACCATAAACATTAATGCGGGCCCAACGGGGCAGGCAGTGAACGGGGGACAACAAACTGGAAGGGAAGTTCCTGGACCTCACAAAACATAGCAAAACCGAGATTTTTCAATTATAGCGCATGGGAAAAGGGGAAGGAAGAGTGCCCAGAAAAACTTCCTTAAGATTGGACTCATTTGAAAAAAATCGGAAGCTTGGAAGGGGAAAGTTGGAGGGTCACCGCGCTTTTGAAAAGTCAATGAGCACACGATGGCCCGGAAGGAAAGTCTTGAAATGGGCCATGGAGGGACAGAGTCCCGAAAACAGCCACGAGGGGCCAGGTTCCAGAGGTCAGGTCGCCAGGGGTCCACAAATGTTCAAAACGGCCACGGAGGGACGAAGTCCCAAAAACGGCCACGGAGGGGTCCACTAGGGGTCGAGTCCCGGAGGCCGGGTCGCTGAGGCTCCACGGATGTTTCAAAACAGCCAAAGAGGGACGAAGTTCCGAAACCATCGAAACTTAACGAAACATTGACGAAACCTTGGTAGTTCACTTAGGCACCACAAAAACATCCCAAATCCACCAAAAAGTTTTCCCCAAAGTCAAAAATGTGGAAAGCGGACCATCGGGGGTCCACAGATGTTTCAAAACAGCCAAAGAGAGGGAGTTCTAGAGGGAAAGTTCTAAAACCACCGAAACTTAACGAAACATTGATGAAACCTTGGAAATTCACTTAGGTACCACAAAAACTTCCCAAATCCATAGGAAACTTTTCCCCAAAGTCAAAAATGTGGAAAGTGGACCGTCAGAGGTCCACAGATGTTTCAAAACACCAAAGAGGGAGGGAGTTCTGGAGGGAAAGTTTTGAAACCACCGAAACTTAATGAAACGTTGGCAAAACCTTGACCATTCACTTAGGCACCACAAAAACATCCCAAATCCACCAGAAATTTGTCCCCAAAGTAAAAAATGTGGAAAGCGGACCAGACCATCAGGGGTCCACGGATGTTTCAAAACAGCCAAAGAGGGAGGGAGTTCCGAAGGGAAAGTTCTGAAACCACTGAAACTTAACGAAACGTTGATGAAACCTTGGCAGTTCACTTAGGTACCACAAAAACATCCCAAGTCCATAGGAAACTTTTCCCCAAAGTCAAAAAAGTAGAAAAAAAGTGAATCGAGCGATCAGGGACCAAGTTAGCAGGAACAAGACAAAAGGCAAAAAAGGGATGGGGGACTTTGTTTCTCCCTGGACTTGAATACCCCAAGTAGGTGAATTTGGTAAGGGGAATTTGATCGTTTGAAGGCATATGACCAATTTTGGCTTGGAAAATGGGGCACACAAAACAAGACAAGAGAAAAGCATCCTATCGAGAGCCAAAAAGAAAGGGGGTCCCTGCCTACGGCGGGGCGTGTGTGCAAAACATGCACAACAGTATCCACCCTTAATGAATCTTGTTTGGGTAGAGCTAATAAATTTGGGGAGGATATCCACTAGTCTAAGGCCAAAGATTTTGGCCAAAATCTTATAAGAGACATTGAGAGGGTAATAGGTCTATGGTTCTTAACTATAGTATTGTCCCCATCCTTAGGGAGAATCTTGATAATTCCTTTGTTGATGTTACAGCCTAAGGAACCTTGGTCTACGGCTTCATAATAGACTTGCAACAGGTCATTTGCTATCCAATCTAGGTTCTTCTTATAGAATTCAATTGGGAGGCCATCAACTCAAAAGGTCTTATTATTATTTAGATATTGAATTGCATTAACTACTTCTTTAGATATTTTAAAATTTAGAGTTTCTACGATATCACCTATGATCTTCTCAAGGGTATTAATCTTTTGCAAATATTTTTTACATTTTGTCCTTGAGGATTGTTCCCTTTAGCTGGGAATAGAGTCTTATAAAAGCTATGAAACTATATTTTTATTTCTTTAGGATCACTTAACTTAATTTTTTATTAGCCCAAATATCCAGTCTACTTATTCTTTGGCATTCTTACTTTTGATATATCTAGAGAAGAAATTGGAAACTTTATCCCCATTGTTTTAAGCTAGTTCATTTTGGCTCAAACTCTTAATCCATGTATCTTTTTAGCTTGAAGATTTCTCAAATTGTTTTTTGTTGTGATGAACTCATTTAGACCTAAGTTCTTGGGGTCACTTTGGAGCTCTTTCTCCAGTTTAAAGAGCTCTTCGTGAAGACCATTTTATGTTTTCCTATTGTCTGAGGCTCTTTTTTTCCAATAGTTTGAAAAATAATGGTCTATCTATTAACATTGATATTCCATCTGTCAATTACTATTTTATCTTTTAACATCCATTTTTTTAATCTCTCTGAGGGTAAAGATTGCCTCATTGCAATCATCATCTCTTAGTAAATTGGTTTTTAGAAGGAATTTCCATTGTCTTTCATTGTCCTGGTGCCTATAATTAGATATATGAATCTTAGAGCAGATAGGGTGATGATCAGATAAAGAACAAGGGGTGACCTTGATTCTACAACCATCACAAGTTTGATCAAAGCTAAAGAAATATTTATTTGCATAAAATTTATCCAATTTGTAGTATATCCTTTTATTTCCCTTCTAGAAATTACACAAGGTAAACCAAATATGTAGGTTTTCTTTTTTGCATCGTTCAAGAGGGTCAAAGAGGTTGAGCTTATTTTTCAGTTTATATCAAAAATATTTTTCATTTACTTTCCATTCCATCTCACTTCCTCTAGATTTATCCTCTCTACTTTCAACCATGTTAAAATCCCCTCCCACAAATCAGGGGATGTCCTAAAGTCTGTGCATCCATTTTTAGAGATTAATTCTCTCCCAATGTTCATTGGGAGCATAAATTGAGTGCAACCAAAACTTTATATTATCTCTTTCAAAAAAATTCAAACAACCATATTACAAGGAGAGATTACATGATCAATAAAAAATGGTTCCCATTTGTTTGATACCAAAATGACAACACCCCCTATTCCTTTTTCATGTGTAGTATGGAATTGGGTAGCATCTTTCCAAATGAGGCGGGGATTAGTTTCTACGGTAAATTTGATAGATTTTATCTCTTGCAAGAAAACCACATCATTATCATGGTTTAGATTTAAAATTCTTCTAACAATATATTTCATGTCAAGAGATTCCAATCCCCTAACATTCTAGCTTGTACAATTGATTATCATTTGCTTTATGCTTTGGAGCCACCTTTATAATTCTTAAATCTCTTAAGGAATTTAGGAATTCTACCCTCTTTATCTATCCTCTTAGAAGTAGGTTCAACTTCATATCTACTTCTTTGTTTCCTCTTTTTATTTTTAATTCTAATCCACCCATTAGTCAAGGGATCATAACACTCCTTTATTGGAGTTTCACTCTCATTGTTGCTAGGAAGGGTCTCAAGTTTAGAGTAAATGCACATTTCTCGAAATTCCATATTAGGCATGCTACCTATTTTAACTATAGATATTTCATTATTTATTCATTCATAGTGGCCTCCTCAATAGCCATCATTTGCTCAAGCCCATCTACTTCCAACATATAGCCATTTATTTGACAATAATTGAACTTAGGCAAGGTTAGCAATGTAGGGAAAGTTTCTTTAATATAACCATTCAAATCTTCTAGGTCATATAAGCTTTACATCTTTCGGATTTTTCCTGTATTTGTCACTTGCAACTTCCATTTTTTAGATTTGTTATCAAATTGAGAATCTTTACTAATATTTTCTATTTTGTCACTAATTTGAATGCCTCTCTTCCAATCTTTATCCAGATTAGTATTTAGGTCTTTAGAACACTCTTGGGAGTTGGGAATGACTAAAGGTGACATAACAAGGTTACAACTCATGGTTAAGTTGCCTAAAGAGTTGTTAAAGAAAGAACAACCACCCTCAGGTCTATCCTCTTTGTTCATCGCATGACTACTAATCATAGTACTCCCTTGATTTCTCATGTCCAAGGGTAACTCATGGGAAATGATATCTCTTCCATGCTAATATTTTGGCATGTCAACCACAACAACACTAGGATTAGATTCACTCCTTACAGAATCTCTATGCTTTTCATTTTGGTCACTGGCATACTTATTACATGATTTGTCCCTTGTAGAGCACTTAGTTTTGTTCATATTTTGGATAACAGCATTAACACTACCCTGATTGACATTTTCCTAAGCTAACCCCTGGGCAATGTTGTCTTTTCTAGTCTTATCCATGGACAATTCAATCATAGTATTACTAAGCTTAGCGGAGCCCTTAACAAAATCTCTTGCTCTATTTTTATTATTAGTATTAAATTGCTCTCTATTAATATTTTCATACCTCAAGGTACCAAAAACAAAATTATGGATTAGAATAGTACCATTGGGCACCTGTAACTTCATTCTATAATTTTGATCCCCATGGGGGGTATTGCTACTAGGACACTCTTTAACACATAAGGATTCTTTTGCACTCTTTAGCACATAGGATTAGATTCACTTAGGATTAGATTCACTCCTTACAAAATCTCTATGCTTTTCATTTTGGTCACTAGCATACTTATTACATGATTTGTCCCTTGTAGAGCACTTAGTTTTGTTCATATTTTGGATAACAGCATCAACACTACCCTCATTGATATTTTCCTAAGCTAACCCCTGGGCAATGTTGTCTTTTCCAGTCTTATCCATGGACAATTCAATCATAGTATTACTAATCTTAGCAGAGCCCTTAACAAAATCTCTTGCTCTATTTTTATTATTAGTATTAAATTGCTCTCTATTAATATTTTCATACCTCAAGGTACCAAAAACAAAATTATGGCTTAGAATAGTACCATTGGGCACCTGTAACTTCATTCTATAATTTTTATCCCCACAGGGGGGTATTGCTACTAGGGCCATCTAAAACAATCTCATATGCATTTTTTTAACTCCCATGGCAATTCTAGAGGGGGGAGAGTTAGGAAGGTTCACAAAGGGATGGTCCTCATTGAGGGGAATATCGATAGATGAAGTATATGTATTACTCAAACTAATACACCCAGATTTTTCTATTGAGAAGAATCTTTGCCCCTAATGATAGAGGGGCCGGATTTAAAAATTTCTTGAGAAGAGATTTGGTTGCCATGTCCATTTGGAGGAATAACCAAGTTAACACAACTGGTGTCATTATTATAACTTTCAAATTTATTATCATTTGGTATTTGTATTGGTAGATATTTCTTACCATTATCAACCTTACTAAAAATTGGAATGCCCCTACTATTATTGCTATGGACATCAACATTGGGATTTTTTTCCTCATTTATCTAGTTAGCTTTGGGGTTCCTTAAAAAAAAATGGATAATAGGGTAATTCCTTCTAAGGTGCCCTTATTTTTTACAAAGGAAACAGGCATTCAATCCACCAAGGATTTTTAGGCCACATTTTAAAGTTTTGCCACCAATTTCAATTTCAATCACTTCCAGGAAATTGATTCCCTAGTGCTAGCGAGACAAGAATTGTCACATCCATATGCAAAAGTGTAGCCTTTTTCTTCTCTATTCTCATAACTTTAATAATATGATAGAGTAATTGGGGTATAAAATTCTAGAGCTGAGGGGGTACATTTTTAACTATGACCCATCTCAAATATGAGAGGGCTATTACCTCCTCGCATATCAATTTAGGAGACCATGTAATGGCTCAAAAGATGGAATTTACAATGGTTCAATATTGTTTATCTAAGACTTTTTCTTGAATAGGATGGTCTTTGAAAAAGATTAAAAAAACATTTCTATATCATACAATAGAAAGAGAAATGAAACTATAACTTTCTTTGCCACACATTATTAAACCATTAATTAAGATATTTCCTTGCAAGGATTTTATCTCTATCAACAATAGCCATGAAAACTATAATACTTTTTAATATGTTTTCTTCATTATTAATGACACACACCATTTCAAGATTTGGTGAGATAACTCTTTTTCTAGGGCTAGGAGGGGAGCACTTACCTTGTCCTCCTATATCTGGATTCTCCTTGCAAAGGACTCCATTTTAACATTCACAAAACAAGCATTTGTAGGCACTTCCACAGAAAGCCCTAGAAGAATGTCTCAAAAAATTTTATCATCCTTGTGGGCACTAATTGCACTTGCCCTCTCATGGTCGTCAGGGGCCTCACCCTCCAATTCCCCCCCCTCTTACTTTGGGGGCACGACCAAGCTTATGGAATTAAATGTAGGCCCATAGTGGTAACGAAGGCCATGGGAAGAAAGAAGAGTGTAAATAAAAAAAAGTAGTAACTATAAAATATTGAATTCAAAAATCAAACATAATCAACTAAACCCAAAGGATATTAGTACACAATACTATGAGATTACTGATAGGGGAGAGAAAACATGTATGCCCCACGCACGGGGGCACCCAAATGCCTCAAACCCTAATCTCCTTCTTAGATAAATAAGAGAACCTTGATCACATGTCAGGTCCCCTAAACATTATTGTTGGTATGGCTTCTTTGTGTGTCACCCCTCTTTGAACTGGTCCCCAGGAAGTGTAATATCCTTATTCAAGATCCTTCCACTAATCTATCCAGCATATAAATTGTTGATGGGGACTAATTAGCCTAAATTAATTAATTAATTTAGTTGGAGGGCTTTGGTATAAGGGTAATGGATAACTTAATTATCTAATGAATATTCATTTAATTAATTGGCTAGGAAAAGGTGGGATAAAGGTGATAGATATTAAAATGGGGGATAAAGGTGAAGGTTAAATTAATTAAATAATTAATTAATATCTTAGAACATGGTGGGATAAAGGTGATGGATAAATTAATTAAATAAATAATAAATATTGAGTTAATTAATGGTTAGAATAAGGTAAAAGTAAAGTGTGGTCTAGGTATGGTCGATTTTCAGGTGTCTACAATCTTGGTCTCAATGTAATAAATTCTAAAAATGAGTCACATAGGTAAACAATAGTTCTTATATAGAAAGAAATAAATCACATTATATGAATGAAAATTACATAAAAAATAATGCACTTTAAAAAACCACACCCCAAAACAACATTGTATGAGCTCAAATGGAGCCCTAGAAGTTTGTAAAATGAGAACTACTCAACATTTCCTATAAGAAGCTATAATTTCTATAAAAATAGACCAAAAAAACCATTTGGATCACTACAAATCTAATGAAAAATTATCCCAAATAAAAATAATTACTCAAAAAATGGAGGTATGTTGACCCAAAAAGGAGCCTCTAAATTTAAGCTACCAAAACCAAAATTGCATTGGAGAGGGGTAAATTTTTTAAGTGATTTGACATTACTAATCCATATAATGGTGTTAGCAATACAAAGTAGGAAAAAAACTTTGCACACAAGTACAACAAGTATGACAGGATGATTGCACAAATAAGTAGCACTAGGCTAAAAAAAATCAAACCTCTTAACCATGAACTCAAAAAAAAAAAAAAGGAAATGGGAGTTCTTGGCCTTATAGATGTTGTGGTGGGGTCTATTTGGACTCAAAATAGCCCAAAAATGAGTAGTTATCTAGATTCAATGATGAGTGAAGCTTCTCAATCTTTGATTTTAGTGAAATGAAAGTTGATATTGACTTGAATCTTTTGAATGTTTTGATGAGCTCATATTTGATCCATCAAGCTCAAAAATTCATCTATAATAAAAATAAAAGAGAGAAATCCCCTAATAATTTGATATAATTACTCTCCTACAAAGCTTTGATTGAGACCTCTATTTCTCAAAGGATTAAATCAACTAAAGACACCAAAAAATGCCTAATACAACGTAGGATTTTTAATGAAAATATAAATACAAGCCTAGCTCTAAGTGACTATAGAAGATTACAAAAGCCACATGCAGAAATATAAATAGTGTAGAATGTAAATATTAGCTAAAATCCAATATCAAGAATACAAAAGGATTAATATGAAATTAATTATTCAATGATAGGAAAAAAATACAATATATAATCTTATAGTTTCAAAATCCAATAAGGATGAAGATAAGACATAAAACCCAAAAATAAGGTATTATATTTAAATAATTTTCCAAAGCTAAGAAGATAAGGAAAATTGTAGAATCCCATAAAAGAAGGAAATTACATGCACCCATTTATCCTACCCGAGTAATTCAATAACTTACATAAGTAAACTCAAATAATAAGGCACAATTAAATAATTACTCCAACATGAAAAATGTATCTAGACAGGGAATAGTGAACTAAGTTCCTAGAGCACTCTTGGTGACATGGAAGGTAGAAACGAAGATTGAATAGTCAGATTTTTTTTAGAGAGAATAGTGAGGTCTAATTATTTATCTTTATTCTTAAATACACACTATTTTAATTACAATATTAAGGATTTAATTTTATTGAAGAAGTATTGAATAGTGTCACAACTTCTTGGGCTCAAATTAATGAGCTCATTATTCAAGTGATGGTCTCTCATGGAACCCTAAGTCCCAAATTTTGGTCCAAATCTCATTGCGAGTATTCAAATACTCAATACAAAAGAGAAGATCAAGAAATACAAACAAACACAATGTTACATAAGCTTCATCACATTTATTAAAGTACTTAATTTTTTTTACAATTAGAGTAGACTTTACCTCTATCCTAATTGTTATTATGTACAACCCTTTGCTTCTTAAGAACATAACAAATTTAGATTTTTAATCAATATAATTATATGGTATAAGAAGAAGAATTGAACTTTAATCCATAATGCAGAAAACAAGAATGTAAAAAATAAGGTGTGTAAAAAAAACACAAATAGATCCTTTGTTACTAGTTGTTGAAATGACCCCCCAACAAATTATTTTTTGATAATTTACAATTAGTATGAATACAAATGTCACTAATAAGAAACACAAAGTTGATTTGATTTGAATGCTTTTACAAATGCTTAAAATTTAGGTTCAAATGTAAAAATACAATTTTAGAATAGATTCAAGAAAATAATAACACTACTACAAATTGCATAAAAAATCATGCACTTTATTAAAAAAATACACCTAAAAAGGTACCTATATGTAGCCTTAGTGAGATCTATGTAATGCCACCTATTAGAATATATAAACTCTATTCAAACCATGTATTAAAATTATAAAATACATACACCACTATAGCCAAAATTAAGAAATTCCTCAAAAAATGAGGTCATATGCTCAAGATACGAACATCTAAAGTTGGACTCCAAAAACCAAATTGCCAATGGAGAGGAGGTTGAAAAAGGAAAGAAAATGTTGGCATAACATTAGTCATCCTAAAATCATTAACAAGATATTCAAGATGCTACCAAAATATTCCTAAATTACCTTCAACTTTGTGTCATACCACTTTTGAATGCCAAAACCACTTTAAAAGGGAAGGAAATTCGTTTTTGGGTGGATAAGTATTTTTATCCCACAGGGCCAACACAAAGATGGTGGTAAATGGTGGCACTACCTAGGAAGATCTCATGCACAGTGGAGGAATGAGTGGGGTCACAAAGCTCAATGGAGGACCACTTAAAGGAGGTTGTGCTTTAGTGGTTGCTACTACAATGGTGTTTCTATGGTGGTAGGGATGCTTATGGTGGTGGTGGGGCTAAAGGCTGCCACCACTATAGTGTTGTAGGTGGTGCTACAATGTTTTAAATATTATTTACAAATTGCATGTCTTTATAGTGGTCATATGACCTCTCTAAACAATTTTTTTGTTTTAAATTCTTTCAACACTAATTATGAAAAAATTTATATGGAAATAGGCTTTATGGGGTCTTTTGGCCTAAAAAATGCCTAAAAAATAGCTCATGATTAAACCCCCATTTGTAAGTTGGCTTCCCAAACTCTAATTTTGGTGAAATGAAAGCCAATATTAACTTTCTCGAACCTCTCATATACTAATGGAATAGCGAACAATATTTCTTGGATTATCAAAAAGATGAAACCACAAAGTTTGAAACCTAGAGGCTAAAAATTTTCACCAAACTTTTGTAATTCTCTAAATCATCTAAAGCTACAAGAGAACAAAATATTGAATTTTTAGGAAGATTGCATGAAAAATGATTATCCCCTTGAATCTCTCAAATATGGAAACTTAGAAGATGTATTACTAAACCATATGCTTTGATATGATATTAGAATATGTAAAGAAAATAAAAATTTAAAAATTAGTGTAGGAAATAAAAACTATTGAACCTCAAATACAAATGATCAAAGATCAAAAAAGCATTACAGTTTTATAATCTAATAAATAAATAAAATACTCCAAAAATAAATTTAGTATTAAGAGAGCTCAAAAGAATGCATCTATATGAATACAAATACAAGTTGTGAGAGTGAGTATGTGGAAAATACAACCTATAGGGAGAATACACCAAAAGTATCAAAAAATAGTGTAATGTAAAATTTAAGTGTACTTTAATTTTAATATTAAATTAATTGAGTTAGAAAACAAGTTGAAAGATGTGCAACAAAAATTTACAAATTATAGAAAATAGAAGTGTTGAAATGACAAATTAGATAAAGAAGAGGAAATATCAAAAAATAAAGAACTCGACACTAGAGGATGGAGCTCACCACCCAAGATAGTATCATGATGCACAAACATCCATGTGATGTATTACAATTTTTCTTTCACTCTATCATCCTAATCTCATGTTGTCATTTGGAAAAAATGTAAAATCTATTTTTTTTCTAGATTTTGATCTCACTTAGACACTAGGAAACAAGGACATCATGAAGAGTAGCAAACTAGAGGATACTAGATGATATAAAATGCTAAAAATAGTCTTATCTATGTATTTTGAAAACATAGTAGAAATGATTAGGGAGAGAGAGAAAGGATGCAAATCACTATGTAAGTTGGTCATTGAGAATCCTAGAGCTAGGATAAGAAAAATAGTTAGGGTTTCTTAAGATCTTACCAAAAATGATCAAGCCCCTATTTTTTCGTTCAACCTCAATGTGTAGCCAAGATGTAGAAACAAGTAAAAAGTGTCCCCCATCATAACTGTGTATAGGTATATTTTATTATGTCTTTTGTTTGTCCATGAAGAGGGGAATGGGTTTTTTTCAGGTGGTTTTATACCTCTTGTTTTGGTTTACCATTCGTTGTTTTTCCTCCCTCAATTTCTATAAATTGGAGTCATGGGATGGTAGTTTCATGTTGAGTTATTGCAAGTGGGAGTGTGTTGTCGGGTTGATAAGAGATCAGTAGTGGAGTGTATTATTTTTTAGTCTTATTTGAAGATTAATAATATACCTGCCCTCTTGTCTCATGTGGAGTTTTTTCTCGAAAGGGTTTCTCCACGTAAATCTAGTGTCACACTTTGTTTGTTGTTTTTTATATTGTGATGTATGTTGCAATCACATGTTTAAATGTGATTTGGTAATCTGATTTTCAGATATGAATTCACTTGCATAATTTCATATTGTAGCTTTCCTTCACCTTTTTTTCAACACCCTACACATCAATAGGTTGATATCCCTCAATAATATCTTGCATAGAAGGCACCTTCTAGAGTTTCAAGTTCACTAACTAGATAGTGGCACACATGGAAGTCTAATGTACATTCTTTCTTATAGGAAATCAACACCTATAAAAGTATACACATCTAGAAATTATATATCCACCACAAATCCAATATAAACCATTCAAAAAATGGGCTTCTAGTAGTGTGAAAGCCATATAGTTAAATATGACTCTCTTTCTGTACCTTTCAATTAAATATTTTGTATATATTGTATCCTAAGTTTTTAAAAAATTGCATTGTGTAGGATAGAATGGGAAACAACATCTTCAATGGGTTACTCATGTAAACTATAATATTTGTGACATTTTGTGCAAGAACATTTAACTATTCCCCAGGTACTTCTTTATAAAAGACTAGCCTCTACAACTTTGCATTTTTGAAAGACAGTATTTGTGTGCACATTGAAAGTGCTTAACTTTCCTTGAGACAAGAAGTGCATGAAGCCTCTATAACTTCGATTTTATGGTTGAACTCTTGATTTAACTACACCAAACTCACACCACATCAAAAATAACCACATTAAATACTTCTCAACAACACTCGCTATAATCTTGCACAACTTAAGCATTCTACACCAATGAGACACTTCTTTAACACTTACAAGAGTAACATATATCATAGATTTTGACCATATGATTGATTTGTGTTCCATATTTAATATAGGATCAATCTAGGAGAAATCTCTCCTCAGGATTTATAAGCATGCATATTCAAGATTGTATTTCAGATTGCTATCATGCTAAGCACATTGTAGACCTTCACTATTTCTTGGCTAGAAGTGTGAATTTTTTAGATATTTATCAAAGCCTAAGCTTTATAAATTATTCATCAATAGGCACACTTATCACCAACGTACTCTACAAGAAACGATATAACTAATCCCACTATTTAAGCCAACACCTTTAGATTTCACAACATAATGAGGATACATTCTATAAGAAGGAGTGAATTGATATAGACACAACCACATAATGGCTCAATAGGAACCAAACATTAGTTTGATTGTCCATATGTTAACTAAACACAATGGGTACCATTTCCCTACAAAAAAGGATGAATGATTCAAATATAATTTTATGTTTCTTTTACTTCTGCCTAATGGCTCAAATTTAATGCTTTCCATGTCACAATATGTCCCTTACACACACATCACACATTAAAATAGGTTGTACATGGTTAAAAGCTTATCATGGAAAAATGGATTTTTGCACATTTGCACATATATCTATTCTAATAGCTCCACATGAGACAACACAAGACAACCACACACACACTCTTTAGTCACATTGCACAACTTTAGGAGTCTACAATTTTGCGCAATAATATCAAGCATTCTACACCAATGAGACACTTCTTTAACACTTACAAGAGTAACATATATCATAGATTTTGACCATATGATTTTTTTTTGTTCCACATTTAATATAGGATCAATCTAGGAGAAATCTCTCCTCAAGATTTATAAGCATGCATATTCAAGATTGTATTTTAGATTGCTATCATACTAGCACATTGTAGACCTTCACTATTTCTTGGCTAGAAGTGTGAATTTTGTAGACATTTATCAAATCCTAAGCTTTATAAATATTTCATCAACAGGCACACTTATCACCAATGAACTCTACAAGAAACGATATAACTTATCCCACTATTTAAGCCAACACCTTTAGATTTCACAACATAATGAGGATACATTCTATAAGAAGTGGTGAAGCGATATAGACACAACCACACAATGGCTCAATAGGAACCAAACATTAGTTTGATTGTCCATATGTTAACTAAACACAATGGATACCATTTCACTACAAGAAAGGATGAATGATTCAAATATAATTTTATGCATCTTTTACTTCTACCTAATGGCTCAAATTTAATGTCTTCCATGTCACAATATGTCCCTTACACACACATCACACATTAAAATAGGTTGTACATGGTTAAAGGCTTATGGAATAATGAATTTTTGCACATTTGCACACATATCTATTCTAATAGCTCCACATGAGACAATACAAGACAACCACACACACATTCTTTAGTCACATTGCATAACTTTAGGAGTCTACAATTTTGCGCAATAATATTTTTAACTCTTACAAACTTTATGTTATGTACAATCTCACAACCTATACATGGGTAATACATGCATTTTCACAATACATTCACTTTGGTTCCATACATGTCCAACACTTCCAGCCACATCTACTCTACATGATTGTGCAACCAACTAGTACCATATAGATTTGACATCTAACACAATATTGTCCATATAAGAAGTGCATCATATATGTATGCCACTTGTTAACATATTTTGGAAGGGTTAATTAACAACCTATTACATATACACATCAAATTCTATACTATGTAAACTAGTCTTCTAGTTATACTCTTTGATCTAGTTGTACTCTAGAGTGCCTTTGGTAAATCAAGTGTACACATCTTTTCATTACCTAAGTATTGAACCTCACTTCCTAGGTCATAGCATCTATATACATGTGCAAGTACATGTAATCTCAATGAATATGTGACAAGATCTTTCCTACATTTTTCATACTCTACTTTGACTCATTCATGGTATGCATATAACAATTGTTTCATGTCTAAAGCTTTCTGTTGGAAGTAAACCTATTTTTACTAGTTTATCCATAATGTTACCTATATTTGGAGTTGTCCTATGATCTTAGATAGAAATTGGATCAAAGCCATGGAAGTGTTCCTAAGGTTATATACTAAATGTATTAGTTGGAAATACAAGGATCTATAGACAAACTAAACACTACTAATGTAAGGATACCAAATTTAGTGTCACTAGCACACCTTAACACCAATTTATCTTACAATGCAAATGGGAACCTTCCTATAGAAAAACTATAAATGTAACATTGATATAGCCATAAGGATAGCATATATAATCTTAAATTTGATAAACTATCAAAATAAGCTTTCCAATGCATATTTGTTTGGGGATTAAGAAAATAATTATGAAAATATTGATCACTTTCTTGTTAATTAGAATGGTGCCTAACACCATTGGAAAATAATTGATAAAGACATAAGGAAACCACAAAAAAAAATAGATATCTACAAATTATTTAATTTTCATTACATATCTACCAAACATTAATGAAAATAAAAGAGTTCATTACTATCATTGTAGATATAATTCACATTCTTTTATATTTATGTAAATAGGAACATCATACCAAAATGAAATGTTTATAACCAAGAATGATTCAAAAGTTTAAATTTATTAGTATGAAAATAATTTACAATGCATTATAAGTGTTTTTTAACTAGGATATACAGTGCAAAAATATGACTTATCACAATCTAATATATGATTAGTAGACTAACCTAAGTTTAACAACTATTAACACCTACAACCTTTAATATTCTTATCAATTTTACTATGACTAAGTGGTCTTATCCATACTACACAAAACTATCAATATTATGCAACCTATGACTCCTATAAATTCTCAACTAAACCTAACATCTTTATACATAAGATAAGATAAAATAGAGGAAAAACATATTTCCCTTCACAAACGAAAAAACATCCTACATAAAAGGAAGGATTCCTATTTATAATAAAATAGATTAACACTTATCAAATCAATAATTGACAAATATCTCTTGATATAACATTTGATTTTTTTCCTTCAAAACATGTTTTCCCCTTTAATCAAAACATTTGATTTTTCTTATATTTTTCTTTCATACTAATAAAAAATGCTACCATGGCACATGATTAGACACATGTTTGACATTTATCCTAACTAACTACACTTGTGGAAATGTACACTTTAAACACTATATATAACATTTACAACTTTGGTGTGAGCATATATGTTCAGTGTGCCTATTGAAGGCCCGTGACACATAGACTCTATACAGTCTTTTGCTAGTTCTTGACCTTCTTCACTTTTCTCATTAAGTTCCATAAGATAATTGTCAAATATTTTATTTCCTCCACCCTTGAGATCAATGGAACCTTCATAATCTTCTTTAGGCATGACTTATTGAATATTTTTAAAGTGGTGAACACCTTATTCTACTCAATTAAAATTCTTCTTTTCTTATTGATAGACCAATTTATGCTCCATCTAATTTATTTGTCTTTGAAGGTCCTTTAACTGTGAGGTCACTAGTATAAGTGGCTATAGATGGAGGGATAGGGGAATAAGTTCCTGCCTTAAAAATGTAGTGGAGGAGGGAGAGATGGAGGAGGAGAAAAAGGAGCAAGAGAGGGAACATGTACTCTTGGGATTGCATCAGTTTTCTTTTCCATGGCTACCTTTAGATTCATATTTTATCTCTTTAGTTTCAAGTTATTATCTTCCATTGTCTTATAATCTTTAGTAATGATAACTTCCCTCTGTACTCTTTTGAGGTGACCTTGTTCATGGGCTTGTCCAATGTGGGAGCTGCTACCAAAGACGACAATATTTTATATAGACCAAGCTACAGTATGATAAGTAATATGGCTCTTCATTTTCGTGTGTAGGACCACATGCTCCATGGTACGTTGGCCTAGGCCACTCTTGTAGCAGTGGGGTGCTTCAATGTTGACAACCCACATGATCTGTCACTTTCTTTTCTTAGAATTTAGTCAAGTTTCAATTACTGGGACTTGTATGGAATTTGGATTTTCTATGGTACTTTTGCCTCTCAATGAATGAATGGATGTCTCATCACAATCAAATTGCACTGCTGATGTAAATTCAGTCTATCTTCACAGCAGATCAGATTCTGTTGCTGCTATTTCGAATTGGTAACAGACTCATGCTCTAAGAAACCATAGAGAATATGCTTTAGTTCTTAGAATAGTCTTACTATTTGTCAGATGATTGTGAACATGAATTTCAGAGATGTTAAATTACATGTCTTCTAATGAGGAAGGTTGTGAATTTCTTTAAGGTGCATCTTAATTAGTAAAAACTTGGATTCAGACTAATTTTTGTGGCAACTTAGTAAGATTGGATCAGTTTTCATTTGCTTGGATGGTGATTCCTTGCTTTGATTACTTTTATATGTAATTGTGCTTCTGAAATTGTTCATCTCTTTTAAGCGTTGCTTGAGTTGTAGAATCTTTAATGGCTTTTATACTTACAAGGATCATAATGTTGAAAGGCTTTGGGAAGTATTTTGTATTTGCATTGTACTAAGGTTGGAAGTTTTGTACTGATGAAATGTTCTTAACAACCCTCTACATGTATCACAAAATTTGAGAAAAGGATATTTTATGATTATTGAGTTAAATTTTCAAAAGCTTTAGTTAATTAGTTCAATATATGTTTAAAAATAATATTTTGTACAAAATATTTATAGTATTGAGAAGTGTTATGAAATGCTTTATAAATATATGGACTTAAATATTTGTAATCTTGTCTCCTAAATATTATATTTATTAATTTTGTAAAAGATATAATATATATTATTTTATAGTAGGGCTGTACTTGGTCATTTGATGGCATCTTTGGGTGTTGTTACTAGTTATTATCTTAGTGAGAATATCACTTACATTGTAATCTCACTTTACAATATATCTTGGGGTCAACCAAACTTTCAACTTTCCCTTCCCACTATCAATATGTATAGACTACTAAACCCCGCTCATGTCAGTTTTGGTGTTTGTTTATGTTTGTTAAATTTTGTTTTCTACTTTTTTCTTTACATTGTAGAGGTTGAATTGAGCAAATTCAATCACAACCTTGGTAAATTATTCTATCCCTACATTTCCTACCTTTAGTAATGATAACTCTCATCTATACTCTTCTTAGGTGACCTTGTTCACGGATCAAAATTTCCCTCTATTTCTTGAGATATTCTCCTATGTCATAACTAGGTTTGGTTGACTCCATTGTCTTTTTTGTTGACAATGTGGGTACATTCTACTTAGCCCCTTTGTGGTGGATCGAGATTATTACTTGCATTCAAATCAAGTGGGGTTGTGAATTATGAGGATAAATTTTGTGAGTGGACTCTTTGTTTACTCCTCTATATGTAAGTATTTCCCCTTTGATACTATTGATATGTTTGTATCTCATCACAACTCAATTCTAGTTCATTATCTTCTTGAGAGGGAAATTTGTACATCTCTAACAACATTGTTGTACCAAATGTATTTGTATTTTTCTCATCACTTGTAGGCAAAAATTATAAATTATGTGTCTAAAAAGTAATAGACATAGACTTGAATTCTAGACAATTTACCTTTGAATGTGTTGTTTTATGAAGCCTACACCAATAATGCAATGCTAGATTAGCAAGATTGGTATTATGACCATTCTTTTCTAGAAGGGTGGGGACACTACCATTGTTTGCTCTTGTATTCCATTGTCTATTTGGTTTCTAAAAACTATACCCTTTATCCTAAGGATGTTTGGACTCTAATCTTTCTAAACTTATCTTTGTAACTACATGAACTCATTAGATAATTTGTTCACCATTTTTTGTAATGTTCCAACTTTGAACTCAAATTTTCCCCATAACTCTAAAAGAATTGTCCACTGGGTGCATAAGGTGGAGGCATAGCCATCAATTATTAGGGATCAATTATTGATTTGGTGTTGTACTTCCATTTTGTTGTGGGTTGAATAATTATGTACCAAAATTTTGATTCCTAGAAGGAATTATAGTATTATAGGTATTAACACCTTGTTAGTTCTATGAAGTGAGCATATGTGGAGGTAACTTGGTTTATTTCTTCTTAATTATAAATCGGATTCTACAATTGATATGGGACATTCAAAACACCATTTAGATTATTGTGATTCAAAGAATAATGGATCTAATTTATTTGATTTGGTATCCCAAGCTAGCTCAATGATGGTAAATATTAGGCAACTCTTAAACCTAGTGGATATAGCTCTTTTTGTACCTTGATGGCCTTTGCATACACTGCTTTTAGAAAATCCAAGGCTTCATATTTTCTTCTCATAATTTTTTTTCTTAAATCAATAGCCTTCAAATATGTTTGGTTAACAACTTCTTCCCCTTGATAATAAGGGTTCTTGAGATGATATAGAGTTTATGCAACTATATATTCAAGGCATTTACCATATATTGAAGGCATTAAAGGGCTCAATATTTCCTCTACTTTCTATACTAAAATAATAATATAACATAGTTGAATAAATAGGGATAGACAATGGCTAATGAAAATGGATTATAGTTGTTGCCAACTCACAATAGAACCGGTTAGTAAATTGTGCTACCAATTATATGCATCCAATATGAATATAAAAGGAAACAATCTAAAAGCAACATCTTCATACTCAATCTTAGATTTTATCATAGCATCTTTTAATGATTGAATATGTTCTTTCATTATTCTACCTTCTCCAAGTGCAAACCTAGGGTAGAAGTGTTCCCAATTTTTAGGTAGATCGTGTAATATCCTCCCCAAAGATAAAGGAATTTTTTGTTACCAAAGAACCCAACTATTGATAGATCTTATTTATCTATAAGCTATGTAGTTACACTCTTAGATTTAGGGGATGTATTTATTGATTATAAAGCCTCAAATCTAGACTTCTCTTTGTCAGCTCTTATATTCCTATATTTTGTGAGTTGTTGCAAGGGAACACATCCCTTAGCTAACTTGGATTTGGCAATAATATTTCTTTTTCCTAACTTGAATTCACTTTTTAAGCTCTAAGATATTCAAATTTTAAGGCCCTCCTTTTAGAGCCACTTCTATTAGTCAAGAGTTTTGACATGCTCAATAATAGGTTAGGTAAAGTTACAAGATCACTTCACCTCTCCTAAAATGTGACAAAATTTAGAAGAATTTGGCACACCCTAATGTCTATGTTACTAGGTCATGGCATTAGCAAGATAACTCTATGATCTATGTAGTTGATTATCTTCAAATTGGTCTATGGTATAAAATTCAATGTAATAAATTTGTCAACCAAGTGGTTAGTCATCCAAAAAAAATGAAATTTTGTTTAGCAAGCATGAACAACCATATCCAAATTCATAATTTTTATATCCAATAACTTTAGATGCTCAAACCATTGATTATATATTTACAATAGCTTTTGCTATTTTTCTTTGAATTGATTTAGTTTTCAAGTTTTATAAAAATTAAACAACCAAACTAGTGAGACAAATACCTTGAGTATTATGTTTTTATCTATTAGTATCCCAATTATGAACAAATCCAAGATCTAAGGATAAGATAACTAATTTGTAGATTTGTTCTATGAATTTATATTATTGTTTTTATAAAAAAATGAAACAACACCAAAGGAGTTAGAGTTTAGAAGAAAGATTTTTGTAACAATGAAACCAATTTTAAATATTTTCTGAGGAAATTGAATTAATATAAACTAGCTTTATTTGATCAATATTCTACACAATCAGTAACACAAAGTAGTGTAAATGTCTAAGGATTTTGAAAAAAAGAAAGAAAATATATAAAATTTGTGTATTCCACATGCAAAATTAACACATCACTTCCCATAGTCCATCAATGCAAAATATTTATCATCAAACATGCATTTGATTCCATCCTTCTCATTTAAATTTCAAAATTAAGACATTACAAAATTATCTAGTTTGGAAAACTTAAAATTATGGAAATGCAAATGGGGACACTTCCTATTATAATTTTTTTCTTACTACCTCTATCAATTTTCCAACCCCTTACATTTCTTTTGGTACTCCTATAAATATCAAACCTAGGTTCCTAAATTTTAAATCTCCAACTAAATCCAATGGCTAGGATTTAAAAATCCAAGGGCCCAAATTTTAAAATTTGTCTTAAACTTGTTGGCCGTATGGGCTTATCTTGAAATTACAATTGAGTATATTTTTACAACTTTATTTCCAAGCCCAAAGAATAAATAATATAACCAAATCATGACTACACATAACAAAGAAGAGAGATTCATCCTTGTGCATGAATATGTATTGCCTTATCTTAATGTTGTTTCTACTATTTTGATCCACTATCATGTTGGTGTTATACCTAACCTTATTGTTGTAGATGTGTTTGCATATCATCAATTACCATCTTCACAACATTAAATTTGGAGGCAATAAAATAATAGAAGTATAGTTTCCTAGAGAAAGGGGTCTTTACAATTTTCTTTGGGACCTTCTTCACCTCCACCATGAATCCCTTGAATGCATTGTATCTCCCTTCTATCTTCCCGCTCAGTCATAAATGATCAACATAGACATATTAAATTTAGTATCAAACTAGTTAGTTATTTTACCATCTCATTGGCTTAATAGACCTTTTTTGCATTCTCCCAAAAGTTACATGGGATTGCCTTGATGAGCTCTTGAATCTTCTTCATTAACACATCTACTAATTTCCTTCTATTCAAGAACTTATTCTTGAATTCATGTAGGATCTCCATCCTCCACTTTTTCACCTTCAACCATTCTATATGCATCTTTGTATTCCCATAAGGTATGATTCTAATCTTAACCAATTCTAAGAATGGTACCTAAGCCACCTTTTGGAACTAGGGTAGGTTATCATCAAGGATGATTAACTCCCCACCATTAGTATCCTCAAACTTAGTCAAAGCACTAACCTCGTCATTTATCCTATGGTAACATTTAACTTCTTTCCTGATTATCCTTTTTCCTTGTGCCATCATGGTGTCCCTGCGTCACCAAATAGCCTCTACTACTCTTCCCATGTGTCCTCTCTTCAAAAAACTTGTGTTGAGTATTATTAGGAATGTTGAAGCAAGTATTAGGAATGTTGAAGCAAGTTCATTAGTGTTTATAGTCCCAACAACATTATTAAACACAGGTTTCTAGCTCTCCTACCTATGCCTTCAATTCTTATTTGGTCCTTTCATCTTTATCCATTTAGTCCAAGATGGTAGAGATTAAACTCTATAATGCTTGTTTTTCTTCCTCCCTTATTTGGTGGTTGATATTGATCTTTGATATTTGGTACTCATCCCCTTTCATATGCCTCTTCTTTGTTGCACAAAGAGATGGGTACCTTAGTACTCTTAGCTCCTTGGGCATCCAAAATGATAGTGGATAAAGTTCTCGAGCTCTTTTATGTTGTGGTGGTGATTTGAACATATCCACTATTATTAGGAATTAATTAGCGGGACATATAACTTGATGGGGAAGAAGGTGGCCGCTCATACACTATTTTTCTAAGAGGAGGATTGTGAAGGTGTATTTATTTATATAGGGGTCCTTTTGTGGAGAGAGAGACTCATATACCCCTGATGATATCTCATGATATTTTCTCTTCTATCTTCTAGTTTTTCTTTGTCTTATTCTTCTTCCTTTTATGTCCCCACAACAAAAGCTTGGATATACTCTTTGATTATTTTATTTGGTTTTTGGCCTATTTGTGATTGTCTTACACAAAATCCTTTTGATCTACCTATTTATACTAGCATTCCTATTGCAAATCAAGAGTTGGGATTTTTGGCTACAAAAGTAGTGAATCCCACTTGAAGTGAATGGAGGATTTTGTGCCTATGGGGAAAAGAAAGTTATTGTATTAGTTGGAGTTTTATGCTCTTCATCCTTTTAGATTGCCTAGTCATGGGCTTCTTCCTTATTAAAGGTTCTTCATCTTCTAGCTCTAGTTCTTCCTCACTTCCTTGTACCACATGGGTAGATTATTTTTCATATTTCTTCTTTATAGGGGATCTTTTGATATATTTCCAAATTTTACCTCCACCTCTGTGTGCGCCTTTGAGCCAACTTTCCAACAACTGTAAAATTTTGAAAATCCAATAAAATGTGATAAAGTTATGTCAATTTTTCTAATAGGTAGTTTATATGAACTTTCCAATAGACTAAGGTAGGGCTTAAGCCCATCGATTAGCCCCTGGCCGCCCAAGTGACCAAGTGTTGGGCACAGGGGGGCTACATCTAAGCTCCTAGCATTTGGTTGTGACCGAAGGCTAATGGTTCATGTGAATAAGGGTGTACTAACAAGCAGAGCTCTTGGTCACTAATATGACTAAGAGCTTAACTCGAGCAAAAATGAAATTACCTTCTTATGGACGGACCTCAAAGTGAGGTTCAAACGAATTTAATTTAGGTGGACTTCGAAATATGAAGCGATTTAAACCTAGCCGGATTTTAAAGGCATATTAACTGGAGTTGTTCAATGGACCTCCACAGATTTCAGGCAATTATTGAATATGATTTTTTTTCAAACCTGTGGACATTTCAAATGAAAACAAACCTTTATATTTTGTCTTAACCCTGCTCGGAATTCCAGGTGGCACTTGGGATCCACTTCTGCAAAACTCTAACGGATTAACACGATGAAATTTTCACATTTAGACAATGTTTGACAAAGTCAAACCCCATAAATTCCACGTGCGGTATTTACCTAGCCACGTGAGCATATGACCTAGCCCTGCCAGTTGGGAAGATATACGCAGACTAAAACATTTTTTAATGGTGTTCTGCAAGCTTGAGAATCCGGCCACGTGGAATTTTATGCGGGTCTCAAAGCGCTATGGAATATGTCTTAGTGCCTGACCCAAACCTCCCCTAAAACTCACGCAACACACTTGAAATAGAGTGTTATTAATTTTGATAAACTATTAAAAACAAAGCCATGTGCTAATTCTATATACTCCATATCTATCCTCTTTGTGTATGTGCATATATGTCGTTGTTGTGTGTATCTATTTGCAACAACTCTTTACCATAAACACTTGTGTATATACCTTCTATTTGTGGTGTTGTACCTTACACTATGTATATGCCACAAAAGTACATATATATTGTATATACATCACCTACAAAACCTTACAATAATTATTTTTCACTATGTATATACTTAGAAACCGTGTGAGTATTTCAAATCAAGAATTGTGTATATGCTTATATAGACTATATATACTTCAAAACAAAGAAATGTATATATAAAAATAAATTATGTATACTGTGAACCTAAGCTGCACAACAATATGATGCCCATATAATATGGATTGTAAGGTCATATGGATTTCGTACAATCGTATGAAATTACATACAAGTGAACCCTTGGATGCCCTTACAAACACTCAAAACTTTTCTATCAACAAAGTATCAAGTATTTTGTGTCAAACTTCATTTCTCAACAGTGCAATCTATTTCACTCCCAAATGCACCTATAAAAAATAGATACTTGAAATTCTACTCAAAAGCTTGTAAAACTAGTTACTTAGAAATCACCACAAGACACAAACACACAAAATGAAGTGAGATAAGGGATAATATCCGTAGTAGGGTCACCAAAATGTAATGCCTATGATTTGAAATGAAAATAGAAACAAACAAATAATGCAAGCTTCTTATTCAAACCAAGAAAAGCCTCTAGATAGAGCTCGACAAAAGAGAATTCAACAAAGCATAGCATCAAACATAAAAATTAATGTTACTAAAGACTCCATTGTTGAAATATTTTCTCCTTTATTGGTCGATATGTGGATGCTCCTTTGCTTGAATACTACCAATTTGACATGTACTTAGCTCAAGTGATGATTATATGGAATGAAGGAAAGAGTGCCTGAATTTATAGAATTTTGGAAGGAGAAATGGATGGTCAAGATTTGATTGTGAGATCAATGGTGGAGGTGGTTAAGATGTTTTCCCTAGGATCAAGGAGAGAATGGAGGGTGGATTGGAGGTTGTTAGATTGTGAATGGCTAGGATGAATTTACTAAGTTTAGTAAGTGGTTGTGAGCATGAGGGAAATAAGGAACATGTGCATCTAGTGGAGCTAGATTCTTGGAATTGGTTGAGAGAATAATGGGACCATAAGGACAAGTGTTCTTAGGCACCCTTTATTCTTAGAATGTGTTGAGAGAATATAGGCATAATTATTTTAGGCATGTGTGAGATGGAAAATAGGTGGAATATGTAATTATTTATTGATTTATTGTGAGGTGAGATGGAAAAATGAGATTAATCAATAAATCGATTATTTAACTAAGTGTCGAAGACCTTAAGTGAAGGGGACTTGGTTAATTAAGACTAGGTGAAGTTGATTGGCCGTAGGTGATGGAATTGAACGATTAGGGTTATGTGATGGATGACTAGGGAATATTTTAGGTGTCTACAGATCAAATACCTTATCATGGCCATAAAGTGAGTATAGTAGCAAGCTATATTTGTACAAGGTATTGGGGAACCTTGCAATATTGAAATTCTTTGCCTAGGATAATCTCATTAAATAGTATCCTCTATTCCTATGCTCATGTCCATCCATGTAGTTGACACAATGGTCTACTAGTTGAGGCCCATGTTTATAAAAATTTCCTACCACAAGATCCATTTCCCTATTGGATCAAATTTCCCCCTTAGTTTATACATGTCCATAATGAATAAGGGCATCTTTATTTCAGCTTGCTAGGTATGATGAATTGATGAACAAGTATATGACCCTATTAAAATAAGGAATTGGAATATTTCCCTATGTTCCCCAACAATCATTCTTCATAATTCTACTACCTTCCTACATAGTTCTAAGAGTATTAGATTTTTACAAGGGTAAATTGGGAGCTTTTATGGCCTTGTAGAAGGATCTAACTTTGATATATGAGAATGTTTGGAACTAGAAATACCAATTCCCAAACTTACATTTTTTCCATTACTTCTACAAATAACCTTAGTGTAATCACTATCCATGCATCAAATGAAAAAGTATACAAAAGTATCATTGACCATGTTGTAATGTTTTAATATTTTTTTCACCTCCAACTATGGGTAATATGGTTGTATATCATGTTAACTCCCAATTCCTCCTTTCTCACCTTAGTTAGCCTCATGAAGTTTTCTCCTCTTGCTAACAAGTAGACTAAATAAAAATTCATGTTAAATTTGTTAGTATCCTTGAATTTAATTAGTTGATTATAGATATTGGTCCCCCAGTCTATCTACTTCTTACTTATAATCAACAAAAATAAGTGGTGCATCCAAGGGTAGAAGTCTCTTGTAGCTATATGGCCTCCAATCATGTTTGGTAGAGTGTTGATATCATGAATGTCCTCCTTGAACTCACTTCTATTAGCCATCCCATTAACATACTTTATTTTAGTAATCCACTTTACACTTACCAAGTTGGTATTTGATTATATGTATCATAGATTCCCAAGCTCAAGAGACCCCAATATCAAATGAGAAATTAACGTGTCAAGATACCTCTTACCAAAATAGTGATTTAAATATCATTCTGGCATTTTGATCTTGGAAAGATTAAAACCACATTGGGAATAGGGTTCAGGGATCCCACTTATCAAGTAGTCATGTAATCTCACCTTTGAGATCATGATATTGAAAATAAACTATGTTCAAACAATTCTCAAAGTCCCAAAGCAAGCATCCACATGGACACTTGTGATTTTTAATATAATAGAGATAGGAGTTTGGAAGTCTACTATTATGATAAAATATATAAAACCTAAGACACCTAGGTCAAGACTTAAACCATTTGAAATTTCAAAAATAAGCACTAACAAACTAGTGTTTCCATATGCACGACTCCATTGATCAACTAATAAAGCCATGGAGATGCAATTAAGACATGAACACAAATGAGATTTAAATAATTAAACACAAAATCATATCCAAATGGCCCTTAATTAGGGTACAAATTCAAAACTAAGAGACATGATAAAACCCTAGACACATAAATAAAACCAATACTAAACAAAAAAAATCAAGCAAAAGAGATTATAATTTTCAAAATTAAAATAAGCATCCATGCAAAAAAAATATCAAAATCTAGTAGGGCATGCAACCCTAACTCAAAAAAAAACATGAATACAAGAGCACCAAGACATATCAAAACTAGCTCATGATGCCCAAATAACTAGCTGTCACCCTACAAATCACCAAGGCAATGATAAATTTTGTTAAAATGAAATAGTTTGAGCACTAGATCAAAACAATAGAAGAAATTAGAAGTATGAGAGCTAAAAATAAATGAAAAATATATATTTTTTTAAATGGACTTGCATGCACAAAATCAAGTAAAAAATACAAAGTTAAGAAGGTGGCTTAGGGATCAAAGAGGGACCATCTCAACCACCAAAAATTGGGGTTTGAGTTACCTTACATGATTAACACTTTGGGTACAAAGGTAAGAAAAACACCAAAATACCACACCAAACACTACCGTTTGGGAATCTAGGGGTCTCAATGCCTTAATGATAACATAAGAAATTTTGGGTTGAAGGGATCATCTTATTGGCATGTAAGGAGAAGACCAAAAAACCCCAAAAATGAATAAATCATTCAAAATACAATTGCATACTTAAGAAAATTAGGATGAAGACCAACTTGACTCAAAACAATGCAAATCCAAAGATTACCAAGAAAAAATGGTGTATGTGTGCAAGGCACAAAAAGTTATGTTGATAGATGGTATTACATTACTCAATTCTTTGGTTTTTTATAACTCTAAGGATGATGTGGAGGATTAGGTTATCTTCTCTATGACTCGCATAGTATATATAGCTTTGTTTTGTTGTAGAGTTTTTTATATTTTCTTCCCTTTCATAATAGGTTGGTCTACTACTTAGGTTTATCAATACATTTGTCTTTTCTTGCCCTCTTTTGTGATAGGCTAGTCTCCTAGATAGGTTGATATGGCATTTTTGTAACTAGAAGCCCTTGATGTATGACTGGTATGTCTTAGTTGATGTTGAAAATGTATTTTCTAACTTATTTAATAGAATAAGTGTGATCCCCATGATTGTTATTTACCTATAAAAAAGGTAATCATTTCCACTTTAATTCATCCTCACTTTAAAAGTTATTCTAAAATAGTTTAAAATAGACCTATATATAGTGAAATGCAATTATGGAAAACTATGACATAGATATTTAAATTGATATTTCAAAAAGAAGAATAATAAAATATTTTTCAAGAATAAAAAACTTAATCAAATAAAAGATGAAATTCATATAAAAAATAATTGCTATGTATACAACTCTCACTACATCAAAAAATAAAAAATGGATCCTAAATAGTGCTGACTCAAGACATGTGACTTATATGTATGAAATTTTGTCTAATATTATAACATGTAAAGAGAAAATATATATAGAAGATAACTCTATAATAGAAACATTAGGGCAAGGTAAATTGAAGATCTTTAACGAATATATTGGAGATACATTACCCATCCCTAAATTAAGAAAAAATCTCCTCTCATGATCCCAAGTTATCAAATAAATTTTAAAATAATTCTTCTTAATTGCACAAGAAATTAAAAAAATGGACTCTTTATCTTCAATGATATTTCAAAAGAAAATTGCCTATCCATGCAATTAAAAGTTTAAACACAATTATGACATGAAAGATTAGGACATTCAAATATTGGAAGCCTTAATAAAATGATTTACCATGATATTGTAACTAGCTTACCTAGAATTGAAAATAAATTAGAAACTTTTACAAGGTGCCTTATAATTAATCAACATACCTTGTTAACAAAATTCAAATTCAAATATCTTCTTAATCCCTACATTTGACTCATAGTGACCTAACAAGGCATTTCAAGTTCCTCTCTTAGTGGATCTTGTTATGCCCTTACATTTATTGATTATTTTATTAAAATGATTTGGGACTATTACCTTAAAAATAAATATGGTGTTCTTTCTAGATTCAAAGAATATAAAGCCCTTATTGAAAATAAATCTAATCATAAAGTAAAAACTCTTAAAATGATAATGGAACTGGTCATAAATAAAGAGTTTGACAATCTTTGTATCTTGTGTGGGATAGAGAAAGAATTAACTTATCCTACTTCCCCTTAATAGAATGGTGTAGCTCAAAGGAAAAATTAAAATATCATAGAAATGATAATTTCTACGATCTAATCACTAAATACACCTTTTTTTTATGGTTTAAATACATAAATAATACTATTTGTATTCTAAATAGGGTACCATCAAAATTAGAAAGCAATTGTTTCTCATCTTAGGATATTTGGAAGTCCCATATCTATTCTTATTCCAAAATAAAAAAGGAAAAAAATCTTGACTCAACTTCATTTCAATACATTTTTGTAGGTTGGGAAAATGAAACCTCAATTTGGTAGAGAAAGCTTATTTTTAGGCCCTAGGATGACAAGGTAGCTAAAAATTGCTAGCATTAAAATCTCAATATGTGGAGCTTGTTTTCAAAATTTGTTTGGTAGAAAGTTTTGATAGTTCCAAACTTGCATACAACTCCATTTTTAAGGTGATTATATGAGTTTTGGGCCCAAATTTAATGCTTTTGCATTTGTGAGTGAGTCTGTAAATCATCATCAAAATAGAGTTTTTTCTTAGTTCTAGAAATGGAATGGGTGTTCATATTTCATCGTCAATCTCCAATTTTAGTTTCATGGTCATCATGTAAGTTTTGGGGTCATAACAAAAATAAATTGTTCATGGACTGTTCCCTATTACAAAGGAGCTTCCAAAAATTAATTTGTTGTTCAATTTCTCGCTAAATAAAGAAGATCGTTGGTATTTATTAATGCTCCTCACAAAATTTCATGCCTTGCAGATGTCATGAGCTTGTGGTGCAAATCCTGTCATTTTGATTGAAACACCGTTTAATTGTCAATTTAAAAAAAAATAATGGATGCTACTAAAATATTTTATTTGAGCTAAGAGGTTTAAAATATTACTTATTACACTCTTTATACCTAGCCATGTTTTAAGTCTTGAGAAAAATAAAAAAGCAAGCTTTATGGAAATTAATTTGTAAATTGAAAGTGAATGGTAAGGAAGCCCAACGGATAACATAACTTTGAGGACTTATTTCTTCCTAAAAGGTGCACTGCTCATTGAAACCCCAACGCCAATTTTATTTATTTATAATAATTCATAGATGAGGCATTCAACTTTATTCTTATTTTTTCTATGTGAAAATAAAAGTGGTAAAGACCTCCTAGCACACCAATGCAAGTCTTCAAGCTTTTTCAAGTTCAAAAATTATGTTGGGAAGGAATGGGGCACTACAATGAAGAGGTAAATTTTAACACTTTAAACTGTAGAAAATTATTATATTTATAGCCAAAAGTATGGTGCAATAGTTTTGCATACCATACCACTATTGAAAATGCCTTATCAATGTAAAAAAATCCCAATCACAGTTGCAAAATGTATGGGAATGATTTAAAATGCCCTACCATGGAGATTAGGTGTCACCACACAAAGATAAAGACACAATAATAAAAAAATGTCTTGCATATGTTTCAAATTCCCTATACAAGAGAATGATACCTCTACAAGATGTAAAATTCTCTTGGATATGTTAAAATATGTAACATAAATATTATCATGTTTGGCTCAAAGTTTAAGCACCATATGATCATTAAAATTCCTAGTCAAGGTTCAAAAATGGCTTACAAAAGTTTTACATGTCCAAGGATGCCTTTAAATTCTATGTGCCAGCTTCAAAGATCTCTGCAAAGGTCTTTCATGCCTAGCAATGATTGAAAACACTTTGCATATAGTGACAATGTCCTAGACAGTGTTTTGAAATATCCAACTTGATTAAAAACACCTTGCCACTGATAAAAAAACTTTACAAATTAGCTTGAAATGGAATACCACTAGTTTTGAAGGTACTATTATGGCACAAAATCTTCAATATACAACATGAGTTGAAGTAATTCACTTTCAAACACCCTTCTTAGTGTAAAATATTTTATAGAGATCAAAATTTTAATGGTAATGGATGGCATAGATAAGTGGATATTAGGGTTTTCTATGCTAGGCAACATGTGGCATCTACATGGATATAAAAATAGTTTATGTTTTTGGACACAAAAATTGTACTCCTTTGGAGATAGTACAATTTGTGGTCTAATTTAGTCCTATTTTAGACACCCTTGCATCAATCACCCCTTAAAAATTGCATTTATAGGCTCCTAATGCTCATTATTTTAGACTTTAAGGCCTATTCCACTCACCAGTCATACAAATCCTGACAAGCAATATTCAAATTATTCAAAATCCACAAAACCCACCTCAAAAACCCCTGGTGGGACTAAGTCGCCCAGGGTGGCGACTTAGTCCCTTTTGAGGTATTTTTCACTTTTGAGTGGGAAAATCACCGACTTAATTCAAATTCCCGATGGATGTTGGCCTATGAAGTTAAAATAATGAATAATTAGATGTTGATTCCTATAAATATATGTTTTTAGGTCATTTTTCATAACATTAAGTCATTTTCAACAAGCAAATTCAAGAGTCAAGAGTCAAATATCTTTCACAAGAAGATTCATTAGTCTTTCTACAAAAAATTTGAAGCTTTAGGGCATCAAGCTAGGGTTTTTGTAGGTCTTCAAGCTCACTTTTTGTCCAAGATCTTACATTGCAAAGGGTTGATCATGAATTCCTATGGAGAATCATGGAGAAATCTAGGTTGAGGAGATGCAACTAGCCATCAAATCAATCCTAAAGACTTCTCTTCAAAGTGATTCCATCTTCCATTTTCTCTCTATTTTCAGCCTAAGGAAGGTTTGTATGTCATTAAGATTCATTTCTAATGTGATTTAGTGTCTCTTAGAATGAGTCTTGCATTGTTCTAAATCCATTTATGCATCTTATTCTTGCATATTAGAATATAGGGTTGCATCTTATTTTTAGACTTCTTAGTCTTAGACACACTTAGGGATAGGGTTTTATGCAAATTTTATCTCTTTCAAGGTTTAAATACCAATTAGGGGTTTGACCAAGGTAAACCCCCAATTATAAATCAAATTATATTATGTTTTGCAGGTATTTTTGCAGATTTGGATCTGGGTCTCCATTAGAAAATGGAGTGCAGACTGTGGGCTTCCGTTTCCACTTTCGGATTTGCAAAAAATTCAAAGTGGACTAAGTCACCAATAGTGGCGACTTAGTCCCACTACACTAGTTTTTCAAAATATTTTGCAGTTCTGAATACCCATTTGGCAAAAACGGGTTTCTGGGCAGTTTCCTTAATTTGGGACTAAGTCGCCCAGCTTGGCGTAAGTGTCCCAATTGGATAGAAAATAAGATTTTCTAGAATTTATGAGGCATCTGCAATCTTAATCTTAGCCTTCATCAGTTTCCAGGTGCATAGTTTCTATTTAGCATCTTTATTTTGTTCTTTATTGCATTCATTTCATCTTTTTGTATATCACATTGTGTTTTCCAACATCTTGCATATCTTAGGTTTTGCATTAATAAATCGTTTCTTTTATCACTTTATTGCATTAGGATATTGTATTTGGGCATATTGCATCCATCCTTGCATTGATTTTGAGTGTATACATTGCCCATTTTGGTCCATCTTTCTCCTTTTAGGTGAAAAACCCTAGAAGTGTTAGAAAGCCCTTGGGTGCCAAAATCTTTGTTTACATTTTGGTGAACTCCTTTTGAACATATTACTTCTGATTTCAAGTGCATTTGCATCGTAGGTTTAACTTGCATCAACATTGCATTAGGTTTTTCATTGTTTAATTTGCATCTTAGGGTTTTTAAAATTGCATTAGTGAAAAGCTCATTTAAGCTTGCATTATTGCATTTCATTTCCTTGCACAATAGTGAAATTTTGCATTTGAACTTTAGATTTGCATGATATAGTACAAAACACATCAATATCCATCAGAAAATTCAGAAAAACCTTTAAAATTCCTCTACTAGGACTAATTCGCCACCCTGGGCGACTTAGTCCCAATACACATTTTGCATCAATGTTTTCAGAATTTTGTTTCTAGTTTCTTAAGTTATTATTTGCTTCAGTTACTTTTTTGTTTTTGTTCAATTATTTTCTGTTACATTCAAATCATTAGCATTAGCATCATTTACTTTAATGGCAATTATGGATAGCATTAGATTTTTACAATGTTCATTTTTAGCATTAGTTCCTAGTTCATTTAGATCAAAAAATGACAACAAAAACCTAAAAACATCAAATGAAACAATAAAAACCATGCTTCACTTTAAAAAAACTATATCATCCAAACCCCTTAGTAGTGATGACTTGGATAAGTTAGATGAATCTCTACAGAGCTTCCTCTCTCTAAGTCCTTCCACTAAGGCTTGTGATGACAAACCCAAACCAACCAATGATAACTTATCTTCCAAACCTTTTAGTAGTGATGAATTTGATATGTTAGATGAAGCCCTTGAAGACTCCATCTCACAAAATCCATCCACTAAGGTTTTTTGTGAGCAACCTAAAACAAAATATGTTAATGTAATTCAACCCCAACTTGTCATGTACCCGCCTTCACATAAACCTCCACCTCCACCTAAACCCGTGTTTACCCTTTACCCACCTAAGCATGATGTTGTTGCTCACACCCATTACACTAGAAATAATCTACAACCACTGTAAGCAACCCCAACCTCTTTACCTTTTTCCAATTCTATACTACCTAGTGCCCCTCAATTAAGGGAGTATGATCTTGTTGAGAAACTTAAGAGCACTCCTACAAAGATATCCCTTTGGGACTGTTATCACCTGAAGTTGCACCCTTGTTGAACCTGATGTTCAACACCTCAGTGTAACATGGGAAGACCTCTAAAGCTGTGGGTCACTTGTAGACAGAGGTCAACCTCCGGAGAAGGCCGGCTTCCTTTGGTGTCACCTAAACTACTGATTCTTTGAAGGGAAAGGGAGAAAGAAAACATCAGAATAAAACTAAACTATGGTGATACACCGAAATGATAGGAACCATGAGATACTCAATTTACACTTGAATACTGACGATGGACATAAGATTACACATCAAATCCTGCAAGCCTTGCACTAACGTTTCACAAACAGGTTCGATTCACACACTTTTTCCGGAGAGGAAAGAAAGATTTTCACAGACTAGAATCCATGTGTGACTAAGTGAACATAATTTGTGATTTGTATAATGATACTTTTGCAAAGGAAGGCATGAAACACAAGATAAAGTTATGAAGGAATGAAAGAAATTCGCAAAAATAACTTGATCATGAACCTGAAATGCACAACCTCTGCAAGAATAAGATGGAAATCCGAACATCAACAGTCACCAAGGAAAACTTTATATATCATGCTCCAAAATGAGTTACAGAATTCTGCTAGTTCGAGAGAGGACTGTAGAAGTCACAGACTTCAGAAAAGCATAAGGAGAACCCCCTTTTTTTACAAGAAGGAAAAAATGCCTTATATACCAAGAGTGTGTCGGCCCCTAGGGCTTACAAAATATCAGTCTCAGAAAAATACGCCTTTAGATCTTTTCATGTAGTTAATGTTGTATTCAATTGAATCCCTGTTGTCCATGTCGGTGTGAAAGATTGCCTTCAGGGGAAACCTTCTTGATCTTTCTACAACCACCGCATTCACCTCTGCTCCTCATGTCAATCTTTGAATTCCCCCCAGTCGAGCTGCTTTGAATGCTCCTGAGCTCACGTTGCTTTTCCTTCTGTTAATCACCTTCTCCCTGGTCAGATCGCCACGGCTCACCCCTAGCCCACTCTGATTGGCTGGGCACATTTCACGTAGATCCCCTGACGATCAAAGGCTCGCTTAGTCATAATCGCATCTTGGCGAGACACTGGAAGTGTCTCACCGATGCGATTATGCCCCTTGAAGCTATTGGCACAACATGTGGCAGTCGGTGAGACATCTTAGCGAGCTTTAGAAGTCATATTGATATCGCTAAAAACATCAGCAAGACAATCGGCATTGGTCTGAAGTCACAGCGAGCACCACTGAATCACACCGATACTGCTTTTATTTGGCGATTCCATCGTTGTCGGCAAGAGATCGTGTGCTCGGGAAGACCTCATAGCAGACTACATATTTTTCGGTGAGAGCCCTTTTCATTTTGTTTCGGCAAGACAAACATTTATCGCAAAGAGGTCACAGCGGGCTTCATGAGTCATGTCGAGATCCCTTTGTTGTCGACAAGACATTGGCCTGTCGGCCAGACCTCTCGTCGGGCTCCTTATCTTTTGACAATGAGTTTATCTTCCCCTTAGTCGAGGAGACATTGCTAGGTTGGTGAGACCTCACACAAAAATTAGCTTCTTTCCCCAAGCGCAACATTCCTTTCAGCGTGACTTCCACCCTGTCGGTGAGACCTCATGGCGATCTCCTCCTTCTCTCGCTGAGCTCACTCCTCTTCTCTGGGCTCGAGCTCCTTCAAGTCGGCAAGACCTTCGTTAGTCGCCAAGACCTCACATCGAGGACCTCTCTTTTGCCGAGTTGTTCACTGGTCGGCAGGACATTCCCGGGTCCCCGAGACTTCTTAGCAACCTTTTTGTTACACCGAAGGCTCCCTTTATCGGCAAGACCCTCCACATCGCTGAGACCTTATGCCGAAGGCAAATCCTTCAGCAAGCTCCTTTTCCTGTCAAGGAGACATCTTCACTTCGGCAAGACCTTTTGCCAAAGTCAAACTTTCTCGGTGAGGTCTTTTGTTGTCGGCGAGACTCCTGTCGAAGGAAAAACACATATCGAGGCCCCCTTTATCCTTCGGCGAAACCTTTTCATTCGCCAAGACATTACGGCAATTCCTCTATCCTTCGCCGAAACCATCATCTCCTGCCGAGGCCTCTTCATCTGTCGGCAAGACTCCCGAGTGTCGGTGAGAGATCATGTTGAAGGCGCTTTGCTTTGGCGAGGGCTTATTTCAGTCGGCATGACTTTTCTTTATCGCCGAGACATCTTAGCAAACTCAATCTCCTGCGCCGAGAACCTTTAGAGTTGGGGAGACCTTTTGACTTCGGCAAGACCCTACAACAAAGCTCGCCTACTTTGCCGATGCCGCCTCCTTTCGGTGAGACTTCAAGAAGTCGCCGAGAATCTATCCCAAAGGAAAAATCTTCCGCCGATATGCATATCCTTTTGTCACCGGGACAATGATCGATGTCTTGCTGATAGGAACCTGTAGGTGAATTCCACTCGCCGTGACATTCCTGGGGTCTTGCCAATAGGCAACATAGATGCATATTTAACCAAATGCATTATGGGTCGGGGAGACCTTGATAATCTCATGCCGATAGAATCCCAATGTGAAACATTCAGACTTGATGGAACCCCTGCTATTCGGCAAGACATCTGGAAGGTCTTGCTGAATTTCTCCTTAGAGGATTTTCATGCCGAACTTAAACAAGGCAGGCTTCCAAGCTGAGTCCCCTGCAACCTAGCATCAGATTCATGACTTTTTCCCTTGAGTGAATGCTCCTTTTGGCCTTCTCAAACCTTTGTCACATGATTTATCCTGCCTAATTGAGCCCGTGGGTGAAAATTAGGTAACAAGGACCTTCTTCAAAATTCACCAAACTATCATTCTATGCTCCAAACAACATTGAAACAAATAGTGGTTCCACCTGGTACAAACAAAAATGATGTGGCAGGTCTTATACAAGCAATGAATGCAATTAATGTTGACATTACCTTTCATCAATATCAACTCCCTCCATTAGAATTAAGGAAGCAAAATGAGGCCTTTATGATTTCTCAATACAATAGAACATGTATCAAAAGAACCCTTGTTGACAACGGCTCTGCCCTTAATGTGTGCAGTGTTAAACTCCTAGATTGATTACATGTGGATAAATCGCAAATCAAACTTGGTTCCTTATCTATTAGAGGATTTTACAATAGTACAAAGCAACTGCTCGATATAATCACTTTACCTATCACAATCAGAATGGATACCTTGCAAACTCCTATTCAGGTCATGCCCTATGATCTTGCATACAATCTTCTTTTGGGAAGACCATAGATTCATGAGATGCATACGATGTTGGAGTTAAAATGACACTGAGAGGGGGGGGTGAATCAGTGTCTTAACAGATTTGACCAATTTTTCAAAAAACTTCAAAACATATCACAGATTTGTTCTCAATATTACTCTGATTAATGCATTCATGAGTTGAATGTAATCATTCATAAATAGAATTGAGAAAAGTAATAACTCAACAGTGAACAGAAACAACAATAGCATAGTAAAACAGAAAGAACACAGAAGAACAAAGAGGCACAATATTTTGCCGAGTGGAAAACCCTCCTGGGGTATAAAAACCACTCCCTAAATGCCTTCCTGGCTTAATCTTATAATCAACTGTTCACAATGCCTTATAGGCTAATTTTTGAGCACCCACTCAAGGAGCACCAACTCCTCATTTAGAGATATCTATCTCAAGGAGTACCAACCCCTAAAATTATGTTTTGAACAATAATAATGATTCAGAGGGTTTCTCTATTTTCAGTTAAGCACATATCTCTCTGTTTTCTCATCTACAAAATACCTTAAAGATTCAATAACTGAATCCCTAAAATACCTCATAGAGAAGAAATTCACAATCTTTGCATCTTGTTATACAAATTTTTATTGTAGAGTTTTATCCATATATTTTATACAGCCAAGGAATGATAATCTCATAATTACATCAACAGTCGAATAGAAAACTAAGTTTTATGCTTCTATATATACATCTTGATTTTCATGCCAAATAGGTAATTGTCTTCAGGAGTAACGACAGAACAACCAACCCAACTAAGAGTCATTCTCAACAAATCTGAAACATGTGAGATCATTTCTCTGCATAAAACGCACAACTGCCCACCACAGAAAATCATAACATCTAATGTATGAAAGACTCAATCAGGGCATCATTTTTCATAGAGATGTAGAGAGCAGTTAAAGAAAAATGGTGATTATAAACCAGCAGGAAACGCATAAATAAAAATACCAGACAGATCTGTAACTCCCATGGCTCCATTATCCACTGTTGAGCTTCCAATCAGAAAATGCACCAGATAAACCTTCAATAAACCTCTGTAAGAACCGTTACAATCAACAACAACAGAAACGAATAGTTTTTGAAGCTTTCTCATGATGGCGACCAGGCTAGGGTTCGATACCCAGCCAAAAAGAATAAGCTCAAAAAGTTTTACCTAAACTTTTTTTTTTATTTCCATCGATGGCACGTTATGTCAAAGGCAACTTTAACGTTGCCAGACATTCAATTCACTTTCGCTGTGACACATCAGATTCAGAGAGAAGACATATCGAATACAACATGCTACACCGATGGTCTTCCTTAGTATATTATTCTTTCGCTGAGACATGGGGAAACTTCTTACCGAGATGCCTTTTAGATTCATTCACTATCGCTGTAACATACAACCTTTGGGGAGACCTCTTCAAGAAAAAGCTTTGACATACTGAAAAAATTTATTCACTGAGTCGCTGAGACAAGATAGAACCTATGCCGACAAAGTTCCTTTATGTTCCATCGACGAGACCGAAGGTCACTCGCCGAGACCTCAGCCCGATACCGCTCAGTTTGGCTAAAGTTCTCTCAAAGAGTAGTTTGGTGAGACTCCTCCCAAAAAATAGATAAAACCTTTTGAGCACGAGTCGGTAAGATAAGAAAGACTTGCTATGACATTACCCTGAGGATGATTTCCTTTGCCGATATGATCATTTTGAAGCGGGTCGGTAAGACATAACATGTTCGATGAAACATTATACCGAAGACCTCTGGTTCATGCCGATAAAGATTTTTCTTCTGATGCCAAGACCACGAACAATGTCACGCTGAAAGCTACCAGAATTTTAAATTCAATTGACATAACATCAAAAATGTCTTGCCGATAGGCAACTCAGACATTTCAAAGTGGATCGGGGAGACCCTGCCATACTCATGCCGATATGTGTAAGCCTGAATGAGAAATAACCAATACCAGTGATATGCAAAAAGAATCATCCTGACAAAGAAACCATCTTCCAAACTCTGTCAGTCAAAGAGATAGCATTCATAACTTGAACCAGAATTCTCATCACCATGAAATTAAAGCATAAAAAATAACTTTCTGTAAAAGCCAAGAGACATCAAAGAAGTGCCATTATAAATCATAAGGATCAGAGATTTTGTCATCAAGGACAAACCATAAACATAACTGAGATCCAACATACGATGCCTTCGACCCTTCATCGAATAATGAAATATGTCTATAACAAAAAAATTTATCAAGTTGAAATAGACCCCGAGGTCCTTTGAACACATTAATTCCAACATCTCATGTAGAACCCCTTAAGACTAGCAAACAAGAAGAAGAACCTATGTCTAAATTGCTAGATGATGATTGGGGTACATTAGAGTTCACACCTTCCTTTATGGGCGAATACATAATCACACGAAAAGAGGATGAAAAGCAAGAACAACCCACAGTTATGTCAACTCATAATTCAAAAGAATCTTCCCAAACATCTACCTCATCTACTTTGGATGAAAAATACAACATACACAATAAATTTTGATGAGAGACTATCAACAACCACCCAACCCAAAGGAAATGGAAAGACTTTATGGATGAGGTTACGAGCTTATGAAATAATTGGGATACAATGATAAAGGATATGGAAAACATGAACAAGGCATTTGTGTTCCTATAGTACCTAATACGCAAGAGACAAAGACTTGTTTGGGATATTCTTTTTCTAAGATAACAAAATCAACTCAATGACCATCGCTAAACATTAACACCATCACATGTAAACCAAGAATCAATCTCACACTAAAACATCCCAAATTCCTTGATATGGACTTACCACTGTCATGGGAGTATGTTGAAAGTGATGAAGATTTGAAACAACTACTAGGAGTTTATGATACGACATCCTCTACTCCTCCCATGAAACACGTTACATGTGCTATGATTAACACCAAGCAAAACGACACAAGTGAGAAGCCGCATAAAAGCATGGAACCATATGATCCTGAATTTCCTAAGTCAAATGCACTCCCCCTAGGGGATACAATTGATATACCAATGGACATAGATGATAAAGAAAAGGTCATTAAGATTGGGAAGTTCCTTGATGACGAAGAACAAGAGGATACTACAACTTTGCTTCATGATTTTCCTGAAATATTTGCTTAAAAATATTTAGATATGCCAGGAATAGATCCAAAGATAGTTACACATAGTTCATTATTCTTGCTGAAAATTCAAAGCCTATTCGACAAAAGATACAAAAAATGAACCCTAAGATATCCTTGCATGTTAAAGGAGAACTTAAAAAAATCCTTAATGCAGGTTTCATTCGACCTATTGATTATTCTCCTTGGATCTCAAACATTGTTACAATTGCTAAACCTGACAATCATATTAGGATATGTACGAATTTTCATGACTTGAATAAAGCCTCTTTAAAAGATTATTTTCCCCTTCCTAATATCAACATGATAGTCGATTCAACTGCGGGACATGCTTTGTTGTCATTCATGGATGGATTTTTTGGTTATAATCAAATCTTCATCAACCCACAAGATCAATATAAGACAACATTTACATCTGTATGGGGAACATTTTGTTGGGTTATAATTCCTTTTGGATTCAAGAATGTGGGAACCACTTATCAAAGAGAAATGACATTGATATTTCATGATTACATACATAAAATCTTGGAAGATTATGTTGATGATATCCTTGCCAAGTCCTTAACAAGACAAGACAATGTGAATGTTCTTCGACAAATCTTTGAACGAATGTATAAATACATGCGACTAAATCCAAAAAAGTGTCTTTGGCATAGATAGTGGAAAATATTTAGGGTTTATCATATCTCATAGAGGCATTGAGGTTGAAACAAAGAAAATTGATGCTATAAGAAACATGCCACCTCCTAGGAACATTTCTCAATTGTGCATGTTACAAGGAAGAATTCAATCCATCCATTGTTTTGGCACCTCCTTAGCTAATCGAACATTACATTTCACACATATCCTCAAAAAGGATGTGCATTTTGATTGGAATGAGGATTGTAAACATGCCTTTGAGAGTTTGAAGGAATACCTTGCAACTCCATCCGTTTTACAACCCGCTATGCCAAACAAACCATTCATCCTTTACATCGCCACATCTGCTCATGCTCTTGTAGCATTGTTGGCTCAACAAGATGACAATGGAAAAGAACATCATGTTTATTACATTAGTCAAACTTTAATCAATTATGAAACACGATACACACCAATCGAAAAATAATGTTTGGATCTTGTATTCACTACTAGTACTAAATTGTGACATTATTTACTAAATGCCAAAATACAAGTCATGAAAAAATTTGATCCTCTCAAACATCTTTTTAACAAAACAAACTTATCATGACATTTAGCTAAATGGGTTATGTTGTTGACTAAGTTTGACCTTAAGTTTGTTTCACAAAAAATAATCAAGGATCAAGCCTTGACCAATTACTTAGTCGATGCTCCTTGTCCTTTAGCACTACCTAGCCATGATTCTTTTCCGACGATCATGTGTTGACAATAGAAGCTAAAACATGGGAATTATATTTTGATGGATCTAAGTGTAGAACAGGCTCTGGTGATGGGATTGTATTGATCCCACCTATAGGAAATCATATTCCCTTGTCGTATCAATTGAATTTCCTATGTACGAATAACACAGCTGAGTATGAGGCACTACTTGTTGGGTTGTGTGCTGCTTTAATCATGGGTGTCAAAGATATTAAGATCTTTGGTGACTCACAATTAGTCATTAAACAAATAAATATAACATATCAAGCCAAGCATGACAAATTATCCAAATACAATGATCTTATCATGCACTTTCTAGAGAAGTTTTAGAAATTTACCATTGATAACATCCCATGAAAAGATAATCGGCTTTCGGATGCTATGGAAAGTGTTGATTCTCATATATCCCCTCAAGATCCTTCAAAAAAATTCACATTTATTCACCCTATCATGATACCTTCGATCGACGAAAAATAGAAGAAGTTTTAATGAAAAATGAGGAAAACTCGAGTGAATGGTATGATACCATATTCAACTATTTGAAAAGTGGTACCTTTCCCAAGCCAACAACCAAAAACCTCTATGCTCGTCAATGAAAACTTGCATCTAAATATATAATCCTCTCTGGTGTGTTGTATCAAAGGTCATTCAATGATCTCTTACGTAGATGCTTAAACAAATCTAAGATACCTCTAGCACTTCACCAAGACCATGAAGGTGCTTGTGGTGGGCATTTTGGAGGGAAAACTTTGGTTCAAACACTTATCCGTATTGGGTATTACTAGCAGAACATGGAACGTGATTTATTTGATTATGTTCAAAAATTTCATAAATGTGAGGAACATAGCAATTTGCATCATGCTCCTACTAATGAAATTCAAACTCAACTTCCGATATGGCCCTTTGCGGTCTAGGGATTGGACATTATAGGAAAAATTTCACCTCCTTCTTTTGTTGGACATACCTTTATCATCACTGCAACTGACTATTTCACAAAATGGGTAGAGGCTATTCCTCTTCAATCTACAACAGCTGAGGTAATACGTCTTTTCATCCTAGAACACATTATTGCTCGCTTTGGACTCCCTTCCACATTAGTATCTGATAATGGTACACCATTTAAGAATAATGATGTGAAGAAATTTTTGGAGACCTTTAACATCCAACATCGTTTTTTGACACCTTATTACCTGCAATCTAATGGTCAAGCTGAATCAAATAATAAATTCCTTGAACAAATTTTGAAGAAATTTTTTAATAAAAATCATAGGGATTGGAACACGCAATTACACTATGCGCTTTGGGCTTATCGTACAAGTGTTTGATCTTCCACAGGGACCACACCTTATAATTTGGTCTATGGTAGTGAAGCAATAATTCCCTTGGAGTTAGAGATTCCCACATTAAGAATTGCTCTGCAAGGACTTGTTGAAGATACACACTATCTAAAACAAATATTACACCAACTTGAGATGCTCGATGAACAATGCATTAACGCTCTTGAACATCTTCAAGCTTATTACACAATGAAACATCACCATTAAAATCTTAAAGCTATCCCTCGCTCATTCCACAAAGGTGACTTAGTTCTATCTGCTAATCAGCGCAACGCCAATGCCGACCCAAATGAAAGAGACAAATTCAGTTCTAATTGGTTAGGACCATACATTGTTGACAAAAATTTTGGGTCTGAAGCATACATGTTAATAGAACTAGATGGAACACCCCTTAAGGAACCTATCAATGTCGCGCATTTGCGTCGGTATTATGTCTAAACCCCTTTGAATAGTATGAATGATAAAGCAATGTTGTAAAGTTATTAGGTCATATCCTATATGCTTTCACATTGCTTTGTTCATGACAAATCAATCATGTGTATGTCTTGAGCACTAAAGTGATTATTTAATTTATTTTTATAATTACTTTAGGTTTCATACTATTCACATTCATCTTGTGTGTTATGATAACATACTTAATCATCATGTTGTATCTAAAATAAACTACAATGCATTTTAATTAGATCACATAAGCTATGTCAAATCATGAAGATATTAATCAAATAATCTTACAAAGGTTATTTAATTAATCACATTGCTATTTAACATTCAAACACATTAAGACAAGTAATAAAACATCAAATGCTCTTATATATATCCAACGTTTTATGTACATATCACCAAAATATACATCACTGAGGTTTGTGGGTACTCGACCCCTCGAGATCAAGTGCTCATGATCCAGTAGCAAGACGTCAGGAGACGGTCATATGTGATCGTGACTGCGATCCACCGAATTTGAGTGAAAACTCTAGGCCCTGTATCCTTCCAAGGGCCACCTGATGCTCCCCTGCTATTTTCTCCCTCTCTACCTATAGTTGTGCTACCTCTGCCTCTAGTCTCTCAGCCTTTGCTAGAGTACAAGATGACTGTCCTATAGTCTCAGCTCGGCGGAGTCGTCACCTAAGACTCTCATATGTTGCTCGTAGCCTCGTGAATGGTCTAAGTGACTCTAGATCCTCCTCCATAATAGGTGGGGGCACATAATCTAAGTCCATCTCCTCCTCGTCGATGGATGTTGTCACTATCTCTACAACAACTTGACGGTAGAACTCCCACCAATCTCTCATTGCTCCTGCAAGGTAGAAACAATACACAATCAGTACACATCATCATGATATATATATACAGAGCATAAAACACTAAAGTACATACATAAAATCAAATATCATCACCTATATCTCTGGTAGGCTAAGCAATATCAACATCGTCCTATGCAGGGGGCATGGAAGATGTGCTAGCCTCTCCACGACTATGAGTATTAATGCCTGCTACTATAGCTACCCGTGATCTTGTCATACAAATGGGAGAGGGATCTCCCCACTCGTGTCGATCCTCAGCTACTGCCTCATCCTCATCCTCATCCTCTTGGCCATCATAGTCTAGATCTACATCCTCATCATACTCATCATCAATGACATTAGTAAATATGTTTACATCTATGTATCATGTCTCCTCGGCTCTATCCTCTCTGTCATATCCCTCATCTAGTAGTGGTCCTACATCCCAGACAGGCTCATCCATTGGATATACCGGAGCTAGTTGTGACACTGTCCACCACTCCTCATAATCCCATGTGGCACCAATGTCATCTACATCAAAGACTAGAGGCTGGTCATGATCTGAAAAGTCAGAGCCACTCTCGGGAACATGGTCTAGAGTGAGCCACATCGTATCACCCAGTCTCCGGGAACTCCACACTGATCTCCTGAAAAAGGATCGTGCCTAGGGTGGCATTTGAATCTGTCCAAATTGCCACATGACTCGATCATAGTAGAAAGGATGTACTATGTGATCATGATGCCGAAGCAAAAATCCATCCAACTAAAGTCTCCTCAACTATCTTGTGTGATCTCGCCAATGTAGTGTCAGCTGATAAGGTCTCCATAAGACCTCATCCTCCTCCAGTCGGTCAAATCGCACCCTCCAAAAATGAAAATCCCCATATTTCCATAACCGTCATAGAGGATAGCTGAAGGCCCGAGGATACCCCACTACTGTAGCACATAGGAAGCCAACTAGTCTAGTACACGTAATATGCTCCAGGCACCACACCTGTAGAAGCATGCAGTGCACCATGCTATCTACCTCTCGGAAAACAAATCAACCAAGATCATAATATAAATGCGCTAGGATACACCGAACCTAGGCGTATACTATACGATGCTCTGCCATCCCTCAAATCAAATGAACTAGTCCTCCCTCAAGGTGCATTTCCTGCCCATCAGGGACGAGAACTAGTGCTACCGTATGCATCATGATTTTTCTAACCATTTGCACTCGTGAAAACAATAACATCAATAGATCAATTCTCCCTCTCACTCGCTCATCATGCACTGGACCATCTAGAAAATACTGCAAATTAGCCTTCTGCTCGTAGAAGGTGCAGTCTCTTTGGAAATGTACCTACTCTCCCCAAATAGGAACACGAAGAATGTGGTGCATTTCCTACAAGGTAATCGTCATCTCACCTATCGGCAGGTGGAATGTGCATGTATTTTCATCCCAACGCTTGCAGAGAACCATTAGCATAGCATCGCGGTACCTCATGGGGAGCATGAGGTACACCCAATAGATGCCTACAACCTGAAGGTGCTCTATTTCCTCTACTGAAAGTGATGGGGCTAAATCTCTCAAAAAGCTCAACTGCCTACCCCTTAGCCACTACTGCGATCGGGTGGGTACCTATCAAAATCACAAACATATACTATAAAAATCATCTAATATCTTTAATTTTTACTTTATTCATCATACAAGTGTACTAAAGTTCATCTAGTGTGCTTTCCTAAAGGCCCTAGACACTTTAGAACCCTTTTGGGACACTTCGCAAAGAAACATGACACTTTGCGAAAAAGTGGGACACTTTGCAAACAAAAGGGACACTTTGTGAACAAAAGGAACACTTTGCGAAAAAAAAGGGGACACTTTACGAACTTTTTTTCCAAGATCCTAAATTAACCTAGAAATGCATAAAAATCATTAAATAATTGCATAAACACATAACATAGGTAGCAAAATAGACTCACCTCGTGATGATGCTCATCATGCGCCACCTGGTCCTATAGAACATCCAATCGTGAAGCCTTGTAGTCTTGTCTAATCGAAATCTTTTCGTTTTCACTCGACACTCTCATGCTACAAGAAAGGTAAATGAAATAGTAAGTGAAAAAATACTTCACTTTTACCTCTTTTAACTCTTATCATCCTTTTTTACTCTTATGTCCAAAATTAGGGTTTTTCCTATCTTAAGAGTTAATAAAGTAATTTTTATTCAAAACACCATAACATGTCATTTGATGCATTAGAATTGTAATTCCACACCCGGCATCATCAATTGTCTATCGTTATGTGGCATGGTACTTGGAAATGTCCTACGATATGATGTTCCTTATTCAATGTGGCTAGTTTTCTACCTTGATTCCACCTTCGTAAAGCAAGTGGAATCAAGGGGGGCATATATCTACCCTCGAATTTGATTTCTAGAAGTTAGACAAAAGGATTTTTGGACAACTAACGAATTTGTGTTGCAGGATGTGGTTCCTAATGTTGTGGTTTTGCAGATAACTACATTGGGGGCTTCATTCTCCTGTCTTTTGAATGAGTATCCTTCTATAGTAAAGTGCACTGTTTAGAGTCCTTTAGCTTACATATGCACGCAGAGTCATATGGGCGCTAAAGTGGGGGCTAACTGTGGACATGAAAATTGTACTCCTTTGGAGATAGTACAATCTGTGGTCTAATTTAGTCCTATTTTAGACACCCTTGCATCAATCACCCCTTAAAAAATGTATTTATAGGCCCCTAATGCTCATTATTTTGGACTTTAAGGCCTATTCCACTCACAAATCATACAAATCCTGACAAGCAATATTCAAATTATTCAAAATCCACAAAACCCACCTCAAAAACCCCTGGTGGGACTAAGTCGCCCAGGTTGGCGACTTAGTCCCTTTTGAGGTATTTTTCACTTTTGAACGGGAAAATTGCCGACTTAATTCAAATTCCCGATGGATGTTGGCATGTGAAGTTAAAATAATGAATAATTAGATGTTGATGCCTATAAATATATGGTTTTAGGTCATTTTTCATAACATTAAGTCATTTTCAACAAGCAAATTTAAGAGTTAAGAGTCAAATATCTTTCACAAGAAGATTCATTAGTCTTTCTACAAAAAAGTTGAAGCTTTAGGGCAGCAAGCTAGGGTTTTTGTAGGTCTTCAAGCTCACTTTTTTTCCAAGATCTTACATTGCAAAGGGTTGATCATGGATTCCTATGGAGAATCATGGAGAAATCTAGGTTGAGGAGATGCAACTAGCCATCAAATCAATCCTAAAGACTTGTTTTCAAAGTGATTCCATCTTCCATTTTTTTCTCTATCTTTAGCGTAAGGAAGGTTTTCATGTCATTAAGATTCATTTCTAATGTGATTTAGTGTCTCTTAGAATGAGTCTTAAATTGTTCTAAATCCATTTATGCATCTTATTCTTGCATATTAGAATAGGGTTGCATCTTATTTTTAGACTTCCTAGTCTTAGACACACTTAGGGCTAGGGTTTTATACATATTTTATCTCTTTCAAGGTTTAAATACCAATTAGGGGTTTGACCAAGGAAAACCCCCCATTAGAAATCAAATTATATTCTGTTTTGTAGGTATTTTTGCAGATTTGGATCCGGGTCTCTATCAGAAAACAAAGTGCAGACTGTGGGATTCTATTTCCACTTTCGGATTTACAAAAAATTCAAAGTGGACTAAGTTGCCAACAATGGAAACTTAGTCCCACTGCACTAGTTTTTAAAATTTTTTTGTAGTTCTGGATACCCATTTGGCAGAAACAGGTTTTTGGGCAGTTTCCCTAATCTGGGACTAAGTCGCCCAACTTGGTGTAAGTGTCCCAGTTGACTAGAAAATTAGATTTTCTAAAATTTCTAAGGAATCTACAATCTTCATCTCAGCCTTCATTAGTTTCTATTTGCATAGTTTCAATTTAGCATCTTTATTTTTTTCTTTATTGCATTCATTTCATCTTTTTGCATATCACACTGCATTTTCCAACATCTTGCATATCTTAGGTTTTTCATTAATAAATCATTTCGTTTATCAGTTTAGTGCATTAGGACATTGTATTTGGGCATATTGCATCCATCCTTGCATTGATTTGGAGTGTATACATTTCCCATTTTGGCCCATCTTTCTCCTTTTAGGTGAAAAACCCTAGAAGTGCTAGAAAGCCCTTAGGTTCCAAAATCTTTGTTTACAATGTTATATTGTTACTCTAGAGGTAATATGATCTTAGGAGCAGGTAGAATGTGAATATCAAATGGTTTTAGTAAAATCATTTGACAAAATGCCTAACTAGTTGTAGTGGAAAATGATGATTTTTGAAAGTCATAATGTGTGATTTGGAGTAGGTTTTCACTTGCTAGTGAAAGGGTAAATGCCCGAGGTTTAATTTTTTCACTTGCAAAGTGAAAATGGAGCTGGAACAATACTTTTACTAATGGGGTAAAATTTTGGACGTGAATGCAAGCAAAGCTTTGTTAGAGCCACAATCAATTTTCAAAAGGGGGAAAAAGAGGAAAAGAGGTTTAAAGATGTCGAGGAATATTCTTTTATGCATATTCAGTTGCAAAAATGAGAAACCAAATTGTGCCAAGTTCCAATTTAATTTTTATTTTGGTTTTCTCTCTTCTCATGAAATATATTTTTTGAGTCATTTTGAAAGTTGTTGAGTTCTGGGGAGAGACTGATGGAGTTTTTCTGGGCCAATCTTAGGGTCAAGTCTATAGCTATTGATATTTGTAGTGTCAAATTCATGAAAAAATATGCTTAAATATGGACATAGTTTGATGCAAGTATGATTTTTTCTATGGAACTGTAATTTATCACTAGTAAATAAATGTAAGACTTACACTTGTTAGTTATGCAACATGTCTCCATTTTTTCGTGTATGCTTCAAGGAATCTAAGGGATTTCTAGGTGCACATTTTTTCACTTATACCAAGATTTAGTTAGTTTGTATCCAAGAGATATAAAAAAAATTATTAATATGATTTGATTGTAATTGGAATTCTTTCTAACTTGGTATGTGGGGTTTTTGAACTCAAAATGGATTATTAAGTATGGGATGCATTATCTGAACATGCTCAAGTATTTGAGAGTCTAGGATTTTTAAGGAAAATTCATGTGACATAGGCTCATCTAACTTAATTTTTTTTGTCATTGTGGCTGTTGGTCTTGAATTGAATATGTTCCTATAAGATAAGGTACCGATATTGTATAGTTGTAGCTAACTCAACACCTCAAATCTTCAAAAATTGAACATCTACAACAAAGTATAATTTATTAGGTTTTTTTATGAAGCTTAAAGGATGTAAAGGATAGGCCTATTTTTTTGTTCATTTGTCACATTTTTGCATGTTTGAGATGAAGACAAGTCAATTTGTGTAAAATATTTGTTCATAATGTTGATAAAGGTACAAAGGATCAAGCTTGAACTTATTAAATTGTAAAATCCTTTTTCTCATATATCTATGTGAAATAAAGAAAAATAATGGATGTGATGTGATGATGATATGATAGGTGATATGGGGTGTTTGATATGGATCTATTTTCCTTTATTTCATTAGGAAATGAGATCCACACAAAGAATTTACTTACAACCCTTAGGTGAGCCAAATCAATGAGGGAATCTACTAATTTCCTTATGATTGAGGATAGGGGTATCAACCTGAACAACACTTTTAGGAGAAAAACTAAAAATAGAAAATTAACTCAATTATTCTCATTCAAACTTGAATCATCAATTTAAAGTATAATACAAACAAAAATAACAAACTACCTGCAGAATTGAAAATGGTAGAGTGATGTGTACCTGTCACCAAAATGCATATTCGAGAGGCTACTTGGGACTCATTCACCCATAGGTGAATGGGTCTCATGTTTGACTCAACTTTCAAGTTCCTCTGGTTCTAGTTTGTAGCTTCTTCTTGATCCGAGTTTCAATGTCAGACAGTCGAAAATGAGGTCTATAGGTGAGATTTCGTGAATCGACAACATTACTGACAACTTTTAGCAACTTTGACAACTTTGCAACTTTGGGGTCTTCAATATTTCTTCAACCTATAAACTTGCACATTCACAAAGAGGAGAAAAATATTTGTTTTTGGTGGATGGGGGTTTGCCTTGGTCAAACCCCATTTTGGTAATTAAACCTTGAATTGAAATAATAAAATATGAAAGGAATGATGCATGAACAAAGCTATGTTGCAACTCACCAAACCCTTGAATAAACCTTTGGAAGACTAAAATATTGATCTTGATCTTGCATAAAATGGCTTCAATGGATGTGGATCTTGATACTTGAATCTTGACTTGAGTGTAGACTTGGATCTTTGAAACCTACATCACAATGATAGCTCCAAAAACATGCATGATTGCAAAAGACTTTGACATGATGCTTGAGATCTTGATTGTTGCAATAAATCGCCGATAAATCTACTTTTGAATGCCCTTGGTCATAATATTTTCTCTTGTAAACTTGAATTGATGCTCTCATTAATTTTTTATGATTTGAATTGATAAAAGGACCTTGTATATATAGGTATCTATCCTTAATTTTTTGAAAATTAAACATCACAAGCCGACATTGAAATTTGAATTCAGGGAGAATAAAATATCACCAAAAACATATTTTAAATTTGGGTTCAAAGGCCTAGGGAGGACCCATTCGCCCATGGGCGAATGGGTCCCAAGTCCCTATTCCTGGAACACACATTGCTCAAGGTAATGTATTATGTGTTGGCATTAATTGTTGTTGGGTTTCCCCTTTGGTAAATGTAATTTATTAGGCTTGTAGATGTAAAATAGGGCTTATTAAGGCATAATTAAGTCCAACTTAATTGAGGGGACCCAAACAAAGTGTGAAAATGTAAAGGAGTATATTTTCCTACACTACACTATGAATGTGTCAATTATCCATGTATTTAGGGCTTGCAACTATAATTTAGTATGGAACTATGACAATCTAAGTTAGTATCATAAAATTGGGCTTATATGTTGTACCATCTAGACTTGGTTTCATTTTTGTAGCATTGTCTAACAGAGATATTTATCATTATTTTTAAGACACTTACTAGAATCACCCTCTTAAGCCTTGTGGAGCTTAAAGTGCAGAAGACTAGGTCTAGTCTTGTTTCATTGGCTTCTTCTTTTCCTCGATTTAATCAGAGGGTTGTCATCTTACTTGGTCATCTCTTAAAGCTTAGGGTAACAAGAAAAAGAACCAACATAGGTTATGGGAGAAAAATAAAAGGTATAATACTTTATGATCTTTCAAAATGGGATATTAGTCTAAGTCAAAATGTTCACATCCTGGAGTCCCCTTTATCCTTGTCTCGACCTATTCAAGATAGTATTGAATCTTAAAAAGAAGATGATGGACTAATATTAAATATAACAATAATCATGATTCTTCTTCTTATTATTTTAAAAGACATTGATAGGCTTAATATTTTATTCAAGACTCTAATTTAGAGTCCTATTTTCTTCATAATATGACTAGAAGTCAACACACTTACATTTCTTTAATGACCTCAAAAGAAAGTGAGCCACAAATTTTCAAAAGGCTAACCAAAATAAAAAATGGAAAGATACAATATAATAAAAAATTTAATGCCCTTATTGAATTTTTTTTTGGGGATCTTGTTCATACCCCCTAAAATAAATTTTATTGATTATCATTGGCTTTATAACATTAAATATAACTCCCAAGGAAAAAGTTACAAAGATGTTACCTAATCCCCCCCCCCCAAAATTATGCTTATTTTTCAAAATTTTGGCAATGATGTACTAGCGATGTTTTGAGTGTCTAGTATAACTTGAGCATTGTTTTGTTAAGTTACTCTAACTCTCCCTTCGCCCACCCTATAGTGTTTCCTACTTGTTTTGAAAGCACCAACAGTGTTTTACCCGATTATATGAACTTATGAAATTCCTGCTTGGTCTATTTTTTAGCAAAGGCAGTGTTGGCGGTGTGTTATTAAGTTCATCAAACTCTCCCATTTACCGCCCAAAGAGAGAAACAATTAACTTCATTAAGCAAGCGGTGTTTTGCAGCTAAGTATGAACTTGGGTGGTGATTTATAAGGTTATGTGAACTACCCACTTCCCCACTCACATAGCCGTTCCTTTTTAAATTTTTGAAAAGTGGTTATATTGAGGTAGTGATGTGAAAGCTGACACGTGTCGACACGATGGGGAATTGCATTTAATGTTTATCTACTTACACATTTCTCACTGGGAATTAAAAGGGAAATTCATGCCAAGAATAAACATTCTTCAGCTACAACATTCAGTTTGAGATATGAGAAGAAAGGGAGCACAACAATGTATACTTCCGCCCTCAGATTTTGAGGTTGTTTTGAGGTATTCTTTTCCTTATCTTTTCCTTATGAGCATATGATTGTCAAGCTAGTTTTTCCCTGCATTTTAGATTACCTAGTGAAATTTTTTTTGAACCCTAGTAGTCTAGAAATGGCCAAAATTAAGTGTCAAGGGTATGAGTATTTCGTAGGGTTAACATGCGACATGCCTAAGATAGGAGATACTAAGCTAGGGCTAGTAAATATGAGTGAGCTTAAAGAAAAATTCAACACTCCCAATCCACCACCCATTACACAGAGAGTAATTGATAGTGGATTGGTAGAGGCAGCTACCTTTCCCATAGTCAACCAATGCCCTGAATTAATTATTGAATGTGTAAAGCATTATGATGCTCAGACTTGGGAAATAAGAACTAAGGACAACCGACTAGTAATCAAAATCCAAAGAGCCACTTTTGTTTCGTGCTTGAAAATTCCTGAAATAGAACCCTACTCACTTATGGATTTCATCTGTGCTCAAATTAAGTATTCGCTCAAGAAGGGATACTATTGGAACATAATGGCAAGGAACTGGTTGGCAAAACCCAGGGGAGGAAAATCTCAGCTACCTTGGATTTACACAGGAACCATTTCATGGGGGAGATATCTGACATGATTTTGTTGCTACATAGAGTCTAGGGAAATGAAGATGCCTTTGGTTTTCAAGAATGGATATATTTCTTCGTCCAAATTATACTCGAAGGAACCCAATTTCTAGATTGGGAAACACTTATCAGTGAAAGGTTACAAAACTACTTTCCTTCTAATATACTAGACCTTAGCCAGGCTTGAGGCCAAGTAATCTCCCTCGTGATAAGGTACCAATTTTTGAGTACCTTGATACACTACAGTTGAATAAGATATTTTCTCATCACAAGAGAATATCAAACACCTTCACTATGAGAGTGACAAGAGAACTACAAGAGAAAATTCAAATATGATTGTCGCTTGAGGCTATGCAATTTGTCAATTTTTATGGTAGTCATTTCATTCAGTTTCAGAGATTATCTTATATTAGGGTTACCAGTTTCACTAGTTTTCCCATCAAGCTCCCGAGGCACCCAAAAGACAAGTTTGTGATGATTGAGGTCTGCAGGTAGTTGGCGGATGTCAATAAGAGATGTCAGGAGTGGAGAAGAGTAACAATGTAATTTCTAGTTGGGTTTGGCCCCTACACAAGTGAGTCCATGTCAGACGCCCTCAATAGAGAAAAGGAAATAACCAAGTACAATCTATAGACCTGTGATGAACATTTTCCTTTCAATCTTAAAGATTATGTTAAATATAATTTGAAGTTGGGTCATGGTTTCCTCCATTTTCCTACTCTAGAGGATTATTGAGAAGATTGTTTTGATGAATTTGAAGTGAGAAGGAGTTGGATGAGACTGTCTTTGAGATAGATAATCATCTATAATCTAAGTTTTGATGTACAAGGAATTGAGGATGATAGGTTAGACTTAGTGGACCCAATTTTCACAGATTTAATAGTGAGTTGACCTATTCCTGCTATAAACTAGAGTAGTAAAGAGAAAGGAAAAATTGAAGCTAGGACTGATGATGTTTTTGAAAGGACCCAAGAGTGGGTCACTAAGAAGAAAATAGAGACAGCTCGTCCTAACACTAGATCACATAACACCCAACCAACATGAGGTAGTGTTCAAACTTCTATAACTACAAGAACTTTTGGGGTTACTTCACATTCAATGCCATCTAGGGCTCAGGGTGATGGCGGCGAAGAACCTCCTAACAGGAATGAACTTCAACTGACTTACAAGGAGGACCTCCCAAATTTACCTAATCTAGATGAGGAGAAAGGGGATAAAGGAGAAGGAGAAGGAGAAGGAGATGACTTAAGTAATATTGATATTAGTTCTTCCTCCCCATCACCTCAGTCATCACCTGTCAGGGACGTTGATGAACCTCTAAAAAATAGATCTTCTCCACTTTCCTCATAAGGTGTTCAGACAGATACTCCTCCCACAAATAGAATATTATTCCCTTCTTCCATTTTTAAAGCAACTAATGTCCCTAATACTACTGTCTGGCTAGAAGACACTTTATCAAGAAAGAGGAAAGCAGTACAACTAGACCTCCCAAAGAAAGATATGGTAGGTAATTTTTTCCAAAGGACTCCAAAGTCAAAGAAGTTGAAAACCACTTCTAGGTTAATTAATGATGTCAAATCAGGAATTTTATGTCTGGAAGTTGTGCATCCCACTACACAAAAGGAATTCACTCAAGCAATAACCAATGACTTTTGATGTTGACATAATCGATCTGGTACCCCCTACAAGGGATGGAGATGTACAAATCTTCTAGGTATTTGTAGCGAGAATGGTTGAGAGGTCCAAGAAAGATAAAGAAAGTAAGGATGAATTGAAAAGGAAAATCCAAGTCTTACCTAAATGTCTAAAATCAGTTTTTGATATGCCACCCACACTGATATCCCAAGCTAAGTCATCCTCTGACCCCCTGGTTTTAATAGGAAAGGAGGTATTAAGTAAAATGAGGAGCTGCAAAAACTTTGATAGGGCTATTGAGGAATGGAGCAGTGGATTAATCAGAAGAGGTAACCAAATTATTTTTGAATCTCTTAAGTATCTACAAAGGGAAAATGCTTCAAGAGTAGAAGTTTAAGAGGAGATTACCCATATTGAAAAGGAGGAAATAATATGGAACCAGTATGCAAAATAAATCAAATCCATGATAAGCTTTGGGATGGAAAAGTTAGTTGTTGAGAAAATCATACCCAACGTTGTCGATGCTCACTGCATAATCTGGAATAAAAGTGTGGAGTGGAAATCACAGGTCACAAAATAGGGCTTAAAAAAGCTTCAAGAGGTCTGAAATAAATCCAATGCAATCATAGAGGAGATTCATAAAAACCTTGTTGCCCGTGGATTGCAATCTAACAGGGGAGGAGATGGGAGTAATGAAAATGCCAAATCCTTGGAGAATGATTTTCAGAAGATAGCTGATGGAATTTTTAGTTCTTAGTCTTTCGATGCAAAGCACTTGAGAAAATTTAGTGAACTAGATCCCATCCTATCTCAGGCAACAGGACTCATGAAGACATATGATCAGAGAATCGAAGTTGTTCGAGATAGCCCACTGGCATGGAGATTACGAATAGGAAACATAACCATTCCACACCATAAAGAACTTCCACATGTCATCAAGGCTTTCCAAGCCTTGCAAAAACGAACTACCATGTCTATAGAAGCTAGAAGCAAAGCGCCACCATTGTAGGTTTTAGTTGTTTTATTTCTTGAAAAGACTCTTAATTAAAATTAGTTATGGGAAAAGAAATGGTTATTCACTCACTTTGTATATATGTATTTATTTTTAACTGTTTCTCTCTAGACATCATTGAAATAGGACCTGATATTATACTATTTTGAATGTACAATTTTGTGATGAAATGAAATCTCTATTTTCTTGTGCACATCTAGCTTACAAATATAGTCGATATTCTTAAATCTATGTGTTTAAGGTGTGTCTGGATGTTTATTCTATTCTTGTGTGTTGATGTATGTATCCATATTTTATTTTATTTTAGTTCACAAGTAATATTGGGTTAATATATCTGTTACTTCATCTTACACAAACTAGTCTTTGTGCCAATGGTTTTATAATTTTGTTTCATGCTTACTAGTCTTTGTGCCAATATTTTAACAATCTACCATATGTGAACTGGTCTTTAAACCAATACCTTTATTACTATTCTTTGCACTTGACATCAAGAATTTTCCTTGTATTGAGTTTTTCCTTTCCTAATTTTGGGTTAAAAGCATACATATGTTTAGTTAGTTTAGTCAAATTCATTGCATATGGTACGAGGGAGTTGTACCTCTAAAATTTAGAGGAAATTCACAAATGGAATTGTGAACTTTCTAGAGTTGGGAAAAATTGCACCTTCGAGCAAAATAACCCACTATTTCTCAAGGTGCCCAATCTGTTAGCCAATATATTTTGGTGACTCCATTGGGGAAACAGATGAATCAGATAAAATTTGAGTTGCCTTATCTAGGTTTTACACATTAAACATCTTAAGTTCACCCTGGATTCTAGAAGGTTTACTAGGGGAGAAAGAAGTAGGGGCGTCTTAGACCCATTTTTTGAGTCCTTGCAAAGAAGTAACTTTTCCTACATTATTCTTTCTCAAAGAAGGGTTGGAGCTAGAAGTAGAACTGCTTCTCCAATTAGGGCACCTCCAGAATATTCGATTTCTCAAGCTCTAGTGTTACACAGAATTGTATTCCTGGTAGTTGTAAAATTCCCTCACATTATGGCTAATCAATCACCTATCCCATAGGGGGCTGCTATAGGTACTTTGAGTCTTGGAAAATATTTGCACGACTTACCTAAAGGCTCTCGCAAAAATCTACCCAAGTTCTAGGGTGATGGAAAGATCTCACTCGAGGAGCATATTGATGCCTTCTTTGTAGCTTGCGGTGTACTTGGAGTATAGGAAGAAGATGTGGTAGTTAGGATTTTTGCATAATCCTTACTGGATGTCGTGACACAATGGTTTTATCAATTATCTCATGGTTCAATCAACAATTGGGCAACCATGTTAAGTAAGTTCAAAGCCAGATTCAAAAGTGTAAATGATGATCTTTCATTGATAGCACAGGTAACACAAATGAAGAAAGAGGTAAGTGAGCCTATGAGAGAGTTTGTTGAAAAGTTTAATAGGTTGGTATCTCAGATAAATGTTTCTAAGAAACCATCTAAAGAGTTGCAGAAGTGTTTCTTCATCAATGACCAACATCCAAATATTGGTTTACTTCTAAAAAGACAACCAGTAAATACCTTGGAGGCTTGTTATTGAATTACAAGATTACTTTATCAAAGTGGGGAAGTGGAAAGAGAGATGCATACAAACAAGCTGCACCCAACTACCTCATTAGATCCTATGATACATAGATTGGAAAATGATATTATTTCTCTTATAAGACAATTACCCAGAAGCAATCAACCTTATGGGGACTTCTCAAGAAAGGTAAATTATCAGCTAAGAAATAAGAACCTTCCCCTGCCTCCAACTCAATAGATGTTGGAGATTGAAGCTCCTCTGGGAGATAACAAGAAGAATATATGCACCTTTAATCTTACTTTTGACCATAATGGATCAGAATGTCCTGAGATGAACATATTCATGCAGATGGCCATGATGAAGGAGGTCATTGAATATATTACTAAGGAAACCCTTCCAATCAATATGATGACTCTGCGAATGGGTACCTCAAGTTTTAACTTAATGATGATAGGGGTGAAGATGTATACATTACTCTGGATGAGCCTACCTATGTTGTTGTCACACGAGGACATCAAAACACTACTAAAAAAGGTACTCAAAATTATCCTAAAGTTTTACTTACTAGAGCTAGTGCCACTTCAAAGGGAGAAAGTGTGTCACACATAGCCATAGAAGGTTGTTCCAAATCTTCTAATGTGTTGTCTACTGAAAAATCTCCTGGAACCTTTGATATTGTTGAATTTTTCAAGAACTCTAAAGTGCAAATTTCACAAGTAGAATACTTACGCATGAATCCTAAAGAACTAGATAGATTGATTGAGTTCATCAAACTAGGACAGTCTGAGTCCCATGTTGGCTTAGATGAACATATGATTAGTTCCCAGGACTCAATTGTTAATGTGGCATCCAACAGTAAAATGTCTTCATCATACACTTTTGATGATAAACCCAATCCTTTCTATGTGTGACTATTTATAAATGGATTCATGTTGAATAACTGTATTATTGACTCTAGCACCTTGGATAATGTTATGCCTGCACAAACTACCCAAGCTTTGGGATTGAATCTAACCAAGACATTTGGGAAATGCTATTCTATGGAGTCCAAACAAGTTCCTTTAATTGGGAAGATCAAAGACGCACAAGTTGCACTTACAACTCATCCAAACAAATGGCTCAAGCTCACCATTTTAGTAGCCAATATACCAGCTAGCTATGGCATGCTTTTAAGTAGAAGTTTTTGTAAAGACTTAGGCGGTGAAATCTAACTAGATTGGTCTCATGCCACTATACCTATTGGAAATAAAAAATTGTGCTTGGAACTTGAGCCTAAAGCTAAGATAACAGTACTGAAATCCAAAGACCCTAAGGCCCAGATTTTGTTTGAAGAATCTGAATTTGGAAATTATATGTTGTTTTCAAATGAAGATAAAGAGAATAATGTGATTGATTTAGGTTCAAATTCAGAACTTTGGACAATGGAGTTCAATGGAAGCTGTTGAAACTCTGGATCAAAAGCAAGTGTGGTCCTCATTTCCCCTTCTGGTGAGAAAATCCCTTTCTCTTATAAGTTGGAATTCACAAACAACAATAATACCATAGAATATGAGGCTCTCTTATTAGGATTGGCTTAGGCGAGGAGTATGGGAATTAAGATGCTTAGAATTTTGGGGGATGCTGAATTGATTTTTAATCAGGTGCAGAATATTTTCACTATAAAAAAAGAAAGGTTAAGACATTATAGGAACTAGGTATGGGATGCCATTGAATGTTTTGAGGCATTTTCAATAGAGGTCATTCCTAGGGAAAGGAATTCTAGAGCCGATTCTTTAGCTATTTCAACTTCCCCATTGCCACCTCATCCTAATTCCAAAGACAAATCATACAGGATTGAATTAATTTATCGACCTAGCATTCCCGACAATGTTAATCATTGGCAGGTGTTCGATAATGATAAGTAGATTTAGGCCTTCCTAGAGAATTTTGAAATGTTTTCTAGACTTTCTTTGAAGGAAGCTCCAGAGAATGCAAATAATTTTTCCCTGATGACATTAACGAGCTGAAGGATGGGGTCATATAGTTGAAAGGAAATAGAATTCATAAGGGGTTAGTCTCCTTGGAAGATCTAGTTGATCAGAATGATTGGTCCATTAAATAGAAAATGAGTGAATCAATCAATAGTTTTGGGGATTTTGAAGCGGTGAACATCGGAAGTCCTGACTCTCCTAAGTTGGTCTATATTAGAAAATGTTGTTCTCTGGAAGAAAGGGAAAAGTTGATAGCTTTACTCATCAAGTACATGGAAGTTTTCACCTAGTGCTATGATGATCTTAAGAATTTCATGGACGGGAAATTTTAGCATCACATTCCACTGAAGGGTGGAATATCTGCTTTCAGACCTAAACAATGTAATTATAACCCTAAAGTGACTGATGAAATTTTTTAGGGAAATTGACAAGATGCTAAAAGCCAAAATAATCTACCTAATTCACCATTCAACCTGGGTAGCTAACATTGTTCCAGTCTATAAAAGAATGGTAAAATAAGGATTTGTGTGGAATTTAGGAACCTTATCTAAGCGTCCTTGAAGGAAAACTTCCTGCTTCCAAACATGGATCATATCCTACAAATAGTTGTTGGCTCAGAGATGATGTCCATGCTAGATGGTTTCTCTGGCTATAACTAGCTTAGTGTGGTGGGAGAAGATCAACATAAAATGGCTTTCACTACACCTTGGGGAACCTTCGCTTACAACAGGATGCCTTTTGGGCTTATTAATGCGAGAGCGACTTTCTAGAGAGCCATGGACCTATCTTTCAGAGATCTTAGGAATAAGATCATTGTTATTTATTTTTATGACCTGATGGTGTTCTCCAAAAAGAGAGCGAATCATTTAAGGGATTTGGAGCAAGTGTTGCAAAGGTGAAAAAGGTGCAAAGAGCACAACATCTCCCTCAATCCTAAGAAGTCAGTGTTCAGAGTAACTAAAGGTAAGCTGTTAGGCCATATAGTATCCAAAGAATGGATTAGAATAGATCCTGAATGAGTTAAATTTATCCTCAAGTTAAGTCTTCCTTCAAGTAAGACTAGTGTAAAGTATTTCTTTGGGAAAGCTAATTTTTTGAGAAAATTTGTTCCATATTTCTCTGAGATTACCAAACATATAGTGGGAATGATGAAAGAATAGCAAGTCTTCAAGTGGAATGAAGCTGGAAAACAGGCTTTTAATGACATCAAAGAAGTCATCGCCCAAGCCCCTATTCTAGTATGCCCTAACTTCAAAAAGGATTTCATTATTTATTGTTATGCCTCAAAACATACTATATCTTCCATCCTACTCCAAGCTAATGAAAAGAATGTGCAAGCACCCATAGCCTTTATGAGTGTTTCACTGAAAAATCATGAGCTCAACTACTCTTAGATAGAAAAGCATGCTTTTGCAATAGTAAAGGCAGTTATGCAATTTAATTTTTATATTCTACATTCACATTCAGTCGTATGCATGCCATACCCTACTATCAAGAGCATCCTTACTCAATAGGATGTCGGCAGCAACTGAAGAGGAGGCTAGATTGCTAAGGTTTAGGAGTATGATTTGGAACTTAAGCCTACAAAGTTAGTTCAAGGAAGAGGACTCTACAAACTTATGGTAGAGGGTCATAATGAACAAAAGGATGAGGAAGAACTTCCTATGGTCCTAACTGTTAGCCTCCAAGATGAGTGGTTCTCAAACATTGCCTATTTTATCACTTACGGAGAGTGTCCAAAGCATCTTTTGAAGAAACATAAGAGGAATCTAAAGTTGAAGGCAGCTAAATATGTCATTTGGGAAGACACTCTACATAAGAAGGGGTTGGATGGTGCATTCTTGAAGTGTGTGGATAACGGCCAATAAAAAATGTTGTTGAGAATGTTTCACAATGAAGCGTGTGGGGGACATTTTTCCTCGACTGTGACTGCTTTTAGGATCTTGAGGCCTAGTTATTATTGGCCAGGCATGTTCAAGGATGCCTATTACTGGGTGGCGAGATGCAAAAAATGTAAGCTATTTGCAGGTAGACCTCAACTGGAAGTGCTTCCACTTAGGCCTGTTATAATTGATGGACCTTTCCAACAATGAGGCCTAGATTTCATAGGACATATTATTCCTCAATCAAGTGGAGGTCACACTCACATTCTTACAACAACATACTATTTTACTAAGTGGGTAGAGGTGATTCCTATGAAGAGGAATATTCAGAAGTGGTATGTGACTTCATCAAAGAAAATATCTTAGTCAGATTTGAAGTTCCTTACAAGCTAGTTAACGATAATGCCAAAAGTTTCTCTTCCAATGAAATACCACTTTTTTGTTACGACTCTAGGATCTCCCTATCACATTTAGCAGATTATTATCCCCAAGGGAATGGCCAGACTAAGTTCAGTAATAAGAACCTAGTAAGTATCATAAGGAAGTTGGTGAACAAGAATCATAAATATTGGCATAAGAAGCTCTATGAAGCTTTATGGGTGGACAAGACCACCCCAAAGAAGGTAATCGGGATGACCCCTTTTGAGCTAGTTTATGGAGTGGGAAGTGTGTTGCCTCTTCCATTGGAGCTATTTTCCTGTAAACTGTAGATTGTGATTGAAGACCAAGAATTTTGTGATGCTTTGGAAAAGAGAATCCTATACTTAGCCAAAATTGAGGAGCAACATGATGAAATGGTAGACAAAATAACTATGCATCAAGCTAAGGTCAAAAATCTCTTTGAAAAAAGATCCAGATCAAGGAATTTTATGATTGGAGGCTTAGTGCTATTATGGGACAAACACAGGGAACCTAAGGGTGCCCACAAGAAATTTGATGCTCTTTGGACTGGCCCGTTCAAAATCACTCAAGAATGTGGACCTAATACCTTTTGTTTGGCTTATCCCAACAACACTCCCTTGCCTATTCATTATTATGGGTGAGATCTAAAGCTCTATTAGATCTAAGTGCCCATTGGGGCTTGCTCTTTGTAAATAGTTAGTCTAGGGTTTTGTTTCAGTTTAGGTTGTGCCTTCTTTGTGTTTGAGAGTCTCAATTTTGATATTTTCTTGACTTTGTTGCCTAATGGATAAGACAGTGATAATGTAAGCTTGTTTTTGGGTTCTTTGTTTCATCCTTGTTAGTCTTCATCCCCAGTAAGAGCCAGTTGTTACCTAATTTCCGCCCCCCCCCCAAAAAAAAAATTATGCTTATTTTTCAAAATTTTGGCTAAGTCATCTATTGGCGGTGTTTTGAGTGTCTAGTATAACTTGGGCAGTATTTTATTAAGTTACTCTAACTCTCCCTTTTCCTGTCCTGTAGCATTTCCTACTTGTTTGGAAATCACCAATGGTGTTTTTCTTAGTTATATGAACTTATGAAATTCTCGCTTGGTCTATTTTTGAGCTAAGGCAGTATTAGCGATGTGTTATTAAGTTCATAAAACTCACCCATTTATTGCCCAAAGAGAGAAACAATTAAATTCATTAAGTGTGTAGTGTTTTTCAGCTAAGTATGAAGTTGTGCGATTATTTATAAGGTTATACAAACTACCCACTTCCTCGCCTGCATAGCCATTCCTTTTTACATTTTTGAAAAGTGGTTATATTGAAGTAGTGATGTGAAAGCTAACACATGCTGACACGATGGGGAATTGCATTTAATGTTTATCTACTTACACATTTCTCATGGGGAATTAAAAGAGAAATTCATGCCAAGAATAGACATTCTTCAACTACAACATTCACTCTGGGATATGAGAAAAAAGGGAGCACACCAATGTAGAATTTCGCCCTCAGAGTTTGGGGTCATTCTAAGGTTTTTTTTCCTTATCTTTTCCTTATGAGCATACGATTTTCAAGATGGTTTTCCCTTGCATTTTAAATTACCTAGTGAAAATCCTTCTAAACCCTAGTAGTCCAAAAAATTACAGAATTAAGTCTCAAGGGTATGAGTATGTCATAGGGTTAACATGTGACATGCCTGAGATAGGAGATACTAGGCTAGGGCCACTTAATATGAGTGAGCTTAAAGAAAAATTCAATGCTCCCAATCCACCACCCATTACATAGAGAGTAATTGAAAGTGGATTGGTAGAGGCAACTACCTTTCTTGTATCCGTCCAATGGCCTGAATTAATTATTGAATGTATAAGGAATTACGATGCTCAGACCTAGGAAATAAGAACTGAGGACAACTGACTAGTAGTCAAAATCCAAAGAGCCACTTTTGTTTCATGCCTAAAAATTCCTAAAAGAGAACCCTACTCGCCCATGGATTTCACCAGTGCTCGAATTGAGTTTTCTCTCAAGAAGGGATACTACCAAAACATAATGGCAAAGAACTGGGTGTAAAAACCTAGGGGAGGAAAATCTTAACTACCCTAGAATTTACATAGGAACCATTTCATGGGGGATATATCTAACATGATTTTATTGCTACACAGAGTCTAGGGAAATGAACATACATTTGGTTTTCAAGAATGGATGTATTTATTTATCCAAATTATACTCGAAGGAACCAAATTTCTAGATTGGGCAACACTTATTAGTGACAAGTTACACAACCAACTAATTTACTTTCCTGTTGATAAGGCATTCTTCATGTCCTCTTATTGGATTTATACTAATGCAAATACTAGACCTTGGCCAGGCTTGAGGCCAAGTAATCTCCCTCATGATCAGGTACCAATTTTTGAGTACCTTGATAAACTGCAATTGAATAAGAGCTTTTCTCAACACAGGAGAATATCATACACCTTCACTATGAGAGTGACCAGAGAATTACAAGGGAAAATAAATATTCAGTTGTTTCCAGAGGCTATGCAATTTGTCAATTTTTATGGTAGTCATTTCATTCAGTTTTAGAGGTTCTCTTACATTAGGGTTGGCGGTTTCACTGGTTTTCCCATCAAGCTCTCAAGGCACTCGAAAGACAAGTTTGTGATGATTGAGGTCTATAGGCAATTGGCGGATGTCAATAAGAGATGCCAAGAGTAGAGAAGAGTGACGGTGCAATTTCTAGTTGGGTTCGGCCCCTACACATGTGAGTCCATGTCAAACACCTTCAATATAGCAAAGGAAATAACCGTGTACAATCTATAGACCTAAGATGAACGTTTTCCTTTTGATCTTAAAGATTATGTTAAAGATAATTTGAAGTTGGGTCCCAGTTTCCTCCATTTTCCTACTCTAGAGGATTATTGGGCAGATTGTTTTGATGAATTGAAGTGAGAAGGAGTTGGATGAGACAGTCTTTGAGACAAATAATCATCTTTAATATGAGTTTTGATGTACAAGGAATTGAGGATGACGAGTCAGACTTAGTGGACCCAATTTTCACAAACTTAATAGCGAGTCAACATATTCTTGCTATGGACTAGAGAAATAAAGATAAAGAAACAATTGAAGCTAGGACTGCTGATGTTTCCGAAAGGACCCAAGAGTGGCTCACTAAGAAGAAAATAGAGAACTCTCATCCTAACAATAGACCACAGAACACCCAACCAACAAGAGGTAGTGGGAAACCTTCTATAATTGCAAGAAATTTTGGGTTGCTTCACATTTAGTGCAATATGGGGCTCAGGGCGATGGCTACGAAGAACCTCCTAATAGGAATGAGCTTCAACCGACTTGCGGGTAGGACCTCCCGAATTTACCTAATTTGGATCAGGAGAAAGGGGATGAAGGAGAAGGAGATGACTTAAGTGGTATTGATATTAGTTATTCCTCCCCATCACCTCGATCATCACCTATTAGGGAGGTTGATGAACCTCTAAAACAGAGATCTCCACTTTCCTCACAAGGTGTTCAAATGGATAATCCTCCCACAAATAGAATTATATTCCCTTCTTCCAATTCTAAAGCAACCAACATCCCTAATACTCCTATTTGGCTCGAAGACACCTGTCAAGAAAGAGGAAAGTAGTACAGCTAGACCTCTCGAAGCAAGATATGGTATGGAAATTGCTCCAAAGGACTCCAAAGTCAAAGAAGTTGAAAACCACTGCTAGGTTAATTGATGATGTTAGATCAAGAAGTTTATGCTTGGAAGTTGTGCATCCCACTACAGAAAAGGAAGTCGCTCAAGCAACAACCAGTGACTTTTATGTTGATAGAATCGATCTAGGACCCCCTACAAGGGATGGAGATGTACAAATCTTCCAAGTATCTGCAACGAGAATGGTTGGGAGGTCCAAGAAAGATAAATAAAGGATGAATTGAAAAGGAAAATCCAAGTCTTAACTGAATGCCTAAAATCAATTTTCTATCTGTCACCTCAACCAATATCCCAAGCTGATTCATCCTCTAACCCCCTGGCTTTAATAGGAAATGAGGAAGTAAGTAAAATGAGGAGCTACAAAAACTTCAGTAGGGTTGTTGAGGAATGGAGCAGTGGGTTAATCAGAAGAGGTAACTAGATTATTTCTTAGTCTCTTAAGTTCCTACAAAGGGAAAATGCTTCAAGAGTAGAAATTCAAGAGGAGATTGTCGTTGTTGAAAAGGAGGAAAGAATATGGAACCAGTATGCAAATTAAATCAAATCCATGATAGGATTTGGGATGGAAAAGTTAGCTTTTGAGAAAATCATACCCAATGTTGTTGATGCTCGGTACGTAATCTAGAACAAAAGTGTGGAGTGGAAATCACAGGTCACAAAGTAGGGCTTACAAAAGCCTCAAGAGGTCCAAACTAAATGCAATGCAATCCTAGAGGAGATTCATAAAAACCTTGTTTCCCTTGGATTGCAACTTGACAGGGGAGGAGATGGGAGTAATGAAAACTCCAAATCCTTGGAGAATGATTTTCAGAAGATAGTTGATGGTATTTTCAATTCTTAGTCTTTTGATGCAGAGCACTTGAGAAAATTTAGCGAACTAGATCTCATCTTATCTCAGGCGTCATGACTCATGAAGACATATGATCGAAGAATCAAATCCATTCAGGATAGCCAGCTGAAATGGAGATTACGAATAGGAAACATAACCATTCCACACCATAAAGAACTTCCACATGTCATCAAGGCTTTTCAAGCCTTATGAAAATGACTTGCCACATATGTAGAAGCTGGAAGCAAAGCGCCACCATCGTAGTTTTCATTTGTTTTATTTCTTGAAAAGATTTAATTAAAATTAGTTATGGGAAAAGAAGCGGTTACTCACCCACTTTATATATATGTATTTATTTTTAACTATTTCTCTCTAGACATCATTGAAAAAGGACCTGATATTATACTATTTTGAATGCAGTTTTCTAGTGAAATGAAATCTCTATTTGTCTGTGCACATATAGCTTACAAAGATAGTTGATATTCCTAAATTTGTGTGTTTAAGGTGTGTTTGGATGTTTATGCTATTCCTGTGTGTTGGTGTATGTATCTGTAGACACTAAAAAATGTCCCGAATGATATCATAAACTTGAATCAGGTATACTAACATCATTTCCTCCTAAAGCCCATCCTCTTTTTGCTTAATTAATTAAATTAACCTAGTTGTTTAATTAATTATGTCATTTTCATATTTTAACCTAATCAATCTAATTAGGTTAATTCACCCCCTTTCATGCTAACATTTTGTCTTATTAAATTAAATACATCGAGTTGTTTAATTTAAATCCCTAAATATTCTTGGGGTTCACCCTGCAGTGCAATGGTAATTTGCAACACTGTGTTGATACGGTTGTCATGATTTAGAATCTCACCATGAAGGCATACGTTGGAAAGGAAGGCTGCGAGAAGGAGAAGGCATGCCAAGGATTTGTGGTGGGACTGATGATTGTGGGTTGTTTTCCTGAATACTGAGGGTAGTGAGAAGGGTGTGTGCGTGCTGGAAGGAGGTGACAGTGCTGACAAATGGAGGAGGCAGATGAACTGGCATACAAAGGTCGTTGCAGAGCCAGCAGACGAAGAATGCAGTGGAGCTAGCAGTTGAGAGGATGCAGATATTGGAGGCCAGAGAAGTTTTGGGGTGGTGCCAACTGGAGGGGGGAGAATTTGAGTGATAAGGAGAGAACACCCAATTCCTTGGAGTGATAAGGAGTTGGAGAGATAAGGAGACCTGCTTAGCACTCTAGAGAGATAAGGAATTGGAGAGACAAGGAGATGCACATTGGGGAGATAAGGAGTTACAGAAATAAGGAAATCTTAGCACATTGGAGAGATAAGAAGCTGGAGGGATAAGGAGATCAACCCAGAGTGATAAGGTGGTGGCGCTCGAGTGTGGAAAGAGAGGAATTGATAGAAGAAATTTTATGGTGAGGAGGTTGTGGAGGAGGCCCAAGGATGAAACAAAGAGGCAGGAGGTTGGATTGGCCAAGAACTTGGCGCACATTCGGCTCACCCATCGACAACTGTTGTTGATGGTTGTTGTTGATCCTTGACTCATAGTGTCTTGGTGAGCACAATGGAGAGATAAGGAGAGATAATGGGGATGAGGTCCCCCAAAAATGTGGCCTCACTGGTTCATAGCTCCAGTCAAAAGCGCTTACGAATCAAAAAAAAAAATCCTAAATATTCTTATTTAATTAAATAACTCTAAGTTATTTAATTAAATATCATATCATATCTCCCCTTTTCATTAAATCACTTTATTTAATGAAAATCATCTAAATCCCCTAATTTGCACAATTGAAATTTTATTTAATTGTCAAATTACTAATAAATCTAATTCCCCCTCACTTGCAAGGGAATATTCCTCCTTTGGACATTCCTCCAAAAAGGGAATATTCCCATGGAATATTCCTTTGCACATTTTAATTTGTTTTTAATTAACTAAATATCCTTTTTTCCCTCACTCATTTGAAAAAAGGAATATTCTTACAAAGCTTCATGTGCAAGTTAACTCAAAACTTCTTGTGCAAGTTAACTTGTGACCTCTTGTACAAGTCAAAAGTGTGCTTGTTTGAAGGAATATGAACCCTTGATTAAATCTCATCATTGATTCTCATCCATTGATGAGAATCCATGATCCATGCCTCCAACTTCCTCCATCCTTGATTGTTGATTAACCTTTTTGATCTCAATCCTCCATTTCTCATTTGTCCTCCTATAAATATATCACTATTTGGAGACAAATGGATCCATCTTTTTTTAGAGAAAACTCATGCTGTTGAAATCACTCACACTCACACTCACTTTTAGCATTTTTCTTAATATCATTTTAGCTTAAATACTTGCATTAATTAGCTCAATTTTCATTAATGGCTTCCATGGTAACTTAGATGCATACATTTAGCTTGTTCATTAATTAGGTTTTCAATCTTTTAGCTTAGAATCCATTTATATTAGCTTTGCATTTGCACATCTTAATCATCTTAATCTAAATCATGTTAAAATAGTTTGATCATGTTAATCTAGTTTTAAATCATGTTTCATCACACATCTCACAATGGTTTCATCAATTTTCTTCAATTAATAAAACTGATTGAAACAAGCTCATTTATCCCTGGGATTAGGAAAGGGTCGTTGTTCCACATCAATGTGATACAACTCCCCCAACAGATAAGTTTCAATGAATTAGAGTAGGCATTTTTAAAGCTTTCATAGTTTATTATAATGGGTTTTAATGGATGTTTGGTTTAATGTTCATTTGAATGATCCTGTTGAGATTTGATGTTAGTGGCTTAATTATGCTTCGATTCTTCATGGATCAAGCGTAATCAACCAATACTAATTTTTTGGTCACATTTTGGCGCTAGAAGGAGGGCTTAACCTATCAAATTTAATCAATTTCTATCTCAAATTCTATTTTTTATGATTCTTGTTGGATACAGCGATGCTCTAGGAAATTTTAGTGATGCCTTTGTTAGGCGTCACCATACAGCGATGCTATCGTCATCTGAAATAGCGACACCTAATTAATACCCTGGTTTTGATTAAAATAAATGGTGATGTTGAATACTTTTAGAGGTATCAAAGATTTGCAAATAGCAATGCTCCCCAAATAGCGACACTATTTTCATCACTGGATTTCTGCAGAGCGACACTCAAATTCACCAAAGCGACGCTATCGTGAACAACGACACCCTACTCTGGTAAGAAAAATGATTATCAATATTCAACATGTGCTTTAATTTTTTACTTCATCAGATCACTAACATGCCTCTGACATTGTTCTAGTTTTAGGTTAACTGGGTTTTGCAAGTTGGACGATAAAAGTTGAAGTGAAGAAGCATTCTTATCTTTCCATCTTATAATCGTAACAAGTGTTTTAACACTTTTGGGTCAATTATAACCCATTCATCATGCTTTTCATTTTATGTTGTAGGACCACACTAGCTTTCAGTTGGGTTTTAAAATAAACACTCAAATCAGTCAAAATTGAACCCTCATCTCACCTTACTTTTGGTTTCAAATTGAACAATACAACTTAGCACTTCATTTGGTGCTTAAAATAAACTCAACTTTGTTTTAGGGATTAAAATAAACAATTATTTACTATGTTTTATGATTTACATTTGTTTCATTGAATGTGTATGCACTTCTCTCACACCACTCAACGATCTTGAGAATCAAAATCATTTCCTTGACATTTTGTATAATCACCCACATATTTCAATTTGGATTAAAATGAACCCCATGCTAGTGTAGGGAAAAGGTGTTGTGTGTGTTCTCTCCTTGCTTCATGTGATCAGGGAGATCGAACTATAAACGTACTTCCTTACTTTTGTTTATCTTTTAGAGGGCTTGCCTCCCCACTTCGAAAGGAGGGAACGACCCAAGTGGTAACAAGCTAAAGCCAAGCTCTTTCAAGTCACTATATAAAAATGTGTTTGTGACGAAATTCATAAACAACAAGTGTGGATGTGTCAAACTGACAAGTGTCACCCTTAGTATCTATATGATATTTTAAAATCTCTTCTTAGGAAGAGACTAGGAGGCCTCTTGATTGAAATAATCTTGAGCTAATCTTGTCGGGTGTATGGCCACCTTGATCGAAAGCCCTTATTATGAACCAATTTTTTAAAGGCCAAAAACCCTTTATGGTTGTTGGTGAAGGAAAAGTCGTTCCGAAGCCACCCCACATTTTACTATTCAATTATCGAAATAGGAAAATCCTTAGGATCTTCAGATCTTCAAGATTTTAAATTTGGTGGTCCCGAGAAGTGTGTGTCGTGGAGGGGAGCCAGTGTTGCCAAATCTCTATCTATTTGCATTGTCTTAGTGTTTGGAGAAATCCAAGTGAGGATTCAAAAAGTAGTATCTTCTAAACCTAAGGTTGTAAATGCTTGTGATTTAGTTTAATACTTTGCTTGATTCCAAAACAATACAAACAAACATTCATGATCTTTCTCAAAATTTCAAACCCTTTGGTCTAAGTATGGATACCCTTTGACAAAACCTTGATATTAATGCTTGTCCTAAGAATTTATTCTTATAGGCTTCTAAGTATTTTGGTTTATATCTCAATCCATACTTCCCAAAGTTAACATAAGCAACTATGGCTTGAACTTCATCCTTTTCACAAAATGGACCTTGTGAAATTTATGATGTTTATGACATAGACATTTAGTTTGAACTTAATCAAGACAAGTGTTTGTGGTAAATTAAATTCACTTAATCAAGAAAAATTGATATTTATTGAACCCCATATGACCATTTGGAGACCGATCGCCCCCATTGAACAACCCAACCTTGCAAGTGTTATCATTCAACCAAAATTTGAACTAATTAAGGGAGAACAAATTGACATAATTAGTAGTTTGAGAAGCTTCACTTTTAAAACAAAAGAAACACCCATTCAGTGGAGAAACACAGCAAAAATCTTAGACGAAGAAGAGGAACAAACTGATTTTGTGGCTGGAAGGCCCATATTACCACCACTCACGTGGTAATAAATATCCCATTTTCTTTCATAAACTTGAACTTTTTTAGATGATCACAAGCAAAATCAAAATCCTCAAAAGAAGGTCTACAAGTCATCACTTTAAACTTAGGCATCTTAGTCCAAAATCTCTCAAAAAACATCTTTTAGCACTACATCAAAATAGAACCAGGTTGGTATACAATTTCTACAAACATGCTTCAAGGAACATCCCAGAATTGTATATGTTCTTTTTCAGTCAAAACCTTGATCTTTTTCATGATCTTGAACCTATCTAAATCATTAGGTCTTTAGGATTTGAAAACTTTAGAGGTCTAGCATGTTTCTCACTACCTTGGTCTTATCAAACAAAGGTTCACTTTAGGTCAACATTGGGTCAAACATTTCATTCATCCCTTCATCAAATTTCATCCTTTACTCCACCAAACTTTGCAACAATTTTGAATACATCAAAAAAAATTGACTTATAACATCTATCAAACCAACCCCTAACTTAGCTACTTTGTGTGTGGAATGAATCCTTTTCCATGCATTGGCTAAGTTAGTTATCATTTTTGAACTAGTTTTTCTTGAAGGTCACGAATCTACCCTAAAGATTTCCAAGTTCATCAACACCCTTTATCCAAACATCAAAACATCAAACTTAAGTCAAAGGTGTTTTCCCAAAACGTTTGCAAAAATCACTTGTCACATCACCCACCTTTTCATCTCCCATTATCATCATTGCTACAAAAATACTTAGAGCGTCCCTTTTACCTAGATTTGAGTCAACTATAGAGTTCAAACATTACAAATCTCAACACAAATCTCCTAGAGGTGACCCATAGTTTATGGTAAAAATGAGATCACAACACAAGAGAATCATGGAGAAAACCAAAGTCACATTTACCTCAAGTGATCCAAATCCTTTAGAATTTGATCCAAGAAGTCATGTCACCCCATCATAGCAACCTTCATCACCATCAGGGCCATATGAGATAGAGGACATCATGAACAATCCATTCAGACTTACTAGGGAAGAAATCATGGAGCATCAAGCCTTAGAGAACATAGTTCCTAATTCCCCATCTTTTGTTGCATAATCATTGACACGAGGCTTGACTTCATCTACTATTCCAATTACTCCATCCCTAGAGCTAAATCAAACATCAACACCTAGTATTGCAGCTAGTCTTGCTAAGGATTTTGGTCATACTCTTCCATTTGCAAGTAGCACACTTGTGGGTGCCCTTGATACCAATCCTCCATCTCAAACTACCACTTGGACACCAAAATTTGGCACTCCTCCCATTCTCAAGGATCCCAAACAACCATATAAACCACTTACCCTACATTACTCCACAACAACTTCAACATATCGAAGACACCCCTCTTAATCTATATGTAAAAGTACCACAAGTGTGCCCAATATCACACAAGGTAGTGTAGACCAAGTGGACCCAAAAGGGAAAGGAAGTACTCTCATGCAAAATCAGCCTTTAACACCACATGGGACATCTTCATCCAATCCTACCATGGATACATCAAACACAGGGGTTGTCCAAAACACATCCATCCCATCCACCATCAACCCACATCAAAACAATCCCTTGATTACAAACCCCATCAACCAAAATAATAACTTGACCACATCTCAAACACAAGGGAATCTCCAAAACATCATTCAATGGAATCCTTTCAATCAATGGACCCAAGGTCCTAATATGCCCATAGCATCACAATACTTAACGGTACCATCCTCATCTTTACCATTTGTCCCCCAAGTCATGCAAAATCAAATAGGACCTCAAACTTATATTCCTCCACCACAATCCACCATCTTGCAAGGAATGTTAAACCAACGAAATCCCCAACCTCTTATCAACAATGTGCAATTTGTACAAAGCATCAACACCCAAAATCTATTGCAAATTTCCCAACCACTGGTTGATCCTACATTGCAAGCACATGCCCTAGCTTTGCAGCAAGCCCAACAGGCTTATCATCAAGCAGTCCAACAATAACAACAACAACAAGCAACCCTAGCAACACAATAATAGCAACAACAACAACAAGCAGCCCTAGCAGCACAACAACAATAGCAACAACAAAAAGCAGCCCTAGCAGCACAACAACAACAACAACAACAAGAAACCCTAGTCCCATAACAACAACATCAACAACAACAAGCACAACAAGCAACCTTAGTAGCCCAACAAAAGTAGCAACAACATCAAGCATCCTTACCAACACAATAAGTAGCCCTAGAATCTCAACAACAACAATAATCCCAACATCAGCAACAAGCTCAATAGTATTCCCAACATCAACAATTGCTCGTGCAACAATAGAAACAACAAGGTTTTTACTATAACCCTCAACAAAACATCATCAACCCAAACACTATAGGAACATATATGTTGACGCCATCATCACCTTATCCTACACCACCATACACACCATACAACACATCATCGTATCAGAATCCCACCATCCCACCCTATGCAACATATGTTCCTCCACCTATTCCATCAAACAATATGGCATCACAACTCAAGGCATTAACACAAGAAATGCATGACATTTGGATGGGAAATATGAAGAAACCTCATACACAAAATCTATGTCCATATCCATTTGACCAAAAAATCGCAATGGTACCATTCCATTCCAGTTTTGAAATCCCCAAATTTGACAAATACAAAAGGAGAGGAAGTCTTGTGGACCATATCAAAGATTTGAATGCCATGTGTATGGAGGTCTCCTATAATGAGTCCTATTTGATGCACCTCTTCCCACGAAGTTTAACAGGCCCCGCCATGGATTGGTTTTCTCAACTACCTCCTGGTATCAAAACTTTTCAAGAAATTGTTGACAAATTCATAGACCACTTCTCCTTCAATCTTGACATGGACGTAAGCTTAAAATAATTATATACTCTCAACAAAAAGAGGGGGAATCTTTCACCAATTTCTTGCAATGATGGAGGCAAAGAGTAAGTAAAAGCAAGTGGCCAATTCTTGATGAACAACAAGTGGGCATTATCATAGAAAATCTATACCTAGATCTATCCTTCCACTTAAATATGTAGTGCATCACATCTTATGAGGAGCTTGTCGCTAGATCCCTTAACACAGAGAGAGCTCTAATCTCATAGGGAAATACTCAAGCCTACAAAGACAATCGTCCATCAACCAGTTCAAACGACAAGCCTCGTGTCTGGGCTAAGAAAAAAAATGTAACAAATGATGGAGTGGTAGATGCTAAGGTGGTCCTAAGTGCTCCTATGCCAAACAACAATCAAATAGCTAAAGTTCAACCAACTATGCAACAAACAACACCACAAAACAATCAGTTCAACAAAACTGAAATGCAATAGAGACGAACACCTAACAAGAACAACTATCCAAAATGAAAATATACACAGTTGTCGGAACCTATTGAGACTATCATGAAGAAATTGGTAGAGTCAAACTTGATCACTTCCAAACTTTGAAAACTACCAAGAACCACAGGATAAGCCACCCTAGTACAATGAGAATGATCTATGTGACTTTCACAAAATTAAAGGGCATAAGACAACAAACTGCATGTGACTCAAAAATATTATCTAGGATCTTATAGAGAGTGACACCATATCTGTTGCAGTATCAGTCGGTAATCGGGATCTTAAGATATACAAGACCCCTATGTTGTATCATAACAAAGGAAACAACAACAAGAAAGAAAAAGATTATACAAAGGTGCAACATACCTATTCCAATGTGGTTGCTTCCTGTGATAGCGTCATTATCGTCGTCACCATAAAAGGACCTAGTGCAGAATGTGGAGTCACCATGTGATGTGGTAAGGTCACCATCCAAGGAGTACCATCTCAATCTAGGACACACCCTACTCAACCAACAACAAGCACTAGCAAGTATAATCTCTTAGATCAACTTAAAAGGACCCCCACATAGATCTCTATCTTAGAACTATTGAGGCTATTCCCCATGCATAGAGAAATCTTAGAGGAAGCTCTGTCTACATCATTTGTCCCCGAGGATATAGATATCGAGCAGTTTCAAGCTATGGTAGGGCATATCACTAATGAGCTCCTCACCTTCTCGAAACAAGACCTACTATCACAACCATCTCATAATCGTGCTTTACACCTTGAGGTCATCATTAATAAGAATAAAATTAAAAGAGTCTTAGTAGATGGAGGTGTTGGTCTGAACATTTGCACCCTTCAGTTGATCAAAAATATAGGCTATTCAAAGGATACTATTGAGAAGAAAAAGAGAATCCCCATCATAGCATATGATGACCAAGAACGAGTATCACTTGAGGCATCATCGTACTACCCATTCAAGTGGGCCCCCTCATCGTAGAAACCACATGCCAAGTGTTAGACCTTGATCTTCCCTACAACATACTACTGGGCCGACCCTGGATCCATGCCCTAAAAGCTATAGCTTCAACCTACCATCAATGTGTAAAGTTTCCTTTTGAGGGTAGAGAAGTTACTATCCATGGAGATCCTAAGCCTTTTTACTATTGCAAGAATCTTGATGCCAAGTTATATAAGATCCCCCAAATACCTAATAATGACGAAGGGCCTACACCTTCTACCTCATTTTTTGACCCATCATCCCTTGCATCTACCTCTAAAACTAAAGCACCCATTATGTAGAGCATACCCCTGACATTAAAGCAATGATCCAAGATGATGGTTGTGGGAACTATAGGCTAACAAAGGTACTTTTATGTTGGGGGAGTTACCTCTTTCTCTCAAATCTCATGGGAAGCCCACACCTAGCAACAACATCCCTAAAACTATCAAAATGGAAGGTACTACCTTCACTAAATGGGGGGACCTGAACAAAGAAGATGTCAATGAGGAGGATATCTCTAAATTGCTATATCAAGATGAAAGACCTATCCCTGTTCTTCCCATGGAAGATGATAACAAAGGCTTACAGCTGATGAAGGGAATGGGCTATACTAAGAATGAGAAACTAGGAAAAAATGGCAATGGTTTGCTAGAACATTCCTGAGAAACATCCAAAGAATCTTGGCCTAGGTTGTACTACTAACAAGGTTACCCTTATTGGAAAAAGTACTTATGCTAAATGGGCTAAGGCTTCTTCTTGGTTACCAACATCATGGGATACTACCCTAGATGACTTCCCCCTTGATGTTGTTGACCTATTTTAGAATAACTCCCTCTTCATGATATCCACATCATCCTTTACCCCAAGCAACTAACCAAATGAAATACTTGTTGGAAATATGACTCAAATTACTCACTGAATAATCCCCCTCGTGTTAGTGTTTACTCCTTGATTGGTCTAAAAATACCTTTTCGATGGGACATAGTCCATAGTCCCATCGATGGTTTGATATATCTCATTGGCGGTTATGTGTTTCGTCGATGGGACTTACTCTCGTCGACATGACTTTTCAAAGGGTCTCCTCAACAACCCGAAGCCTTTTCTTGCTCTTCGTCGATAGCACTCAACTTCATCGAAGGGACTCTACCTCGAGTCTCTTTAATGGCCTGATGGAGCATGTAAAGGAAGCTAATCAAAGAGACTTATCCTTATCAGAGGGAATCCTCCTCGAGTCTCCTCAATGGTCTGATAGCTATGGAAATGTCATGAGATCATGGAGGATTGGAACTTTAGAACCACAAGTCGGGGGTTATAAAGTTTTGGAAACCTCTGACTTACCGACCACAAAGACAAGCCGATGGAGGTGGGGACCACATGGGACAAGCTGATAAGCTTCATCAAAGGTACTTGCCTATAGGGAGACAAATTGGTGTCTCCCTGATATGGCAATGAGGTTGACTCGGTAACTCATGGAGAATGTCGTTGTAGGACCCAACCAGTGTCAAACTGGAAAGTGACGTTTGGTGGCTAACTGTTGATGGTTGTTTGACGACTGACTTGGAAAATGAACAGATATCAGAGGAACTAGGTGTTATCGAAGAGAGAGTGAAAGGATTCTCTTCGATGGCCCGATGCAGTTGTAATAGTTACACGTCTGTGATAGTTTGTGTATAGAAACTAAACGGTTGGTTTCCTGGAATTGGAGTGACCATGGTTGGATGTTGATTATACATTGTAACACTTTGTAATGAGTGAGGTTCAATCAATTTGGTGATGTTCTAAATTGTTTGTTGTACGAGCATTATAATAGTGTGAGAGAACAACTGTAATCAGAATTTGTGTACGAGGTTGATCAAGGAAATTTATGTTGTTGTGAATTAACACCAAGAAGTGAAGTTCGGTAACTTTGTATCTAATCTATTACTATAATAAAAAGTGGCTTTACTTGGTGTGTGGGTTTTTCTGCCGTAAGGGTTTTCCCACGTAAAACTAGTGTTCAATTATTTGTGTTGTTTAAATTGTCTATTCTCTTGTTCTGTTGTTGTGCATCTTAATAATTTGTAACTCAAATTAAAGAACTTTTTACACTTCTTTCTTGAGAATTTTGTATTTGAAATGTGTTTCCACACTGTGCTTTCCTTACAATACACCCAATATACCCACAACTCATTGACTTGATCAATAAGGACCACCAATTCTAGATTTATTCGAAACTGATGAAGCAATCTCAGAATTCATGGGACTTCGAGAGCACTTACCATGGGTAGATCAAAAATTCGATTTTGACATAGAGCTCTACACAAGGGCGTACGATGGGGAGACGATTGAATCCTTCAGTTACAAAATTTATGACATGCAACTAACTTGCAAATCTTTGAGTGAAAACTACATTGTGGCACTCTTTGATCCTAAAATAGTAAAAATAAAGGATGTATTCAAGGGTTAAAACCTCTCTGAGGCACCCAAAGATGAGGGATTTAATCTCCCCCTTAGTTTGATGCATCTAGAGAAAATAATTTTAGTAGAAAAGGCCACTCCAGTCAATGTAGGAATAGAAGAAGCACCTAAGATCACTTTCTATGTCGAATACTTGCTAGATGAAGAATAGAAAAACCTAGTAGAATTCCTAAAAGAGTGAAGAGCTAACTTTGCATGGTCATACATGAATATTCCAGGGCTTGATCCAAAAAATTTTGTGTACCATTTTTTCCTGAAGCCAAACCAGTAAAGCCGAAGTTAAGGAAGATGCACCCTCAGATAGCATTCTTGGTGAAACTTGAGTTACAAAAGCTTCTTGACATTGGATTCATCTGACTGATAGACTATCTTGAGTGGGTTTCAAACCTGGTACTAGTCTCCAAACCCATTGAGGGCATCAGAATCTGCACTGATTTTAGAGACTTGAACAAGGCATGCCCAAAGGATGATTTCCCTCTTCCTAATATCGACATCATAGTGGATTTAACAGTTGGGCATGAAATGCTATCACTCATGCATGGTTTTTCAGGCTACAATAAAATCATGATCACCAAGGAGGATCAACACAAAATTGCATTCACTTATCCATGGGGAACCTATTGCTAGAACGTGATGCCATTTGGGCTAAAAAATGCAGGAGCAACCTATCAAAGAGCAATGACCCTTATCTTCCATCACATGATCCACAAAACAGTTGAAGATTATGTGGACGATATTTTGGAAAAATCAAAGAAAAGGAGTGAGCACATAGAAGTCTTAGGACCTATCTTTGATAGGCTCGAAGAGTATAAGGTATGGTTGAATCCAAAAAAGGTCTTCGGTGTTACATTAGGGAAAGCTCTTGGCTATATTGTCTCACAAAGAGCGATAGAAATTGATCCAACAAAGGTAAAAGCCATCCTAGACATGGAACCGCCACAAACATTGAAGTAGATGAGAGGGTCACAAGGAAGATTACAGTCCATCAGAAGATTCATAGCACAACTATCAGATAAAATCCACCCTTTTTTGCATCTTCTCCATAAAGGAATAACTTACAAATGGGATGAGAAGTGTGAGAAATCTTTCCAACAGATCAAGGACTATCTATTGACACCTCCAGTGCTTATGCCACTGATACCAAACAAACCATTGATCTTGTATATCTCAACAACATTAGGTGCTCTTCTAGCACAACATGATGAAAACGAAAAAGAAAGAGCTATCTACTGCATCAGCAGGACCTTAGTGGGCTATGAAATGAACTAATCATCCATTGAGAAAGCATGCTTAGCATTGGTTTTTGCTTCACAAAATTTAGACACTACATGTTGTCACATCAAATCAAACTCATTGTGAAGATAAGCCCATTGAAGTACCTGTTATCCAAAGCAACTCTAACTGGGTGAATGGCCAAATGGGTAATGATATTAATTGAATTTAACATAGAGTATGTGGAGTGCAAGGCAATCAAAGGACAAGTGATCACAAACCAATTGGAAAAAGCACCTATCTATGCTGAGAACCCCTTGATATCTGAATTCCCTGATGAATCAGTGTTCCTTGTCAATCTCACAGATCAGTGGAAAATGTTCTTTGATGGATCATTCACCCAAAATGGATCAGGAGCAGGTATTCTCTTCATCACCCCTCAAGGAAATTGTATACCAAATTCATACAAGATATCATTTCCAAGCCCTAATCGCAGGTCTAAGGATAGTAGTTCAATGGTAGATACAAGAGATGAAAGTCTATGGGGACTCACAGTTGGTTATCAACCAAGTTAGTGACGACTACCAAATGAAGGATGACAAGCTTAGTCCTTATAAGAAGATGGTAGAGAATCTCAAGGACCCTTTCATAGACATAACCTTTTAGAAAATTCCTCGCATGAATAACCAAGTAGCAGATGTTATGGCAACAATCGAGTCACTGTTAGACATGCCAAACAACATCCTGCAATGTGAATTCTTGGTAGAACAACTTCTCATACCAACTTTCAAAATCATATAAATTGAATTCGTGTGTGTCATTGTTGGTCTTGTATCCCTGTGGTATCATGAAATCTTTACCTACCTAAGCAGAGGAAGCCTCCCATCCGATATCACCTCCAACCTTAAGAAGACCTTTGTTAAGAAGGCATCCCGATTCATGATCCTAGGTGATACCTTATACCACTGAAGCATCGAGGGGACATTACTATGATTTCTTAACCAAGAGGAAGCCTTGAATGCTTTAATAGAAGTACACGATGGCATATGTGGTTCCCATTCTAGCAGTATGACTTTAGCTAAGAAACTGATGAGGATGGAGTACTACTGGCCAACCATGGAAAGAGAAGTCCATCAGTATGTGCAAAAGTGTGTGTCCAGTGTCAACAACATGGAGATCTAATTCATGCTCCAGCTTAGGAGTTGCAACCAATGATCTCACCTTGGCCTTTCTCGTAGTGGGGGCTTGACCTCATAGGAAAGATTACCCCAATCTCATCTAATGGCCACACATTCATCATAACAACCACTGAGTACTTTACCAAGTGGGTTGAAGCCATTCTTATGACCTACATAATGGAAAAGAAAATTGCCAATTTTATCTTAAATTACCTTATCTTCCATTATGGTGTTCCATAAACCCTTATCTTAGACAACAGGACACCCTTCAAGAACCAAGATGTGAAAGAGCTATGTCAAAGATTCAACATCCAACACCGATTCTCTACCTCATACTACCCCAGGGAAATAGTCAAGTTGAGGCTACAAACAAGACCATTATGAAGATCCTAAATAAAACGGTCAATGAAGCTGGTCGTGACTGGAATTTATAGTTAAATCCTGCTCTTTGGGCTTATCGAACCAGTATCTGCATTCCAATAGGTGCAACCCCTGTCTCCTTGGTCTATAGATCAAAAGCCATCTTGGCTATTGAGGTCAAGCTTCCATCACTGCGAGTGTCACTATAGAACCTAATCACTGATGAAGAATACAAAGCATATCCGCTGAACGAGTTGGAATTCTTGGATGAGCTTCATATTGAGGCCCTTAATCACTTGTAAGTATATAAAAACCAACTGAAACAAAGCTATAATAAGGAGATCAATTGTCTATATTTCCAAGTAGGGGATCTTTTCCTAAAGTAGAATCAAAAGAATCTTTCAAATTAGGACAGTAAAGGAAAGTTTGAACCTAACTAGGTGGGTCCCTTTGTTATCACAACAAGTTATGGATCGGGAGCATGTCAATTGTCAACACCCAAAGGTGAACCCTTGCAGGAACCAACCAACAACTTGCATCTTAAAAAGTTGTATGCCTAGTCTTGAAGGGTATAAATCTGACAATACAAAAAAATCAAAAAATGATCAAAATCCAAAAAAATAAGAAAAAGGATTAAAAACAGTAAAGTAAAATAATAGTCCTCTAGTGAAAATCACTTCGGTGGCACTTTGGGCAAGTACCTTGGTGAAACCTGGCAAACAGGCGCGTTGCATAAATAAAAAACCTCCATCTATCCTAGGCTCTTTCTCTTATCATTCCATCCATCGTATCGCATCCTTCATCCTATTTCGTTCATCACCCATTCGCGTCCATATCATAGCTTAATGTTGTGAAGTATCGTATCCCCTTAGTACTACTTGGCATATTCCAAAGGTCAGTTTGTCCTACCTATATTGAGGTATTCTATCACATAAACACCAAGGGCAATTCGTTATGAATTGGATCGGGTTTTTGTATATCTTAAGGTTATCAAAAATCCCAAAAACATTTGTAAAAATTCATCAAAATCCAAAAAAATCAAAATCCTGTACAACTAAAATCCAAAAACATTCAGAAAATTATAAAGGAAAAATCCCAAAACATCTAAAACACATCAAAATCCCTAAAAAGGTTGAACATTGAAAATCCAAAAATAGTACCCTTGTCAAACTACGGGTCTCTGAGCTTAAATGTAGGCAATGCCATCATTGATGTGCCCTCGAGACACCCTAGGTCAGTCTTTAGGAGTCTGTCATAATAAACTAACATTCCATCAAATGTTCATATAATAAGTCAAGTCATCCGAACTACGTGGTCTTTGTGTGTATAACGTAGGCAAAGCTCAACTTTGATCAAGCCCCCGAGGCACCTAGGATAGGTCTTTTAGGTTAGGTTCTTGGTCAAAACTTGGAAAACCCCTAAACATTCAAATATCAAAAAATCCCTAAACATTCATCTATCGAAAAACCCCTAAACATTCAAATATTGAAAACCCCTAAAGATTCAATTATTGAAAAACCCCTAAACATTTGAAAACTCAGAAAACACAAAAACATTTGAAAATTGAAAAGCCCAAAAACATTAGAAAACAATCAGAAAACCCTAAACAACCTCAAAATATCGAAAACCAAAACATCCACATAAACTTTCAAAAAGACCAAAAAATAGCCTCAAAACATTTTTCAAAATACCAAAAACATTGAAATATTCCAAAAAATCCAAAACCACCCATCCCATTTTGCTTTCACCCACAATAAACCTCCACCCATAATAAATCAATTGTCACCTTCAACCTTTGGAAAAACAAGTAGAAAACAGGTATTGCAAGTGTAAAGTGAAAACCTAAGTGTCAAAATCTAAAGTCTAGATCATCGATAAATGAGTCAATGAAGTTTGTATCAACAACTTATCATACACCTCATCCTAAATCAAACCATTTAATCAACATGTCCTAGGATGCATCCTTCTCACGATGGACATCAACATCATAAATCACCTTAGTTAAATTAAACTAGCAAGAGATATAGATAACACTGACTGCTCATCTTTGATCTTTTCTTATGATTCATCTTAATGACCCATTCCAAGGATCTCTCGATGATGTCTATAAAAATGATTTAGAGAGAATGGAATGGGGCATCAATCATTCTCTTTCATTTGTTGTGCTTGTGGGTATTCTTGTAAAATAATCTTGGCACATACTTGCTTAGTTGTGTGTAGGAAAGTTGTTTAGAGTACGTTGTTGACTATTGTGTATGCTTTGGTCCAATATATTCTGAACTACAAAATTACATTCCAACATGGTTTCTGTATGTCAAGGTGTGAACAAGAACTATCCTATTTGTTTGCAGATTCAAAGTCCATTACACTAGATACAACGCCATCCTGGTTATCAATACCTTGATGCATCACGTCTATGTGTTATATCAAACAATAAGGAATGATGAAAAATCCCAATCCCAAGATATGAGCAGATAATCATCATCATCATCATGCATTTCTCATCACCATCTCTAATAAAGTCTTGATGGATCATAGACTTGTTAGAATCAATCATCAAAATCAATGATCAATCGTCTTATTTCTTCTATCTTCTCTCTACGCTAACTTGGTATCATGACAGTCAACAAAAATATCATCATTGCATCCATCCTACATCCACAAATCATCAGCATGCATACATCTCACATCATCACGGTACATCATAATAAAAGAGAACGTAATCAATTGCATTATCATTTAAGTTGTGAAGAATAATATAGATTTATTATTCTAAGCATCTTAAATTGTTGCATACATATCATAAACATGCATCACATTATCCATACATCCATACGCATAAATCATCACACCATAATTTTCATAGAAAATTACACAAAAAGAAATGCATCCACATCATTGGCATACACATCATATAAGCATATCATATCATCCATCCCATGGAATATCATAAAACGATACTGAAAAAGAATATATCATTGCATCCATTCCATATCATTACATCACATATCATCGCCTCATGGATCATCATCACATATCACATAAGCATAAATAAAAGAATTGCATCCATACATGATAATATGTAAGCATGTCACATCATATCAACATCAAATGCATCCATACATTCATAAATCATGAAATAAAAGGACACATCACATCATATCAAATCTGTATCATATATATCAAAAAATGGTGACTGTCATAATATAATATTTGAGTCAGTGTATGTATATCGATCAAAAGTACAATATCCACGAGGCTATCAAAAAGGAGCCCATGAATGTATCTTTGTATAAAGAGTTGGGCAAGAATCAAAATGTGTTTGTACAAACGGACTAGCCCTGATGGTTGCTTCCCTAACTAGGTTGTCTCTCTGGCTGATCCTCGGCCCGGGGATGCGCCCCACTTCTCTGTGAATAATCTGGTTGCCTAATTTTTGTAGGGACATCCCGGTGGTAGTGCATGTGATAATAAGAAGCCTCGATAACGGGCTCCTGTACAATCGGCGGACACTATTTTTCCTTGAGCTACAACAATCATGGTCTATAACTACTGGTGCCACCTGACCTCTTGTGCTAACTACATATCAGAAGTCTACCTAAGTTGCTACTCTCGGTCCCTCTCAACATCCAGTGCTTGTACTTGCTACCTGGCCTAGACTCTCTCACTTATCACCACCTGCAACTGTTGTATCTGTGCATCACGAGGATCTAGACCTGGCGGTACTGTTGTGGAGGCTGCTACTATATCGGTGGCTACTGAGGAGGTTGTTGGTGCAATGGAGGTGCACCCGGGACCTATCCATCATGCGACTCGCCATCCTGGCCATCCTATCCTCTACCCCTGCCATCTTGTCCTTTGCCATGTCCTCTGCCTTGTCTATCATCTGGCTATCCTTTGCCTCTGCCTACACCCTTCCCTCTCGACCTCCCTCAAGGAGGTATACCTGTTGGATTTGTAAATCATGGAGGGGGTATGAACCATGCATCATAAGTAGGCGTCATTTGTGCATCCACTTGTCCCTAATCATAGGCCCATGGCCTAGCAACTAGCTTCCAAAATCCCTCTACAACCTCATGCGTTGGGATCGTGTGTCCCCATGTAGTCTCTCGAGCTGAACTGGAAAAAATGGCGGTGTATGCATCATTGGGCCTATCCTGCCTCTCACCAAACTATTTGGCAACCCTATCAGATAGGTACCTCTCAATAATAGTATGCTTTCAACCCTGCATATATCGGGTCTATCGAGCGAAGAATAGTTGTTGCACATCATCATACCAAGCTAGCATCTAAAGCCATGGCCACCATTGGAATACTGTCATATCATCAATCACTCAACGCCAATAAAGAATGTTGATCTACCTTGTATGTTGTAATGTGATGGCACCCCTGCATCTTTAGACAATTGGATCATCTAGCTCCACATCTACCATATGAACTATTGGTTGAAGCACGACAATATGCTCCCAAGTGCAAATGTGAAGAAGGGTGACCCCAGTGTTGATCGCTCTCCCATCACAATAAACGAAATCATGCATATCATGGTAAAGAGAGGCCAACATCACTGGACCCCATGCATATTGGGTCCTCTGGAAGAGCATCTTATGCCAATCTAGACCCCATCCTAGACTGAATCCTCTGCTATGTTGATCTGGAGCAACCAAACTTGAGATACTGTTGTAATAATCAACCTGAAGGTCAACGCTCGACCTATGTACATCTCTAGGTCTATCTAAGAGTTGACAAGGACAATAGACTCTTGGTCAAGAACCTCATGGTAGGTATCATAGCCAACATCAACATCATAGATCACACACTCACCATGTATCAACAATCATAAAATACACCATACATCCTCCAGCGTCACTGTCACCTCACAGTAGGTAAGCGAAATGATGAAGTCTCACTATGCCATCGCTTGTATAGCGTTGTCATCATCACCAAATGTGTCCAGACGACAGGCATGTACGCAACATACCACAAGACAATCTCTCTTAGGTGATCCTATCACAACTCAGACAAATCACCAAGTTTGGATAAAATAATCGACTGGTGCTTGTGGGACATAAAAGGTTGGATAACTTCCTGCACCCATGAAGTGCATGACATTAAAAATCACAAAAACTAGCAAAGTTTAAAGTTTTTATCCCCCAAAATGAAAATAGCGCCGCTATACCTCAAATTCCAAATAGTGACGCTCAAAGCATTTAAATTGCAAATCGTGATATGTGTCGCTACTGGAATTGGGAAACCCTAATCCTAAATTCTAAATCGCGAGGTGTGTCGCTATTTACATATGCGTTGCAATTTGAAATTTGAAACCCTAATTTTAAATTGTGAACTGTGTCGCTAAGCACATATGCATCACTATAAATCAAAATAGCATCACTAATTCTAGAAATAGTGTCGCTATATAGCGACGCCGGCAAAATTGAAATTTCAAAGTGCAATAAATGCGCCTAAAAGTCAAATTTCAAATCAAATTTTGAATTAAATACTAGTGGTCTTGCACCTGGAGGCCTCTGTACTTGCGAACCTGGTTAGAAATGTGTCGTGGGAGCACTCATTGTGCCATTTTGTCGGAGGGTCAAAGCTGAAAATGCAAGAATCCTCTAAAGTGTGAATGCACAAATGAATTGAAAGTGACCCTTCCTCACCTATTTATGCTTGAAAATTAGGGTTTTTTGCCCTAATTTAACCATGAAGGTAGGGTTTTTCACCATTTTCATCAATCTTGCTAAACTAAAGCTTATTTTGCATTGTTTTTTGCATTTTTGGCATGTTTTTTACATCCTAGAGCCTTTTCAAACCCCTTGGGCAACATTTTCAGCTTTGTTGAGAAATCAACCCAAAATTCAAAATTTCATCCTGATTTCTCTAGGGGGAAGGGAACTAGCTTATTCCTTTCATTGGGGCAGTAGTGGGGCATCCAAAAAATCAAGAAAAAAATATTTTTTTATTTAAGCAGCAGTTTTTTATCTGAAGGGCGTCAGTCTTTGAACCGATGTAACATGTACTTCACTTCAAAGAGGGGAAAAATGTAGACACTAAAAAATATCCTGAATGATATCATACACTCGAATCAAACATACTTACATCATTTCCTCCTAAAACCCATCCTCTTTTCACTTAATTAATTAAATTAGCCTAGCTATTTAATTAATTATGTCATTTTCATCTATTAACCTAATCAATCTAATTAGGTTAATTCACCCCCTTTCATGCTAACATTTCGTCTTATTAAATTAAATGCATCGAGTTATTTTATTTAAATCTCTAAATCTTCTTATTTAATTAAATAACTCCAAGTTATTTAATTAAATATCATATCATATCTCTCATTTTCATTAAATCACTTTATTTAATGAAAATCATCTAAATCCCCTAATTTGCATAATTGAAACTCTATTTAATTATCAAATTACTAATAAATCTAATTCTCCCCCCCACTTGCAAGGGAATATTCCTCCTTTGTGCATTCCTCCAAAAAGGGAATATTCCCATGGAATATTTCTTTGCACATTTTAATTTGGTTTTAATTAACTAAATATCCTTTTTTCCCTCACTCATTTGAAAAAGGGAATATTCTTACAAAGCTTCATTTGCAAGTTAACTCAAAACTTCTTGTGCAAGTTAACTTGTGACCTCTTGTATAGGTCAAAAGTGTGTTTATTTGAAGGAATATGAACCCTCGATTAAATCTCATCATTGATTCTCATTCATTGATGAGAATCCATGACCCATGCCTCCAACTTCCTCTATACTTGACCGTTGATTAACCTTTTTGATCTCAACGCTCCATTTCTCATTTGTCCTCCTATAAATAGATCACTATTTGGAGACAAATGGATCCATCTTTTTTCAAAGCAAACTCATGCTGTTGAAATCACTCACACTCACACTCACTTTTAGCATTTTTCTTAATATCATTTTAGCTTAAATACTTGCATTAATTAGCTTAGCTTTCATTAATGGCTTCCATGGTAACTTAGATGCATACAATTAGCTTGTTCATTAATTAGGGTTTCAATCTTTTAGCTTAGAATCCATTTAGATTAGCTTTGCATTTGCACAGCTGAATCATCTTAATATAAATCTTGTTAAAATAGTTTGCATCATGTTAATCGAGTTATAAATCATGTTTCATCACACATCTCACAATGGTTTCATCAATTTTCTTCAATAAAATTGATTGAAACAAGCTCATTTATCCTTGGGATTGGGAAAGGGTCATCGTTCCACATCAACACAACACCACTCCCCCAACAGATAAGTTTCAATGGATTAGAGTAGGCATTTTTAAAGCTTTCATAGTTTAGTATAATGGGTTTTAAAGGATGCCTAGTTTAATGTTCATTTGAATGATCATGTTGAGATTTGACGTTAGTGGCTTAATTATGCTTCGATTCTTCATGGATCAAGTATAATCGGCCTATACTAATTTGTCAATCACAATATCCGTCTTTGTATTTGATTTTAGTTCACAAGTAATATTGGGTTAATATATTTGTTACTTCATCTTACCTAAACTGGTCTTTGTGCCAATGGTTTTATAATCTATTTCATGCTTATTGGTCTTTGTGCTAGTATTTTAATGATCTACCATATGTGAATTGGTCTTTGAACCAGTACCTTTATTACTGTTCTCTGCACTTGATATCAAGAATTTTCCTTGTATTGAGTTTTTCCTTTCTTGCTTTCGGGTTAAAAGCATACATATGTTTAGTTAGTTTAGTCAAATTCATTACATATCGTATGAGGGAGTTGTACCTCTAAAATTTAGAGGAAATTCACAAATGAAATTGTGAACTTTCTAGAGTTGTTGGGAACAATTGCTCCTTTCGAGCAAAATAACTCTTTATTTCTCAAGGTGCCCAATCTGTTAGCAACAAAAGATAAAGCTAGTTTTCTTACTAAAGGATTCTCTCAATGATATGGCATAGAGTATGATGAAGCATTTGCTCCAATAGAAAAAAAGAGTACCATTCACATTCTTATTACATTAGCCACCCAAAATAAGTGATAATTCCATCAAATGAACATTAATATGCTTTTTAAAATGGTCATCTTCAAGAAGAAATATATATGTTTCAACCAAAAACAAATAGTCAAATAAAGAAGCCTATGTTTTAAAAATTAAAGATCTCTTTATGTATTTAAGCAAGCTCCTCAATCTTGGTATTCCAAAATAAATGTTTTCTTTCAAAATATCGAGTTCTCTAATTACAATTCTAATGGTTATCTCTTTGTCAAATTTTGAAATAATCAAATTTCATTATATTATATGTAGATGAAATTTACATTAGAAGTTTTCTTACTTCTTTAATCCATAAATATAAGAATCAACTAAATCATACCTTTTAAATGACTCATTTAGGTCTCCTAAACCATTTTCTAGGAATTTTTATTTTCCAAGATCATCACTCCATTGTTGTTTCATAGGGAAGCTATGCATAATATATTCTTGTTAAATTTAACATGTACGACCACAAACCTTCAACTATTCCTATCAAAGTCAGTATTAGACTTGAATCTAAGCCTCCCTATGAAAAAATAACACTACTTTATATTTATAATTGATTGGGTTCACCTAATATATCTTAACACATCTCAACCAAATATTGTCTATGCAATAGGTATACCATAACAGATCAAGCGAAAATATTATATCTAACATTAGAAAATGAAAAAATATATTCTAAGATACATCAAAGTAACTATTAATTTTGGTCTCTATTATTCCCATTCTAAAGATAATCATCTATATAGATATTATGATGCTAATTTTGTAGGATACTTTATTAAAAAAAATCTACTTCTAGTTATGTGTTTAAATTTGGAATAGGTACAATCACATGGATCTCAAAAAAGTAAATTGTTGTATACCTTTCCTCTATAGAAGTAGAGTATATATGTGCAATTGAAGCAACTAAAGAATCAATATGGATTAATCATCTTCTAAATAAAATCTTAAAATGGGTACTCATTCTAGTACCACACTTTTTTTTGATAACCAAAGTTGTATCACCCTTGGGAAAAAACTTGCTTGTCATTAAAGGATTAACCAAATTGAATTACAAGATCACTTTGTTTGAGAGAAAGTTATAAATGGAGATATTTCTCTAAACTTATGTCAAACTAAAGAACAAGTTGTAGATATTTTTACCAAAATTTTGTGTAGTACCAAGCTCTCTTTAATTCAGAATAATGATTGGCCTTAACGAGCCTACCTTGAAGGGATATTGTGTGGCAATGTCACCTCCTAATAGTCATCCCAATTTTTTAATATATAACTCCTATAGGAATTATATAATCCTTTTCTCTATAAATATTCTACTTGTAAATAATTATATTTATATAAGACCCATGGGAAATATCTAATGAACCTAGGGGATGCTAGTTTGAGGGGACTCAAGATCCAACATTTTTTTTATAAGAACTCATTAAAGAATCATTATTTTAAAAATGGGATTGTAAATTATGAGAAGATTCTTATCATGTCGTCTAGAATACATGATCTTCATTTTTGGATTTATTTTTTCCATATTGTATGTGAGTCTTACATTATTGGGGAACTTCATATTTTTCTTAAAATATATTAACATAAACCTTTATTAACATTAACACCCAAGGTCGGTCGAACTTGTGTTAACACCATTAACATGTAAGCACACACTTCCTCAAATCCAAAGACAAATCACAAACACCACATAACACTTGAGCACAATCTAGAATATTCTATAAACATCCTAAATCCAACAAGATTCTTTCCAACATCTTTCACTTGAAGAATGTGCACACCTAATACACTTAAACAACTTTGTCATACACCACAACTTAAGAAATTTAATTTCAAAGTACCAAACCACGAACAACTTCACTTGAAGAAGGATACACACACTAACATGCAACACTCTTCTAGATCTGTAGGACCTGAAACCACTCTGCAGAGAAATTTAGAGCAAAAGCATTTCTCCTAGACACCTCTACAATATATAATTCACACTTTGGTGAACACATCTTCCTTTGCACAATGATCCAACACACCAAATTCTGAATGCAACACCTCTAATCAACATATCCAAACTACATAAGTAGATCTTCAACCTAGAAGAATTGTGGAGCAAAACCAAAACACTACTTTGCAACATTAAACAACACAACAATACACTATTTCCTCTTTTTATTCAATTTTCTCAAAATCACTTGGAAACCAAGCACCAAAGACACATCATCAACATCTTTAGTACTTCCTCATCACTATCAATCCAACTACAACATAGAAACTCAACCATGCATCCATTAAAAAGCTTATCAAAGAAAAACTAGAGGTTGACACCTATAGCTTACTAATGACAACATAATGAAACTAATCAAAGCATCATCAAATACAACACCAACTCAATACCAATTGCACATCCTTGCAACAAACTCCTCGTACAGTTGGCATCAATGACAACACCAAATCTTGTTGACATCAATGACAACACCAATTGCACATACTTGCAACAAGATAAGCATCAATCTAAACACAACCATTCTTGTGTTGAGCACATGCTTGAATTTGAGGATAATCTTTGGTTGTATGTATGTAAGAAAAGACTCAAAGGATAAACAAAAATCTTAATTCACTAAGGTGTGATTTGAAATTAAAGAAAAATAGTTAGAAATGTTTTTATATTAAGTGTTAGTGTGAAGGGTTATTTCCTAACTAGTTCCTAGTGAGGACCTATTCACATCATTAATAAGTTTTTAGGAGTTAGTTTCCTAGGTGGCATTCTAGAAACTAGTATTAATGGGGCCATGTCTCATTAATTAGCATGTAGTTATCTAGGCATTTAATATTTCACTCATGCATTTAAAATTATGCATTATGCATTTAATGTTTTCAACTAAGGTGGTTATCGAACCTCCTCACCTTGCCTATATAAACAAGGTGCTTGTACATTTGTAAATCATCTCAGAGGTTCTAGATCAATTTATCATAAATCATCATTTGATCAAGTTGTCTTCTTGCTCATGATGCATCACTTTCTTGTTCGTAATGGATGGTGTTCTTCTTGGTTGATCCATTGAAGACTACAACTTCAAGTGGGTTATTGTTGATTCATATTTCCAACATGGTATAAGAGCTTAGGCCATAGAAGATCCATCTCATATTGAGAAGTTGAGCTGAGGAGATTATCGCAGGTTGAAGGGTTTGCATAAAGGGCTAGTTGACTTCATCCGGGGAGCAGCTAATTTCTTAAGTAGATTGGGTCAAATTTGACCCCACCATTGCAATCAGAAGGTCCAAAGACATTAGGAATGCTTATCCATTCGTCAAAATTTGACATTGTCATTTAGAGGTCATCAGAGGTTTTTGCAGCTATATTATAAGGGGCATCCACACAGATTGTATACTTGCAAAGGAAAACAAATTCCCCCCTCGTTGAATAAAAAATCATCTTTGGTTGGAATCATATTTGCAGGTTAAAAAAAATCATTCGGGCTTATAGTTTGTTTCATAGTTTGGAAAAAATATATTTGAGGGCACAAATATTTCATTGTCGGCATATATATTTGGCAACAAATTATTTATTAGGGTTGATTTATGTGGACTTTATTTAATTGGTGGTCAATTTTTTAATATCTGTCGACATACTTTAAAAAAAATAGGGTTTGAAAAATATCTATCGGCATATATTATTTCAAATTTTGATTTCCAAGAGGCAATATTAAAATTTGCATATCACTGTTGGGTTTTTCAAAGTTTGAAGCATAACATTCATTTGCTATTGCCTATGTACATTGGACGAAGCTTTATTATAGTCCCATGCATTCCTCACCACCCACTTCCGTCGAGTCTCCCATCAGTGTTGACTATCCTTCAGTCAGTTACCAGAGCCCTCCACCAATTAGTTTTCCTTCACCGTCAGGTGGTTAAGACACTGGACAGAGCTAGTAGTGGCTTTCCACCACCCCACACCAGTTTGTGCCACTACACCACCACTTTAATCGCGACCTTTTTTTGCCAACCTGACTGATCAGTCATATCAGCGACCAACTTTTTAGCCCATGGGGGCTATTTTTTCCCTAGGTTCTTGATTTTTGCACCTGTTTAGCCTGCACACCCTAATATGGCAGATTTTTTCAATGAAGCATAAATTTTCGCTACGCTATCGATTTTTCACAAAAAAAATATCATTGGAAAGTTGGTTTCATGTACTTCACACCCGTGCAGATTATTTTACAAGAATTTTCTATGGGTATGAGTTATAGCCAACTAAAGCCAGTGCTTCCTTTTGCACTCTTGAGCTCGTATCTTTTCACCAATTTGTTGGATTTTGGAGATTCCAGCAGCATTGTGAAGGTGATTCATAGTTTTATCATTCTATCCATCCACTTTTTTTAGATTCAACCCGAGGTACATTCTATTAAATTTTTTGCAATTTGAGGCATTTGCTTGATATCTTGGACATACTGCATTTTTGAGAAGGTTTGATTACATTAGAAGCTTCATTTTTCAGTGGCACATCATAAATTAGGGGTTTCACAACATTTCTATGAGATATATTTTCCTCTTAGTAGTTTTTGTTTTGGCACACATGGCAGAATCAAGATTTGAGCTTCTTACTCCTCACAATTATCACACATGGAAGGTGAAGATGTAGAGGCTACTTTGGTCTAAGGGATTATGGTCTACCTTGGTTGAGGAACAACCAAAATTCATTAGAGAATATGAGAAGTTTTATCATCAGAACAAATGTGATGAGGTAATGGGCTTGATTGCATTGCATGTTCTCGACTCTTTTTTCTTCCACATTGAGGAGTGTACTACACCTAAACATGTATGGTAAAAATATAAGGATCTCTTTGGTTTTGTTAGTGATGTTAGAGCATTGCAATTAGAAGTTAAGTTGGGATCTCTTTCCACTAATCTATTCCCTATAATTGAGGACCATTTGGTGAATTTAAGTCTTTATGTACTTAGTTAGTAGGGTGTGGGAAGGATAAAACTGATAAGGAATGCATATTCTTGATCTTGTCTAAGTTAAAGGGTGAATTTTCCTATTTTTCCACTTCTTTCTATTCCACTATGGATGGGTTAGGTGATAATTTTGCAATGCCATCATTTGAGGTCTTTTGTGAGAGATTGGCTAGGGAGCAATCCAAGCTTAGTCAACATGATGTCACTTCAAAGTCTCATGCATTGCTCACCACACTACCTAAGGAGAAACGGAAGAACAAGGGTAAAGTTAAGATAGGATCTAGTGAGACTTCTAACACCTCTTCAAAATAGGGTAAATCTAAGAAGGAGAAACCCACATGTACCTTTTGCAGGGGATAGGGCATAGTGAATAGGTATGCTTTAAGAAGGAGATTCATGAGTTGAAACAACTTCTCAAAGATCACATTATTTTAGTTCCTTCTTCATTTAGTTCACCTTCTTCTTCTACCACATAAGAGGAGACACCACATAAATATGATAAAGGACCTACCTCTAGAGATTCCATAGGCAAGGGTCGTGCATTGATTACTACATTTTTTGATAGACAAGAAGGATGGATTATTGATTCAGGAGAATTAATGCACATTGCTAGATATTTTGATCACATTATTCTATGGTCAGTTAGAGCACCTGAGTTTAATACAATTTTAATTTCCAATGCTGCTATGGTTCATGCAACTGGTATGTGTGATATTGATTTGGGTTTAGGTCATATCCAAGATGCAATTTGCATTCTTGAGATGGCCCATATTCTTCTTTTAGTTTATCAGATTGCACAGGGAGGCAATACAGTTGAGTTCACATCTAAGTTAGTTGTCATTCAAAATGATTTAGAAAAGCTCATTGTTGTAGGGTTGGTTGATCATCAGTCAAGGGTATATACTTTCTCTCACTTCTATAATGATGATGATCCTTATGTTCTTGATTCCACAGATTCTAGAGTGGGTAGTAGTTCACATGATGGCAATGGTAGCTGGTTGAACTTAGCTCTTCTTTGTGTGGCTCCATCATCTCATTCAGTCCAGTAGGATATATTTAGTTTTCCAGACTTGGGATTACAGGATGGCTTTGTTTCAGGTATTGCAAACTTGGCTACTTCTACAAGTTTGAAGGACATTCTTGAGGGGATATCTCTCCTCTATGAAGATTCTACTTTGGAGGGTATTCTTGAGTCTCCACATTCCATTGTTTCGACCTCGATTGGGGATACTAATTTTGGTGAGACTTCTTTGGAGGCACTTGATTCCTTTTCAAATATTTCATATATGAGTCTTCTCCCCTCCCATTTCATCATGGAGTTGGAGTTTCTTTAGCATCTACCATTAGATTTATTTCTTCCTAGATGGAGACATATGGTTTGTTGTCATTGGATACTCTTTTGGCTTCAAACTCCTTTCAGTGGTTTTGAGGACACTTCATTCAGGGGGAAATCTAGTCTCCATCTATCCCTTCAATGGAGGAATCATTATATTGTATTCTTGTGATGTATGTAGCTCTTGGGTGGTATTGATGTTGAGACCTTCATCATCACTTCCATTACTTGTACATGATTTGCATTAGATTTTGTATTATATCTCTTTTTTGGAGAGGAGTTTTTCTCCATGAGGTTTTCTCCTTTTCTCCATTGTAAGAGATTGCATTTTCATTTGTACATGAGTACCTAACATGGCCTAGTAGCTAGGACCCATATTGCATTTGCATCATTTGCATAATAACTACACTCCCAAGTTGCACTTATGGGGGATGTTAGTGTGAATGGGGTTATTTCCTAACTAGTTCCTAGTGAGGACCTATTCACATCATTAATAAGTTTACTTAGGATTTAGTTTCCCAGGTGGCATTCTAGAAACTAGTATTAGTGTGGCCATATCTCATTAATTAGCATGTAGTTATCTAGGCATTTAATATTTCACTCATGCATTTAAAATTAGGCATTTTACATTTAATTTTTGCAAATAAGGTGGTTATCCAACCTCCTCTCACCTTGCCTATATAAACAAGGTGCTTGTACATTTGTAAATCATCTTAGATATTCTAGATCAATTCATCATAGATCATCATTTGATCAAGTTGTCTTCTTTCTCATGCTGAATCACTTTCTTGTTCATGTGGATGGTGTTCTTCTTGGTTGATACATTGAAGACTACAACTTCAAGTGGGTTATTGTTGATTCATATTTCCAATATTAAGTTCACCACCTTGCACAAAGGTTTACTACATAATTAATGTTTCTAATATAATTTAAATCTCTTTGATCCTTCAATGCTAGATGAAGAAGAATAACTGTTCTTTCCTTCAATTGAAGAACTTGTGCTTGATTCTCAAGTAGAATTAAACAAGTATTTTATTCTAAAATTGAAAGAGAGAGTGATAAGCAGATTTATGATACAAGGAATGTTGAACTCAAAAAGGATAAAAACTAGAGAAAGCAAAGTGGTCTCCTAAATACAAAGTAAGGGAATTGTTTCAGATTTTGAGTTCATATGATTTTGCATACCAAGAGCCTCCTAATTGGGAATGTATGATCCAAACTAGGTCATACAAGTTAGTAAGTATTATTTAAACTAGCCACTGATACATTTTTTGAAGACATCTCAATGATAAGACAAATAGAAGACTTAATTCCCCAAGGTAGAGATAAAAATAGAGTTATAGAGAACTTATAAGGTAAAAACATGTATAATAAGTTACTTAGGTGATGTGGATAGCAAGATGATAATTACAACAATGTACATCAACAACAATAATATAAACTTTTAATTCTTGTGGGATTCAACTCATATGAAATTTTTAGTCATCTAAATATTATTTTCGTGAGTATTCATTTACACTAATGGAATCTTATTTTCTCATGTATGCTTGTAAAAATTATAAGAAAATTAGATCTTCTCACACAAGAACATCTATTTTTTTTATTAGGGAGAGGAACTTTCATTGTTTTTCTATTTTCACCCCTTATTTTCTTTGAGTTGGTAACTCTTAAATACTAAGAGACACCCTTCTTGCATTAATGCTACCCCAATACCATGTTGAGAAGAAACACATTCTACCAAAAATATCTTAGAGAAGTATGGGGTAGCTAGAAGAAGAGTGGAAGTAAGAGCTTATTTTAGTTGTTGAAATTACTTGGGTGGCTAGCCTTTCAACCATAAAAAATCATTCTTCTCCAACAATGTTAATAGTACCACTATACAAGAATAATTATAAACAATATAATTTTGAAGTATCATGTTAGACCCAAGAATATTCTCAAACCTTTGATATTTTTAGGTTTTATCCACTCTTTGACTACTAAAATATTTGTAGGATCCACCTTAACACCTTCATTTGACACCATTTGTCATGTGTTCCACTAATTTCATCCCAAAGACACATTTGGATGCTTTTCCATAGAGATGATTATCTTCCAATATCTATAGTATATTCTCTACATGTTGTAAATGTTCTTCCCATATTTTACTATAGACAAGGATATCATCAAGTAACACAAACACAATTTCTTAAGAGATAGATAAAACACTGGATTCAAGAGGCTTTAAAAAGTAGATGGAGCATTAGTGAGATTAAATGACAACTAAAAATTCATAATGATCCTTATGCATCCTAAAGGTAGTCTTCCATGCTTTCTCCTCCATTAGTTGAATTTAATGGCACCTTGAATGCAAACCTAGCTTAGTAAATAAAACTACTCCATCTAATTTTGAAGATGATGAAATGGATAAGAGACATAAATATGAAGATAAATGCAAATGAAGAATAATTACCTTTCCTTTACCTTTCTCACCCCATATATTGAGTTGAAGAAGATGCACCCATGTCTACTTGATGTGCTCCTTATACTAGTAGCATGATGTTGGGATTGAGGATTGATAGAAGAAAATAGCAACATAAGGATATGATGAAGGTAGATTGTTCAAAATGAGAGCAAATGCCTCAATTTATAGACTTTTGATGGGGAAAATCAATGTCCAAGATGCATTGATTAAATGGAGGGTCAATATTGAATGATATGATGGAGGATTAGCTTTGTGAAAAGTGTCACAAGAGTACATGAGGTGTAAGAGCAAGGTGTGCTCATACATGTGTGAGCACACATTGGGGAAAAAAATGAAAGAGACATATCTATGACATGTGTAAGAGGTAAAGTGACATGTCTATGGCATGTGTAAGAGGCAAAGTGACATGTGTAAGAGGTAGGGTGGCTTCACATGTGAGAGATATGCTCACACATGTATGAGAAAGGGGTAAGATAGGCAAGTTAGGACACTTGTCACATGATGACACATTTAGATCTTGATCCATGTAGATGGATTCAAGGGTTAGGATTGAGTGGACAAGGATTGAGGATGAGATAGAATTAAATAATAAAAAATGGTAATGAAGGCAAATTAGCCTAAATAAATAAATTAAGTAGGTATTAATTTATTTATTTATTTGGAATTTTTGGGGGTTAAGGTTATATTTAATTAAATAAATGTAAATTTATTTAATTAGGGGTGAGATAAGGATGGATTAAATAAATAAATAAATATTATTTATTTAATTAATGGATAAAATGGGATAAATTCAAGTGTGGTTGGGTATGGACATATTTAGATGTCTAAAAATTCATTTAATAAGTCATCAATGACATAAATATGAAACTTATCTTTGAGAGTAATTTGGACACATTTTCCTTGCCCCATCCTTCTATTTAACAATAACAATTGGAGATGAATAGATGGTTTTTATAAGATAACACTAGATAAATCCAACATTTCCTTGACCAATTTTTTTATTTTTCACTTTTATTTATGGGGTAAGTGATAAGGTCTAACATTAGGATGAATACTTCTTTGTATTAATTAAATGACATGATCATGGTCTATTGTTAGAGGTAGGTCCTTGGGTTCTTAAAAAACTCAATGTTGTTGAATGATCTCTCGAAGCTTTGGTGGATCTTGAGTTTTCATGTCTTATGCTTCTATGAAATGTAGTTGTGCCATTATACCATAATATCCTTTCTTAAGTAACTTCTCCATCCTATGAGAGATAATAATTTGAGTTTGTGGTGATTGTATCTTGAAAAGTTTGTAATTTTGTCTATTTGAACTAAATGTCATGAATAAGTCCTAAAAACTAAAGGACATTGTTCACAACTATTTAATCCATTATATGCCTAAAACTGCATTTGCTCCCCCATTTGGGATGACAAACATTTCTAAATATAGTTGATATTCTCCCATTGAGAGTTTTATATGATAGTATTTTCCACCACAGGAGTTGATTCTTATTGGCTATCATGACCTAAAAATTAAAAATTGGAGATATAAACTTATTGAGTTCATTATCCATTCGTTTATCAATTAATTGTGTGTATACCTATGTCAACCAACATTTTCACCTTCTACTTCTTGATATAACTGTCCACTTTGAGTATTTATGGTGTGGTTATCCTATTCAATGGATGTAGGGAGATAATAGGGATTTCTTTGCTCCTCATAATTTGCATGCTTGAGTTCCACATTTTCTTCTATATCCATTTCTCCCTCATTCTCAATAATAATGTCTTGTCTTACTATTTGCACACCTATGACTTCTAGACCATTTGTTATCACAATATTAACATAGAATTTTTCTCTTTTCTTTGCCTTATATTGAGGAGAGAGCCGGGTGATTTTCCTTGAGTTAAATAAGTTGGTGACATTTCAGTCAACAAGATTAGTCACATTTCTATCTTTCTCTCATATGGTTTGACCTTGCACGATCCTTTTGGTGATATAGTTTTATTACTTAATATGCAATCCTTATTGCATAAATTTCCTAATTGCATAAGGTTCCAACATATGATCATCATGCTTAATTCAATCACTATGTATATTAGTTTTGAATTACAACCTTTGATAAGTTGTCACATCCTGAGTTCATATCATCAATCTCATATACTCAACATTATGCTCAACTACAAATCCTATTTATCTCAAATTTTTGAATGGAGTGAAATAGATTCCTTCCATGGTTGCTCATAGTGAGCTAACAAGTTATTAGTAAATTATTTCCGACCAAGAACCTTCCCTTGCTTGTCACTTGTCACCCACTACAGCAACTAATAATGACCAATTTCTAAATGTAGTGAGGTTGTGTCAACCATTGCATTATTTGATATATTATGAAGCTATAGATATTTTTCCATGAGAAATTCACAAAATTATATTCATATCATCAAGCTTATGAACGTCTATTTAGGATAGGTTCAAATTTAGACCTTGAAAAGGCTACCTTATTCCTTAGTTTGGTCTATTGGTATTGTTTCCCAATGTGGTTTAGTTGGGGCTTAAATCACACAATAATTCCTATTTCAACATATCCAAATCCTCATTTAAAGTTGTTGCAAATGGGGAGAACATATTATCCATGATAAATTTATTATTATTTCACATCTTTATGGAATATTTCCCTCAACTTTAGTTGAAAAACAATAAAGAGTATCACTAGACTCAATGTTTGTAGAAAATTTCTCTAATATAAAAGATGACATGAATTCTAATGTGTTTATTTTCCAAACTCTATGTTTTTTATTAGGTAGGGAAGGGAAGTACTTGGTGTTAGTTATAACCATACAAATTCAAAACATGAGTTATAATTGAATTTGATGTTCTTCATTTGTACACTTGCATTACAACATGCATATAGATTTATGATCATCAAGATCGTGCAAAACACAGGATGAGAGCATACATCTAATATGCAAAACCTATGGACCTTATGACACTCCTAAACTTGAGACTCCAATCCAAAAATCTTCCAATGCCTTGAGCGTGACATCATTTCCTTTTATAGATGGAGTACTTTAGAAACTCAAGCATTTTACAATTAATTTAGAATCCGACCATATGATAGTGGCACGTGTCCCACTAACCTACCACACTATGGATTAGACAACTATTAGGTAGGCTATCATGAGCATGAACATAGTGGAGGAAAAGGCAGTCACTTTTAGGACACCTATGAGTGAGAAGGGCCCACTTAACACCCATAAGTGGCTACAGGGGTTTTGATTTTTAGACAAGGTTGCTTCCTGTTATCACATCTTAATGTGGGTGATGTCACAACACAAACAAGCCCATGTGCTAGCTACCAACGAAAGGTATGGGATCCATCAATTGATTCAGAAGTGGTGTGTAAGAAAATTACCAATCATCATTTCTAGGTTGGAAGACATAATCCAGCTGGACCACATAATCCTATGAGTAAGCACAATCCAATTCAATTCTTCTTGCAAGAGAGGCTAGTTTGAGTTTGATCTCCATATCTTCAATTCTTACTTCTAGCTTCCATCTAGCTTCCATCTAGCTTCCAAGGGATATAGCTCAATCTAAGGGAAATGATATCCTATTGTGGGATAATATGTTAAATATTGTATCATACATCAATACATTTTATTCTAGAGTTGCAGATGGATGAGGTTTAAGAATTCTATCATATCTGGATGGAACCTTACACCAATCAAATTAGTATACTCTTCAAATGTGTCTTGATCAAAGCTAATTCTACTTATGAATCCATATTTTAGATTTTTAAGTAAATTCATCTTGTTGTGCTTAGACCAATTCGTCCCAAATAATCCTTTGATATGGATATGGAGATATCCATTTCCACACCATTGTCTAATAGGAGCATTTTCCAATCCTATGAGAGCACGAAATTCATCTTCTTCATTTGGATCCACTAATCCTTGGTGATGATAATAACAAATTGTTTTTCTAAGACCTAGAAGCCATTTATTGAGGAAATAAGATTCCAACAATAATTCCACAATGTGTTTTGGAAGATATGGAAGACTTATGCTTGTGTCACTAGAATTTTCATTTGTGACAAAATACATAGGGGTGCCATCTTGTTTGTGCCAATCAGGTTGATTAAAAATGAGACCATGATAGATAGATCTTGCAAGTTCTTTGGTTAGAGTATCAGCGAATGGATTATTTTCTCCCTTAATTCATTTAATCTCAAAATCAAAGCCTAGGAATTCAAAGTACCACCTTGCTATTCTTCCCTGGGAAATATCTTTATTGGGATTTTTCTTGACCAGTCTTCTCATCGCTTGCCTATCAGTCCTTATAGTGAATTTTACTGGCTTAAGAAATATTTTAAACTTTTCTATTCTCTTCTTGACTACCAATATATCATTTTTAAAGATATGGTATTTGCATTCTGTCTCAGTGAAGGTGACAGATCGGTAATGCAAATACATATTTTTACATCTCCTTCTTGTATAAGTACAACTGACCAAGTGGTGTCAGAAGCATCAGTATAGAGAACTAATGGTAATTCAAGAGCTGGAATTTGTAATGAAGGCAAATTTTGGCATTTAGTTTTAATTCACTGAACTGCCTCTGTGGCTTTGAGTGACCATCCTTCTTTGTTCTCCTTGAGATGTTCCTGGATTACTTTTCTATCTTCTATAAGGACCTTATAGAATGGTGAGACATAATTCAAACAACCAAGGAATCTTTGGATTTATTTCTTATCTTGCAGTTATCTGAAAATTCTTGAATTCGTTGAAGAGTATGAGGTTGGAATTGAATTTGTCCCTTGTTTAAGTGCAATCCCAAGAAATCAATTTAATCCTTAACAATTACTATTTTATTAGATGATAAGCATATCCCATGCTTTTTAATGGCTACAAAGAGTTCTTCAAGGTGTTGCAGATGATCAACTTTTGAATCAGAGAAAACTATTATATCATCAATATAAACTACACAAAAATATTTTAAATGTCTAAGCACCTAGTCCATTCTTCTTTGGAAATAGGTTGGTGTTGTACATAGACCAAAAGGCATCACATTCCATTCATATAATCCACGTGGGACTAAAAATTTAGTTTTGCATCTATTTGATTCTTTTACTTTTAACTGCCAAAACCCTGACTTACAATCAAACTTTGAATATACTTTCTTATTAGCAGCCCTCCTTATCAGATCAACACTGAAAGGTATTGGGTAATTAAATGGAAGGATGATATCATTAAGAGGTTTGTAATTAATAAAAAATCTCTTCTTACCTCTTTCTTTCTCAACCCTTTTATTTACCAAGAATGCGGGGCAAGAGAATGGACTTTTGTTAGGTATGATGAAGTGTCCTTCAAGTAATTCATTTAGGTGCTCATCCATCTCTTTTACCTCTAATGGGATCTTCAAATATGTTGGTTAATGGGGAATTACAGACTAACATTCTAGCCTTAGCTGGATTTCACATTCCTCATGCTCTTGTGACTAAGACTGTAGGGGATTCATGCTATAACATTTAGATTCAAATCTATTTTTGATTTCATCAAACATGTTTGTAGATGATTCTGTGAGCTCCTTAACTGACTCTTTCTTTTCTTTTTTTCTACTATTTTCAAACTTATGATTGACAATTTTAAGTGTAGGGATTTCTACCTAACCATCTTCATATCTTAAGGAAATCTTATGCCTCTAGAACTGAAGAGGTTCATACTTAGTGAGAAATAGATATCCTAGCAAGACATCATCTTCAAGATCATTGTAATTGTGAATGGTGGATCTAGACCTGCACAAACACAAACAAACAACACAATATTAGTTCGTTATGCAAATCAAAACCATCATTCCCCATAAGATTCATTTGAAGCATGAAAATAAGAAATAAAGTGAAGAACACAAATGAAAAGCTATTAAATCCTATTCAAATGCTCAAACTCTCAATCCCATGGGGGAATTGGTGCTATTTTGATGTGGAAAATAGCCCTTTCCCAATTCCTTGCAAGCTTGAAGATGATCAATGGTGCTCCATGATAAATTTTTCCATAACCTAGCTATGAAATGATGAAAACTATGACAATGGATGAAAGTGGATGAACTTTTCTCAAAAATTGTAGATAATCACTTTGCTTCAAGTTGTGGATCCAAAATCAATAGAAGAGCCTTCTATTTATAGAAGAGAATGATGGAATAATAAGCAAAAGGGATAAATGTGGGATAAAACATCAACCAATGGCCAAATGCCACTTGTCAACATGTGAGTGGATAGAAGTGGAGCACATTTTGATGAATGTGCACATAAATGCCATTAGGTAAATATTTGAAATTTGAGAAGTGACATGTTGGAGGGAGAAGAAAAGAGAGTTAATGCCACTTGGCTCAATAAAAAGGACATGTAAGAGGCCTTTAATGCCTTGTTGGATGGACAAGTCTTTTTGGGAGGGAGTTTTCAAATTTGAGGAATATTCCCACTTGATACCCCTTTGAATGAAAATAGGAGATTTAATAAATCAATTAAATTGATTTTCATGTGCAAGTTGCAAAATCTAGAGGATTTGAGTGATTAGTGTTAGTATTAATCAGGATTTGATTAACTTAGATGATAATTTAGCTGATTTGACATTTTACTTAGATATTTGGATTTAAATAAATCAAAATGAGAGGAATAATGAATTTAGACTTAATTAAATAAAGTTGGATTTATTTAATTAAAAGGGGATGGTGTTAGACTTAAATCAAATAAAGGTTAGTTTATTTAATTTAAAGGAGATGACTTTAGAACTTAATTAAATAAAATGAATTATTTAATTAAAAGAGGAGAATAGGATTAATTAAACAAAATAATTTATTTAATTAATAGGAGATAATGATTTAATTAGATAAAATTGATTTATTTAATTAAAAGATGAAATATGATGAATTTAATCAAATAAAGATTATTCAATTAAATGGTTAGTAATGGAGATGATTCAGGATGAACTGGTGTTAGTAAAACAAGATCAGGTGCACGAGACTAATCAATATATTTTATGTGTCTACAATATTCAATGAAATCTGTGACAAATATTTTCCCCATAATTTTCACATGTATATCTTGTGCATACCTACCCATGTGAATCTATTCTCCATTGATTACATAACTATGAGGAAGGTCTGGTCTTGGCTTCCAAAATTTTGGTGGGATAGCATTAGTTTTTTCCAAAGAACTAGAAGATCCTATGTCAAGAAAAACATCCATAGGAATCTTCTTAAATCCCGGGAAACATAAATTAATTCTGATGTAGTTTCCATTATTAGCCAGAAATAAAGAACAAGATTTATCTTTGGTCCCCTGAATTAGATTGTTGCTACTATTGTTGCTTTCTTCTTCTGTCTCTTCAGGCTGAGTTCCTAGTTCAAATCCTGATTTTGTAGAATCTTGTTGATCAACTTTGAATAGAATTTCTCTGAGTTCTCCCACTGTGGAAAAAATATTTTGTATCTCTATCTCTTTCTGTTGGGTTTTCAGGGATCATTTGAGATCAGCTACATCATTAAGAAGAAGATCAAGTTTTTTAAATATAACAATTATATCATCATCACCTTTTTTTAGAATGCTTTGAAGAAGATGGTTTACTTTTCTGCCATGGTGGAATTTTATAGCTGTGGTCAAATTTTTTAGCATACCCTTTTGTGGGTTTCTTCTGTTGTTTCAATTGTTTTTGGAGTTCCTCCTTCTCTGACTCCAACCTCTTTAGCTTTTATAAATGTTGCCTTACAACATTCTTTATTTCTTCTTTTGTTCCTGTTGTCTTGTAAGGATCTTTTGATTTTTCAATTTGAATTTTAAGCTTGACATCCTCTAATGTGTGCTTGAGCAAAGATACTAAATAATCTTCATCCTCAGAGGAAGATTCTGATTCAGATGAACTTGTCCTTTTGATCCTTAAATCTTAACATATAACTTGTTTCAGGAACAACTTCGATTAACTCATACAAATTATCCATTTCTGGGGAAATATTCTTGCTATTTACTATTTTCCAATCTTGGTGTTCATATTCAAATAGGACATAAATCTTTGTTCCAATATTTAATTTCTTAGGACAATTTGTGGCATAATGAGGTCCTTTGTAGATGAAACACTTAACTCCTTTGGGGACCTTCTTACTTCTCTTTTTGAGTAAATATTGTGGTGGTTGCCTTGATAACTCTATTTTCTTATAAGGTACTACCTTATACTTTTTACTACCATACTTCCCATGTTTTCTCCTTTCAAACATGTATTCTCCTTCATACCTTTTTTTGGAGCATCTTGTACATTTACATTTCTTTCCACAACCTTCCCTTTTGAATTTTTTAAGCTGTGCAAAATCAACAAGTTGGTTGACAGGTGGAAAATCACAAAATTCTTTCAGATTGCAGTTGTAATTAGCCAATAGGCTATTCTACGCGGGGGAACCCCGCCGACATTTCTAGCAGTCTGACACCGGCGGGAACCCCATGAATGGCTGTAGATGAATAAAGCCAACGATAATTAATAGACATCATTATTGTTGATGTCTGTCCTATTTAATGGCTATCAATTATTATGCATTAATATTGTTGTTCCCAATATGTTACGTAGGATTCATTGTGGCTAACATGGCATTTGATTATTGTCCTAGTGAAAATTGCATGCCTCCTATTTTTTTAATTTATTAGATTCACTTTTATTTGTTTGTATTTAATACAATAGTTATTATTTAAAATGATGCATTTTGTATGGAAGTCTGTAAATTAATTTAGTATGATTTTATTCACATATTAGGTTTAATTTTTAATTTATATATTTTTATTCAAGTTAAATTTATAATTTGTACAAATAATTTAAACTAGTTACATGATTTGTAATTAAACTGTCAACATATAGAGGATGTCGACGATGGAGATTTGGAACAATCGGGCGAAGGACAATGGGATGGCCATGACTGCAGGTAAAGATTGTTGATAGTGTAACCAACAAGGATGCGACCCACAATCAACAGATTCGACCAATAGACCTGTAGAGAATTTGAAATGGACGGACAAATATTTTTTGATAGATTTTTAAATTTTGCTTATTTCAATTCAAAAATCAAGAATCCTTTATTTTATATTTAATCCGCTAAATTAAAAAAAAACTCTAACAATAAAAATAATGTCCGTAGATTTTCAGGCTTGCCGCTGCCGGATTGACAAAGAGTAAAAGAAATTAGGTATTGTTAGAATCTCTTTATTACTTTTTTTTTTTATGGTTCCTTAATGATATTTATTTGCATATAATATTCATTAGTTTTATAGTATAAATTTCTTAATTATTTATATTTGTATAAAGGATATTTTTTATTTTTATTTATATAAAGAATAAGCAATCAATTAATAATATTAAGTAGAGATAAATAAACATGTATTTAATGATACATCTTGATAATAATTTAGCAATCTAAGATTAATTATTAAATACGAGTATATCTATTATAGGCTTAATCAATCTGAGATTAATTATTAAATACGAATATATCTATTATAGGCATTAAAATGATCTCAATTTTTTTGCATTCTTGCATTCAAAGTTAACCGACTTCAAATATTTACATAACTTTAATGTGCATATCATCTATATCTTATGGCGTTACACAATAATATAGTGTTAGCAATGTTTATACATTATTATTGAAAAAAAATTATGGTTGTGTTTATGCCCAAAGTGTAAATAGTTGAGTTCTTTCTACCAAAAATTATGGGTTATAAAAGCCAAAAAAAAATTCCCAAAATGCAGTAGGGCAAAATATGGCAACCTATCATCGAAGGCCAATTTTTTTTCAGTACAATGTCTATGGAAGAGGTGTGAATACATTTTAGTCTCCATTAGAATTTTCTTGGCAGCAATAAATGTATGGATCTTCGAATAATATCGTGAAAAATTAATAGTGTAAGAAAGCAAAGCTTTTTCAGAGTTTCAGAGGTTTTGGAATGGCCGATATTCATTAGTATGGAGGTCATAAAGGACAAACTACCTGGTACTTGTTCTGTATTATAAAATCCAAACAATGAACAAATAGAAAATTGAAAAACTAAAGTTGTATAGGAAGTGTTGTTTTTGGAATGAATTGGAGAGGAGGGTAAAGAAGTAGAGAGGGAGGGATAGAGAAAGAGAGAGAGAGAGAGGAGGGAAAAGAAGTAGAGAGGAGAGAGAGTAGAGAGAGAGAGAGAGAGAGAGAGAGAGAGAGAGAGAGAGAGAGAGAGAGAGAGAGAGAGAGAGAGAGAGAGAGAGAGAGAGAGAGAGAGAGAGAGAGAAATAGGTGGGATGGAGGGAGGGATAGGTAGAGAGGGATATGTGATGTAGAGAGAAATAGAGAGGGAAGGAGAGATCAAGAGGGAGAGAGAAGGGGGAGGGAGGGAGGGAGAGGTAGAGAGGGATAGGTGAGATAGAGAAAGAGAGGAGGAGTAAAGAAGTAGAGAGGGAAGGATAGAGAAAGAGAGAGAGAGAGAGAGGAGGGAAAAGAAGTAGAGAGGGAAGGATAGAAAAGAGAGAGAGGAGGGAAAAAGGACGAAGGGAGGTAGAGATGGATAAGTGAGATAGAGATAGGGAGGGAGAGAGAGGTGGGATAGAAGAAGAAGTAGAGAAGGAAAGAGAGAGAGAGTGAGAGAGAGAGAGAGAGAGGAGGGAGGGAGAGGTAGAGAGGGATAGGGGAGATATAGAGAATTAGAGGGGGAAGAGAGAGGTAGAGAGGAATAAGTGAGAGAGGAGAAGTAGAGAGGGAAGGAGAGAGAGAGAGGAGAGAGAAATAGGTGGGATGGAGGGAGGGATAGGTAGAGAGGGATATGTGGTATAGAGAAAAATAGAGAGGGAAGGAGAGAGTAAGAGGGAGAGAGAAGGGGGGAGGGAGGGAAGGAGAGGTAGAGAGGGATATGTGAGATAGATTACTACTTTTTCATGTCATCCACTACTTTTTACGACTGTAAATAATGTGGGCTCAACCTATCAATGTAAGTATTGCACCTCATTGGGGTTTAAATGCTAGTTGTATTCATCTTGATTGGGTTGTAAAGCTCCTAATAAGCATTTTTTTTCTAACTTATAGCCAATGAATCCTTTAAGTTTAGAAAAGTGCACCACTCCACTATTTTATGCTCTTTCCTAATAATGTAATCTTCTACCCACCTACCTAGACCACATGGCAAGGAATTCAAATAATATTGTTTGGCGGTTAGGTCATTCATTTTGCTTGCAGCAATCATATATGCTTAAAAGACTAAATTTTAGGCATGAAAATTTGTCAAATTCTTTAGCTTCATGGTTTGGAGAACCTTGTTGGCTTTGGTTATTTGGTTGGAAGTATCTCCATAGAAAATATCAATTAACAAGATTCTAAATTCTTCAAAACCAACAGTGAAAATGCCTTTCTTCCCCATATCTTTTTGCTTAACATAGTAATGTTCTTCATCTAGGGGAGTTATTTTGCCTACATCTAATAGATTTTTCCACCAGTTTCTGAGTTTACCATAAAACAATTTGACAACATACAAAACCTTAGTAGGTTTTGTCCATGAGCCACTTCTATCAAATATAATTTCTAAAGTATCTTCCCAAGTGCATATAGTGTCATAGGGGTCCACAATTTTATCAATATTCAAGATATACCCATGTGCAACAAATGGTATCATTTGTTCTGGTTTAGAGTTTTCAATGATTTCATCCTTCATTTCAATATCCATTTCTACAAGTTTCTTGGTGGATTCTCATGCTTCTATTTCTTGTAGTTGATTGTAATCAGAAAAATCTAATTCAATAGACTCATTATCTACAAACTTATAAGAAAACTAAGAAAATTTTGAATCACTAATAGTCATCTCAAAATTATTTACATTTGATGTTTCCTCCTCTTCTGGTTCCTTATTAGCAAAACCAAGTTCATCCATATATACAGGTTCTGCTTGTTATTCCTCTACATTTAATTCCTGTAACCAATCCCTTATCGGGCCCTTTTCTTCCTTATTAGCTAAGCTATGTTCTTTAATCTTGGGCATTGATACATGTGCAAAGGGCTTATGAATTTTCCCAAAGGAGGACTCAATAATCTCCTCCTTTTCATATTTTCAAGTGCTTGTTCTCCTTTGCACAATGATTTTCTTTTGCTTGAGAACTGGTTGCTCTTGAGCTTTTCCTTTCTTCTCTTTTTCTTTCTCTGAAGAGCTATCTCGACTAGTTTGTGATTTCCTAATATTTTTTGTTACTAGCCTAATCTTTTCTAGCTTTTTAGCAACATCTATGAGGATTCTTTGATTATCATCATCTTTCCTTTTGGAAATTTCATGATTCTATTGATTTTCATAGATACTTGTGAGATAATTATCTTGGTGCATTTGACTAGAAACAATAGTTTTGATATCATGATGTACTTGGCACACTTGATAACTTACACCAGACAAATAATTTATAAGAGAAGAATAGTGGTGCTCAACCTTGGCTACAAAATAACTCATCCTATGTTGTACAAAAGAAACATCATTTAGCTTTATCTGATTTTCTAAACAATTATTTCCAATACTCCTTAAATCTACAATCATATCATCAAGGTTTTCGTGGGCTAATATCATCCATTGAGCAATTTGATTTCTTCAGGCTTCTAAATTCTTTTGTTTTTCACCAAATCCACATGAAGCTGGCTTCATATCTACCCCATAGGTTTTTTTCAAGATTGAGGACGGTAAAATATTTGGGGGTTGGCCATCTACCAGGTTCATAACCTATGACTTCTTGTTCTTTTCCCTTCATTTCCAACTTATAAATACTTTTCTTTTCTGCTCCTGCTCTGGGATGCTTTTCCTTCATCATACAACCTTTCTCTCCCATTTTAGTTAGCTTAATTCTTTTCCCTTTTTTATCTAATGGTTCCTCTTCCTTAGGAGTTAGAGCCAATTCCTTGCTAACTTGTCTGACTAGTTTATCCATGAGCTTAGGATTACTACTCAGATTTGAAAGTGCAACCAAAGAAGCTTCAGAGGGATATGGGTTAATAGAAGGCTAATGGTATAGAGGGAAGTGGCTGGATGTTCCAATGGATTCTTTAGGATTATAATCCATATATGGCTTATTGGAAGTACTTGGAAAATTTCTTGACAAAGAATATGACCTAGTTGACAAACTGGGTCTTCCACTGGTTGAAGCTTCTGGTTGTTCAAAAAAGGTTTCATTAGGAAAAGATCTAAGATCTACACTAGAAACTCATCTACTTTGTACATGCGGTTTAGTAGACCATAATTTATGGGGTGGTGTAGGTAATTCCTGAAACCTGGGTTGTGACTGATTGATGAGTTTCTCAATTATTGGAAATCCTATGTCAAACCCTTCATGATTGATATGCCAACCAAAATCTAGGATGTTTTAATTACGTTCTGGGTAACTTACCCCGGCTGGAAAATTTGATGGTGGAAACACAATATTCAACAAGCGATAGATGCAACAACCACCGATTGTGACATAAATAAACTCAGGTTGAAGCTCAACACGCCTAACTTGCAAAAGTAAACAAATGTCGGATTATACATACTTATCATTTGAACTAATGGTGAAATTTGGGCGAATGGAAATATGACCATCACCTCCCTTTCTTTCATCAGAGGCTTTGGTGAGTTGGCCTCAAAATTGAGCAATGACAGCTTGGTCCCAAATTCGACAACGGGTATCTATCAAAATACCAAAATACTCAGTTCCTATGTCGTAGTTAAAATGAGGATGGACAATGATATCAACATAAGAGAAATGCACATGAAAATACCCTTTTTCTTTCCATATTTTAATGTCACCTGGTAATAAAAATGGAAGATATACTAGACAAATCCCAACTCTAGACACTTGAAGATTTAATTTAGATTGTCTAACAAAGTGCATAGTTTTATCTTTAATATCTTTTTTAGGATATAGATCTCATATATTTACATCTAGAAACTTAAAATTTCCCTTCTCATCAATGTATTCCTCTTTGTCCTCAAAATAATTATGTATAACAAAAGACAAAAAGCTACTAGCATTCATAAACCTTTGACTAGCCATTGCAGGTAGATTACAACTTACTTGTGTGTTTCAATCCTTTTGTTGCTACGTTTTCCATCTTATTGCTCACCCTTCCACACCTATCCTTCGACTTCAATATGGAATTTATGAACTTACTGCGGGCCCACAGCTACTCAGGATCCTACTCTGCAGCTTTTAGTTCCAGATCCATGACCAATAATTTGTCTCTAGCTCATAATTCTTTAGTTATCTCATTTATGGACAATAAATAGTATTAAGGCAATAGGAATGAGGACAAATAGACCACCTATACAATAGATTTTAGGGATAATGTGCTCTTTGGAATTAAAACATTGACCACATGATTCATCAAATTGAGATCCAGGAATAATATCAAGATTAAAACTATCTTTAGGCATTACAAATATAAGGCTCTAATACCCATCTTAAGTGGAACAATAAATCTTATTGATTCATTTGAAAACCTGCATTACAACATGCATATAGTCTTAAGTGGAACAACAAATCTTATTGATTCATTTGCACACTTGCATTACAACATGCATATAGATTTTTGATCATCCAAATCGTACGAAACACAGGATGAGAGCATACATCTAATATGCCAAACCTATAGACCTTATGACACTCCTAAATTCGAGACTCCAATCCAAAAATCCTCCAATGCCTTGAGTGTGGCCTCATTTCCTTTTATAGGTGGAGTACCTTTGAAACTCAAGTATTTTACAATTAATTTGGAATCTGACCATACGATAGTGGCACGTGTCCCACTAACCTACCGTACTATGGAGTAGATAGTTGTTAGGCAGTCTATCATGGGCACTAACATAGTGGAGGAAAAGATAGTCACTTTTAGGATACCTGTGAATGAGAAGGGCCCACTTAACATTCATAAGTGGCTACAAGGGTTTTTCTTTTTAGATAGGGTTGCTTCCTACTATCACATCTTAACATGGGTGATGTCATGGTATAGACAAGCCCATGTGCTAGCTACCAACGAAAGGTATCGGATCCATCAATTGATCTGGAAGTGGTGTGTAAGAAAATTCTAGTCATCATTTCTAGGCTGGAAGACATAATCCAACCAGACCAAGCAATCCTATGAGTAAGCACAGTCCAATTTAATTCTTCTTGGAAGAGAGGTTGGTTTGAGTTTTATCTCCATATCTTCAATTCTTACTTCTTGCTTCCATCTGGCTTCCAAGGGATATAGCTCAATCTAAGGGAAATGATATCCTGTTGTGGGATAATGTGTTAAATATTGTATCATACATCGATACATTTTGTTCTAGAGTTGTAGATGGATGAGGTTTAGGAATTCTATCATATCTAGATGGAACCTTGCACCAATAAGATCAATGTACTCTTCAAATGTGTCTTGATCAAAGCTAATTCTGCTTATGAACCCATATTTTAGATTATTAAGTAAATTCATCTTGTTGTGCTTAGACCAATTCATCCCAAATAAGCCTTTGATGGATATGGAGATATCCATTTCCACACCATTGTCTGATAGGAGCATTTTCCAATCCTATGAGAGCATGAAATTCATCTTCTTCATCTGAATCCACTAATCCTTGGTGATGATAATAACAAATTATTTTTCTGAGATCTAGAAGCCATTTATTGAGGAAATAAGATTCCAACAATAATTCTACAATGTGTTCTGGAAGATATGGAAGACTTATGCCCGTGTCACTAGAATTTTCATCTGTGACAAAATACATAGGGGTGTCATCTTGTCTGTACCAATCAGATTCATTAAAAATGAGACCATGATAGATAGATCCTACAAGTTCTCTAGTTAGAGTATCAAATAATGGATTATTTTCTCCCTTAATCCATTCAATCTCAAAAGCATAGCCTCAAAATTCAAAGTACCACCTTGTTATTCTTCCTTGGGCAATATCTTTATTGGGATTTTTCTTGACCAATCTTCTCATCACCTGGCTATCAGTCTTTATAGTGAATTTTATTGTCTTAAGAAATATTTTAAACTTTTGCATTTCCTTCTTGACTGCCAATATCTCCTTTTCAAAGATATGGTATTTGCATTCTATCTCAGTGAAGGTGGAAGATCGGTAACATAGATACATCTTTTTCCATCTCCTTCTTCCTATATAAGCACAACTAACCAAGTGGTGTCAAAAGCATTAGTATAGAGAACTAATGGTAATTCAGGAATTGGAATTTGTAATGAAGGCACATTTTGGCATTTGGATTTAATTCGCTAAATTGCCTCTATGGCTTTGAGTGACCATCCTTCTTTGTTCTCCTTGAGATGTTCCTAGATTGCTTTTATATCTTGTGTGAGGCCCTTATAGAATGGTGATACATAATTCAAACAACCAAGGAATATTTAGATTTATTTCTTATCTTGCAATATATCCGAAAATTCCTGAATTCGCTGAAGAATATGAGGCTGCAATTGAATTTGTCCCTTGTTTAAGTGCAATCCTAAGAAATCAATTTGATCCTTACCAATTACCATTTTCTTATCTGATAAGCATATCCCATGCTTTTTAATGGCTGCAAAGAGTTCTTCAAGGTGTTGTAGATGATCAACTTCTGAATCAGAGAAAACTATTATATCATCAATATAAACTACACAAAAATATTTTAAATGTCTAAGCACCCGGTCCATTCTTCTTTGGAAATAGGTTGGTACTGTACACAAACCAAAATACATAACATTCCATTCATATAATCCATATGGGACTAAAAATGCAATTTTGTATCTATCTGATTCTTTTACTTTTATCTACCAAAATCCTAACTTACAGTCAAAATTTGAATATACTTTCTTATTAGCAGCCCTCCTTATCAGATCAACACTAAAAGGTATTGGGTAATTAAATGGAAGGATGCTATCATTAAGAGGTTTGTAATTAATACAAAATCTCTTCTTACCTCTTTCTTTCTCAGCCCTTTTATTTACCAAGAATGTGGGGCAAGAGAATGGACTTTTACTGGGTCTGATGAACTGTCCTTCAAGTAATTCATTTAGGTGCTCATCCATCTCTTTTACCTCTGATGGGCTCATTAGGTATGTTGGTTAATGGGGAATTACAAAATGACATTATGATTGTAGCTTGATTTCACGTTCCTCATGCTCTTGTGACCAAAACCGTGGGAGATTCATGTTGCAACATTCAGATTCAAATCTATTTCTGATTTCATCAAACACGTTTGTAGATGATTCTGTTAGCTCCTTAATTGACTCTTTCTTTTCTTTTTTCCCACTATTTTCAAACTTATGATTGAAAATTTTAAGTGCAAGGATTTATACCTGACCATCTTCATGTCTTAAGGAAATTTTATGCCTCTAGAACTGAAGAGGTTCATACTTAGTGAGAAATAGATATCCTAGCAAGACATCATCTTCAAGATCATTGTATTCAATGAAATATCTGACAAACATCTTCCCCATAATTTCCACATGTATATCTTGTGCATAATTGCCCATGTGAATCCTTTCTCCATTGATTGCATAACTATGAGGAAGGTCTGGTCTTGGCTTCCAAAATTTTGGTGGGATAGCTTTAGTTTTTGCCAATGACCTAGAAGATCTTGTGTCAAGAAAAACATTCATATGAATCTTCTTAAATCCTAGGAAACATAAATTAATTCTGATGTAGTTTCCATTATTAGCCAGCAATAAAGAACAAGATTTGTCTTTGGTTTCCTGAATTAGAATGTTGCTATTATTATTGCTTTCTTCTTTTGTCTCTTCAAGCTGATTTTCTGGTTCAAATCTTGATTTTGCATAATCTTGCTAATCAACTTTGAATAGAATTTCTCTGAGTTCTCCCACTGTGGTAGAAAGATTTTGTATCTCTTTATGCTGGGTTTTCAAGGATCATTTGAGATCATCTACATCATTAAGAAGAAGATCAAGTTTTTTGAATACAACAATTATATCAACATCACCTTTTTCATAATGCTTTGAAGAAGATGGTTTATTTTTCTGCCATGGTGGAATTTTATAGTCATGGTCAATTTTTTTAGCAGACCCTTTTGTGGGTTTCTTCTATTATTTCAATTATTTTTGGAGTTCCTCTTTCTCTGACTCCAACCTCTTTAGCTTTGCTAAATGCTACCTTACAACATTCTTTCTTTCCTCTTTTGTTCTTGTTGTCTTGTAAGGATCTTTTGATTTTTCAACATGAATTTTAAGCTTGACATCCTCTTTTGATTCTTCGTTCATGGTACCTTAACTTGTCCTTTTGATCCTTAAATCTTAACATATAACTTTTTTCAGGAACAACTTCGATGAACTCATTCAAATTATCCATTTCTAGGGAAATATTCTTGCTATTTACTATTTTCCAATCCTAGTGTTCATATTCAAGCAAGGCATAAATATTTGTTCCAGGATAAATAATTTATTAGGACAATTTGTGGCATAATGAGGTCCTTTGTAGATGAAACACTTAACTCCTTTGGGGACCTTCTTATTTCTCTTTCTGAGTAAATATGGTGATGGTTGCCTTGAGAACTTTCTTTTCTTATAAGGGATTACCTTATACTTTTTCCTACCATACTTACCATGTTTTCTCCTTTCGAACATGTATTCTCCTTCATACCTTTTTTGGAGCATCTTGTGCATTTACATTTCTTTCCACAACCTTCTCTTCTGAATTGTTTAAGTTGTGCAAAATCAAAAAGTTGGTTGACAGGTGGAAAATCACAAAATTCTTTCAGATTGCAGGTGTAATTGTATTCATCTTGATTGGCTTGCAAAGCTCCTAATAAGCATTTTTTTTCTAACTTATAGCCAATGAATCGTTAAGTTCAACAAAAGTGCACTGCTCCATTGTTTTATGCTCTTTCCTGATAATGTAATGTTTTTCCCACCTACCTAGACCACATGGAAAGAAATTCAAATAATATTGCTTGGTGGTTAGGTCATGCATTTTGCCTGCAACAATCATATATTATTCAAAGACTAGATTATATGGAAGGGAAGTACTTGGTGTTAGTTATAACCATACAAATTTAAAACATGAGCTATAATTGAATTTGATGTTCTTTATTTGACCAAAACTTGACCACTAAATTATATAATGTATTTTTCCTCCAATTAGAAACTAGAAAGAACATACCATACTTATTTTTTTAATAAGTTTTCCAAAAATGTAAAAGCTACAAAATTTTGAAGATTATAGCCTATAGATCAAATTTATGGAAAATAGTAAAATCATAATAACTTAGTGAAAATGCTCATAGAAAGCTAAAATTTGAGCTATAGCTTCCTTTTATATGCTCCACAATACCCTAAAAAATCACTGAAAAACTTTTGATGGTTTGTAAGACACGGTGAAAACAAATTCTTTGCCTAAATTATTGCTTTGATAACACTTGTTAGGATATTTCTTGAGAATAAAGGAAAAACAATTAAATATCAAACCACTTCAAGAGGGTAACCTCTAAAAATTAGAATGTAATAATACGAATTCAATATTAAAACTTATAATTGTTGAGAAAATTAACAGTGCAGGAATGAACAATGCAAAATAATAATCACAAAACATAGATTTATATGGAAAACCTAGTAATGTACCAAGAAAGAATTACGGGCAAAGATCTCTCAATTATATTATCTTAATAATATTTTTGCAACTACAACAATCCGTAAATCATAATAAAAAAGCATGACTTGCATAGCCATACGATATCTTATCAAATCCTCTTTGAAGAAGACTTTCTAAAAATAGAAAATGTGGCTTGTGTAACTACATGTCAAACACATGTCATATGGATAATAATAATAAGTAAATTATAACAAAAAAATGACTTGCATAAACGTAAGACATTTCATTTGTCAAATCCTCTTTGAAGAAGAATTTCCCAAAATGGAAAACGTGACTTGTGCAACTACATGTTAAACACATGTTGTATGGTTAAAAATAGTAAGTCCCAAAATAGTTAGTGGTACTCATCACTAGCTGCTTAACCAATGCTTGATGAAAAGAATTGACTTCACATATCGACAATAATGACTTTAAAGAGCCTTGGTTTTCCTTATTTATAAAATTAATTGGGTAGGGACACACCCTTACATCCTAATTAAAGGTTGGTCTAAGAAAAAACTATAATTAATAAATGAAAATATCAAGTTTAAGCATGCCACAAGTGATTAATATTATTACACTTAGAAATAAACAAGATTAAAGGAACAACATTATTCTACTAATAAATCTCCATTGGAAACATATTTTGGATACTTAGTACCCACTCCCTTTGATGTTGCGTTGGAATAACCACACAAAAGAGAGGAAAAGTGGATGAAGTGGACTCATAAGTTCATAAGGCCAAAAGGTTGAAGATACATCTCCAAGTGTAGAGGAGTTTGGAAGATTCTTAAGCTAGGTATAATGTTAAATATTACCAATCTTGTGTTGAGCACATGTTTCAATTTGGGGACAAAGTTTTGTTGTATTTAAGTAAGCACAAACTCAAAGGAGAAGCTATTAGCCTTAAGTCACTAAAATGTGATTTAAAATTATTAACACATGGTTTTTTTTTAGATTGAATTTTCCACCTTATATGAAGGTTTACTATAGAATTAATGTTTTTAAGAGAATATACATCTCTTTTAGCCTTCAATGCTAAACAAAGAAGAACCATTCTTTCCTTCAATTGAAGAACTTGTGCTTGATTCTTAAATAGAATTAGACAGCATGTTGTTATATAAGTGAAAAATAGGGTGATAAGAATGGGGATATAGGAACATGACATGCTGAATTAAAAAATAGAAAAACTAGAAAAAAAATGGTATCCTAAAGAAAATGAGGGAATTGCTAAATCTTCTTTTGAGTTTCTATTCTTTTGTAGATCAAAAGCCTCCTAGTTGGGAAGGTGTGATCCAAACAAGATTATACAACTTAGTAAAGGATTTCTAACATTACCACAAATATATATATTTTGGAGACCTCTTAGTGACAAGAAACATAAAAGGCTCAATTCCCTAAGATAAAGATAAAAAATAGAGTTATAGAGAACTTAGAAGGTAAAAAACATGTTTAGTTAGTTACTCGAGTGGTCTAGATAGTAATATTATAACAACAACAATTTTCAACAACAATAATGTAGAATTTTAATTTTTGTTGGATTTGCCTCATGTGAAATTTTAAGTCATTTGAAAACTACTTCAACAAGTAGTCATTTACACTAATGACATTTTATTTCCTCATGTATCTTGATAATAATTACAAAGCAAGGGGAACCCCTTACCACATAAGCCCTGTAAACATTTGTTAGCAAGAATAGGAACTCTCATTACTTTAGGATTTTCACTCCTTAGATTTAAACTTTTAATATGAACTGAGATGTATAAATTACAGAATTTGGGAGGATATGCTAAAAGCTCAAAAATTAAAGGGTCAAATTAGGAAAACTAACCTAGGAAAGATAAAGGATGAGACCAAAGTTCGAATCTGGGTTGGAATTGGCAGAACATGCACACAACAATCTCTTGCATATTCAACTCATGATGAGCAATATATACAAATATTTCTATCTCTAGGAATAATCTTAAATAGACACAATAATTGCACCAACCAAATCTAACTTGACATGCCAACAAAGATGGAAGTATAAAATAGTTCATCCTAAACACAGAGTATGGTAGAGCTATTGGCAACACAAGGGAATACAACTGAGAGGGGGGGTTGAATCAGTTGTCACAAAAATTATACTTAATAAACTTATTCTCAGATCTAATAAATAAACATGAAAGCATAAATCATCACCACATCATAAACACACATAACACCAAGATTTTTTATGTGGAAACCTTGTTAGGGGAAAAACCATGGTGGAGGTTAGTCCACAAGATTATACCCTGTTAAAAGTATAAAAGAATAAATGGGGAATGCACATGCATTCAGGCACACTGCTCAAATACAGAAAGGCTTACTGCCCAAGGAAGACTCATTGTCTTACAAAAAGATTTAGATTACATCCACAAGATTTTGAACTGAGAAAATAACATCTGCTAATGCTTGACTATAGTTCTGGTTAAGCACATAAACACTTCTTCACACTCTACTCACTCTTCTTCACACTACTTTTGCCTTTGAATGATTAGAACATTATTCGCACACATGACTCGCACACTTCGCTTCACCATTTTATTCAAATGATAAAACAATCGCTCATATATATCCGCAACCAAGAATAATATCATCTACATGTCGACTTTAATAAAATATAAAATGAATACAAACTGTCGGCCCAAAACATAAATAATTATCAATGCAAATCAACCAACGTCAACCACAACATAGTGAAGACCCAAAATAATATCCTTGAACACGAAACATCTTCAATAATTATTCCTCGAAGATCCACAACACACTACAATCATTTTGTCGACCAAAAACATGAAAAACATGAACACGTAAGAGAAAATCTTCAATTGCGAGCACACCGATCAATGTGGACCAACAACACAGATAGAGCACGATCTAGAAACATCCACAAGCATCATGAAACACTATAGAAGGATTTGCAACACTTCACGTTACTAGAATCACATCATCTTCTTTCAAAAACAACAACTGAAGCAACAAAAAAATTGTTAGAACACAGATACTCATAACTCGATCAAGTCTTCATGCGGATGACTAAGACTTAACGTGGATAAACTAGATATACTCGACAACAAAACCTTTAATCCACAACCTTTGATCATCAATATATTGAGCTAGACAACATACTGAACTCCATTGCACCACTGACAACCTGCAACTTATTTTATTACAATTTTCTCAATATCCTCAACATATACAACCTTAAATACATTAATGCTAGTAGTGTTGACATCAATGACAACCACATATCAACAACATCCAACAAGAGCAACCATTGATGTAGGACACATCACAAAAATCTGGGTTGGAATTGGCAGAACATGCACATAACAATCTCTTGCATATTCAACTCATGAAATGAGTAATATATACAAATATTTCCATCTCTAGAAATAATCTTAAATAGACACAATAATCACACCAACTGCATCTAACTTGACATGCCAACAAAGATGAAAGTATAAAATAGTCCATCTTAAACACGGAGTATGGTAGAGCAACCATTGACATAAGACACATCACAAAATCATAATATCGAAAGGGTTGTGATAAAATAGCTTGCATTATTAGTCACTACTATGTAATATTGTAGTTTGAGGTTTTTGATGGGAGCAAGGAGTGCAAAGAGAGAAAAACTTAAAGTAGCAAATAATCTAATTTCCTCCCTCTAATAACAAATAGTCAAGATGCTTACATGTTATGTGATCTTATAATTAGTATCCAAAAAAATATCATTAATATAATTAACTACTAAAAAATCATTATTCAAATAACAGTCAAAATAGAATTCTAATTCAAAATCTTATAAAACTTTAATATAATTTATAAATATAAAATACATAATATAATAATATCAACAATTTGTAATTAAGACTCTTTCAAAAACTCTTTTTGTTTTAATAAAAAAAAATTAATGTGATAATATATTTTTGATATATTAAACCATATATAAAAACAAAAATTAAAAAGTATATTTGAACCTAAAAAATATCCTAATCTAATTAACAAAAATTGAAAATTCACCTCACCACATGTGGCAAGATGAGCCCACTGCAAAGGGCAGCTAACTTATTTTGAATAAGATTAGCAGGCGACGACAGCCTGCGACTCGCCAGTGCGCGGAGTAGGTGAATGATTGCCCACTCTCCATACCAAACAAACAATAAAATAAAGTAATATAAAGCCCAAAACGTACACAGATCCCGTGGCTCTTCTCTCATATCATGGTCCGCTCAAATTACAATCAATAACTCTCTGAAGCTCAAAGTAATCTTAAGATAAATCGCAGGTATTTGCAAGGACCATGGCGGCTGCTTCCTTCACAGCACCTCTTCAATTTGCTTCATGTTCAAATTATAATTCGAAACTTTCCGTCTTCTACAAGCCTAATAATACTTGTTTGGCATCGTCCTCTGCTGGTCGAAGGGTTTTGAATGTTAACAAATGGCTACATTTGGAAAGACATTCGAGAAGTTTGAGGATTATTAGAGCGAAGGCTACGCAAGTAGCCGAAGAAGCTCGGCCATCCTCTTCAGAGAAGGTAATGGAAGTGGTAAATGTGGATTTGGGCGACCGGAGTTATCCAATTTATATCGGATCTGCTTTGCTCGATCGCCCGGAGCTTCTTCAAAGGTATTGTCCTTTCCGAATTTTATAGTATGTGTGTTTGCACAGCGTTTAATGACTGATCTCAACAATTGATAAGTAGGAGGTATTTTCCACAGCGTGTCAAATTGTGATATTGCTCGTAAAACTACACGGTTAAATCCTGATATCAATATCACGACTGATCTCATCTTTTCTTAATTACTGTCCACCTTATTTTCTATTTTTAGTTTGCTGAATCCCTCTTGCGGCGGGTGTCTTCAGCCAACTAGATATTGTATTTTACTCTGTATTACATTTTATCCCTTTGTGTCATGGGGATTTGAATCTGCGGCGGGGTCATTAGAGCCTACCTTAGCTTTTGCTCACCCCATTAAGCATTCTTTTCCTCTTTTTTTAATCTGGTATATCCTAGCTCATCTCATTAAGCATTCTGTGTCTCTTTTTTTCATTTTCCTTTTCGTTCGGCAAATTCCCTTTCTTTTAAGTGACTTTGAGCTTTAGTTTCTAATACTCTGGGTTATAGTGCAATCAACGAGTTGTATCTGGTAATTTACTCAATTTCAACACCTTATCACGTCTCTTGTACGTGTGACCCCTAGGCTCAGCTGTGAAGTCGGATGCTTTACCACCGCGCTCTTCCATTCAACATTCTATGCAGCGTTTTTCTTTTTTGTTTGCTTTCTGATGCCTTCCCAAAGCATTTTTTATGGTTTGGCTTCTAGTTGTCACAAACAAGGTGCATCTTCTCTGTCAAAGTTACGAAGGCCTTGCACTCGCTTTGCCTGAAGGGTAATGTCATACCCAACAAGTTGGATCCTGTATTGTACTCAATTTCAACACTTTGTCGTGTCTCTTAGGAATTTGAACCTGGGGATCTGCTATGAAAGCCTTGTGCTTTACCACTTGGGCTCATTCGTCATTCTCTCCATTTTTTATTTGGTTAATTCTCTTTTTTGGGCAGTCTTCAACTTAGTCACCATGACCATAATTAGTTTTCCATATCACTGTAAACAGATTCTGCATTGTAATATAATTCCTGTGCAGGAAACAATAAAAGAACAGAAACTAAAAGCTTATCAATGCAACTATAAATACTAGATGCAAGAATCTATAAACGCATACTGTAGAAAACAACAAAAAGAGCTTCCCGGATGACTGTCAAAACCTGTGACTGATTCTCATTAATTCTCAAGATAAAAATCTAGTACAGAAACTAAACTCAACTGCTAGCTGCTAGACTAACAACTTCAAATAAATTTGTACCTCTGTCATTTCTCTTATAGATCTGAGAAGGGCATTCTTCAGGGTTAGCAGAAGTAAATCTCTTACTTCAACTAGAAATCTGCATGAGGGATGAAGTAGTGCACTCCAAGAGACGGTTAAGATTCTCTTGGAATCTGTGCCATAACTCACAGTTTAACACAAAATAGGACTTCACAGAACTCAGCACTTAAACTAGAACTAAGAGACAACATTATCCTAACCTATCTAAAGCTGGTGCCCTAAACTTAGACTTGAACCTTAGTCTTCTCTAACTGCTGCTGCTGTAGAAGACTGATTGCTGTTCCCTAACTGGACCTGCTGTTAGTGTAGAACACTGATTGCTGCGCCCTTGTGGGAACTGCTGATCCTGTAGAAGACATACTGACATACACTACATATTCTAACACTCCCTCTTATCAAGGAAAGTATTGTCCATCAGGCCAAGCTGTTCTTTGAACATCTCAAATTTTCCTTTTGAAAGAGGCTTAGTCAAGATATCAGTGACTTACCGATCTGTTGGAAACTTGGAATGTACTGCAGACCCACAGCTCCCTTCTGAACCTTGTTTCTGATGAAGTGGTTCCTGATCTCAATATGGTTGGATTGATTATGAAATATTGGATGTTAGAGAGTTTGATACAACTCTGGTTGTCACAGTAAATCACGGTAGTGTCTAAAGATTTATCTGTCAACTTGCAGATCCAGATGGCTTCATAACTAGTAGAACTGGCTGCCATATTTTCTGTTTTTGTTGAATTGAGTACTATAGAAGTCTGTTTCCTACTGTCCCAAGAAACCATACCTGAACCCAAACTGAAGTATCACACTGAAGCGCTCTTCCTATCACTATCACTTCTTGCCTAATTAGAATCTAAAAAACCATACAGCACCAAGTCTTCATCACCAACATATCTTAGTTTGAAATGCATTGTGCCCTTCAAGTATTGGAGGACATGTTTTGCAGCGGTCCAAATCTTGAGCTTTTGGGTTCTCAGCTGCAATCTCTGCATCTTCTATTTTAGGTCCTCGTACAGTGATGACAGCCTTGGGCCTCTTGGCTTGGACAGTTCTGCATTCTTCAGTGGAATGGCTATACTTGTTATGGTATTTGCATTACTTTTATTCCCAGCAGATGAAGAAAGTTGGCAGGAACCCTTAGAATGCCTATTGAGTCAAGTCTTGAAAATGGAAGGGTCTGTGGATGAACAACTTGGATCATTGGAATTGGAACCCTCCATTGGAAATTTAGATCCAAGTTTAGCATTGGCAGAAATAGCTAATTTATATGTTTTTTCTTGGAATCTATTTCAAATATTAGCTAAGAATCTATTTCTTCACTACTCTTGGAAGCAAATTGGGAATTAATTTGATACTATGCAGCTATTCCAGATCAAGGATCTCTAGGGTGACTTAAAGCTAGTTGAAAATCTCAATGGGATGTGAGAGAGCCATATGGGCTATTGTATTTAATTAAATAATATGATGTTTTCTAAAGTATTGTACACAGTAACATGGGCTAATTTATATTTTAAATATTGCAGTTATCTCTGTATATCTTGCTTCTCCTAGCAGCATTCTTGTACATCCTTTGTAATCTGTATATACATAATACAAATGAGTGTATAGTACTTGCAGTTACGGCAATCTCCTGTCTCTCTTTATTGCGGTTATGTATATAAGACGATGTCCACCATCATTTGTGTGTTTTCATTACACTTATTCATAGTCCTTTTTGAGATTTTAATCTTTCTTCTTCACAAATTTAAGGTTTAGCATCTTTATATCTCTGAAATTTGCATTAGGAAATTGAGACATAGATCTTGGATCTCCCTTGACATTGAGATCCCCAGACCTGATCCTTAATTATGACTATCTTTTGTATCTGCTCATACCATCTATAATATTTGTCTTCGAGATGTAATCATGTTTTGATCCCCAGGTTTTACTCCATGTAGTATGCGGCAATCTTTAAATCTGATTCAAGTTTTCATCTATGTCACCCCAAGTTTCCGAGACAGGGACAGCAGGGGACGGGGGGATGTGTTTCGGGGTCCCCGATTTTTCGAGTCATTTTTGGAGACAGCAGGGGACGGCAAGGGGGATGGCTATATAAAAAATAGGGAAAATTTAAAATACATAGGAAAATTTTAAATATTCATATGATAACATTGATAAAACATTCATATATACGTTATAGAACCTTAATACATAACAATTGTGTTAAATTGAGAGTTCAAATAAGAGTCAAAGTCAAACAAATTAGCAATCTGGTTACTTTATATTCGTCATACTTGGTAAAATGATGCTTGAAGTTGCCAAATATTTTATTATTTTGTCAAAAAATTGTTGTAACATGCTTTGTGTAATTATCATTGGGTGAAATGCAAACAAATTCCAGGATATTCCAATGGGTATAAAATTAAAATCACATCAAATCCCCTTCACATTCAGATTTATATACTTGGTTTCAATGTTTGTCCAAGTTTTCTAGGGCACCCAGCTATAGCTTACTGTGTAGAGAGAGGTGGAAATTATTTGCAGACCTGTATCTTCATATCAACAGTCCTAACAATTTAAGAGCAATACCAATTCAAGTCTCAAATCGAATTCCTATTGGTTAACCAATAGATCCATACAACTGCGTAATGGTGGATTCATTGCATATAAAGGGAGAGATATTGTTGTACCAGAAGTTTATTGCCATAGGAACCTTCGGGTCACTTTGGGATCAAAATATTATAGCTGTTAAAAGTTAAAACAGTATAGACTGTTGCATATAGGTTCTTAGTACATTTTCAGCCTATATTGCTCCGGTTGTAAACCATAGGTTGTTATTGTAAATCATTTTAGTACTTTTTGAAGTGTTTATATTAAAAATAAGTCAATCTTTCACCTTCATAAACACTATGTTTTTGTTAAATTGCATTGGAAAAAGGGGGATGGCTGGTCGTTCCCTTTGCAGCTCATCACTGTCCCCGAGTTTTCAGGACATTTTGGGCAATTTTGAAAATCTTGGGGATGTCCCCGATGTTAGTTTTAGATCAGAAATGTAAGCAATTAATAATGCAACACATAAGACAAATGAACACAGCAGTTTACCCTGGGAAAACCCTCCTTCTCGAGGGAGAAAAAACCCAGCCAAAATTTATCTCTTATTTATTTAATGAAGAGAGTAGAATTCTGCTTACAATTGGGCCAAACTCTAGGCCAATCTGATATAATGAAACACAACACCTCTCCTAGATGCGAATACACAATTTCTATGAATTCTCCTTGATATCGATCTGCTCTAAGCAAGTGATGGTCTGCTGTAGATATGTGAACTCCTTGATAAGTGCAAATTGACTTGAGAACGAATTAATTGATGATCAAATGGATGATCATCTCCTTATATATATACAATGCAAGGAGACTCTTCACAAGCAAGGCGACTCTTCACTTGGTCGGCCTCTTAAAGAAAATAAAATATTAATTATAATAAGGCCGACTTGCCTTAACAATTATTTGTATAATATTTAATATTCTCGATTTAGAGAGAAAGATATCTCCCACTGCTATTACATCAACACTCCCTCTTAGCTAGGGAGGTATCTTTTCAGATATCCATGTCATGGAGTCTCTCGACATGACACCCACAATGGCTACACCCATTTGTGGAAAAGAGTTCATCATAGAGTCCCTCAACATGATATCGTCATGGAGTCACTCAATATGACGTCCATCATGGCTACTCCCATGTGTGGAAAGAAGCATGTGCACAAGTGCCCATCACGGAGTCTCTCGACGTGATGTCGTCATGGAGTCTCTCAACATGATGTCCACCATGGCTACTCCCATGTGTGGAAAAACACAAGTACAAAGGGTTCATCACGGAGTCTCTCAACATGATGTCATCATGGAGTCTCTCAACATGACGTCTCATTTCAGTCTTAGAGATGAACAAGGGCTCGCACCTCATATTTCTTTGTCTCAGAGAAATATACACTACAAGGGCTTTCACCTCATATTTCTCCATCTCAGAGAAAAATACACTACAAGGGCTTTCACCTCATATTTCTCTGTCTCAGAGAAATATACACTACACAAATCTTCATGATGATGTGACTCCCTTTGAAGCTCCAATTACTTGCATCAACCTCCTGACCTCCTCGTCCAAGGTTGCCTCTGATGGTTTGTCAGACTCCCTCTGAATGTTATTTCCTCCACTTCGAAGAAATTGATCGACTTTAGAATAAGAAACCTTTTGAATTGACTTAACTACTTAACAAATCTAATCAGATCTTTTATTAGACCCGCTCTGATACCATGTTAATTTTAGATCAGAAATGAAGCAATTAATAATGCAACACATAAGACAAATGAACATAGCAGTTTACCCTGGGAAAACCCTCCTTCTCGAGGGAGAAAAAACCCAGCCAAAATGTATCTCTTATATATTTAATGAAGAGAGCAGAAATCTGCTTACAATTGGGCCAAACTCTAGGCCAATCTGATATAATGAAACACAACACCTCTCCTAGATGCGAATACACAATTTCTATGAATTCTCCTTGATATCGATCTGCTCTAAGCAAATGATGGTCTACTGTAGATATGCAAACTCCTTGATAAGTGCGAATTGACTTGAGAACGAATTAATTGATGATCAAATGGATGATCATCTTGTTGATGTTCAAAACAGCACAACAACATTAAACATAATATCCCTATTCTATTTCTCCTGAAAAAGAAAGATAACATATAGTAATCTAACTCCCAAGGTCCTGGTAGTTGGTTCTCAACTGTGCTGATATGGCTCAATGGTCAATGTAACTGTAATGTGCAAGGGGCCTTTTGCTGGTAAAAAGGAACAAAACTGCATGAAATCAACTAACTTACATTTGGGGGGTTTAAATAAATGGAAAAAGATAGATCAAAGCTTTGAAACAAAAGATCATGAACAAAACTACTTAATATCTAGACATGCATATCAATAATGAGCGTTTCTTCATCCAACCATAACCACAGCATGATGCAATCCATAGAATAATCTATACTATTGCATACATCCATAGTGCTAATTCAACAATCACAACTATTCACTAAACTTTATTTCAGAAACTTTGAAACAAACCATCCACTCATCATCAAAAACACAGATCAAATAAATATAATAGCAATTTCATTCACAAATAATTCAATGAGATAATCTTTAAATCCGGTTTTCTCTATTGATTTTCACCAAATAGAAAACATTTAGGCATAGCAAATCACTGGCATATGGATTGATCATGAATCATTAATCTTATCAGATAGGTCCAAACTTAATAACAACATAAAAACTTGTATATAAAACTGTAAAACTGTAACCAAGTTCAAATGAACTTTCAAAGTATCCTTGCTGACAACAATGAAAACTTAAGACTAATCACTACTTGCTATTATCAGGTGGCTAATCTTCCTTCAATGAGCCGACCTTTACAAAATAAAGCTCAAAAATACATATAGACATGCCATGCGCAAGCGTCTCTCAATCAAAACTCAGATCCACAAATCAAGGGACCGGAACTGAATGAAGAACTGGACTAATGATCTTTAGTTACAAGGCTGGATTGCTTCATTGCACAAAATTCTGACGCCGAAGAAAGCAGGTGAAACTGAAGGATGGAACTGAAGTCAAGTTCATGTCAAAACCCTACAAAGAGGAGAGAAGATGTTGTGTCAAGTGAAGGTGTTCTGCTGCCAACTTATTCCTGCGTTGCATGCTCTAGGATGTACTCATCGTAAGTAGAGAGCACTTGTTGAAGGGTATCCAAATCAGGCCCATCCAACCAATCATCCTCAAATTTAACCCTCTTTAACTCTACTAAAACCAATCCTTTTATCTCCTTTAATTTGATCACTTCCCTTCTAGCAATCTTTGCTTCTTCCCTGATGTCCATAAACCTATCCAATAACAAATCCTCTCCATCATCCCCCTTTTGCATTACCTCTTCAAATCTACACATCCATTTCTCCCTCATCTTATCCAAAGAAAGACCCTCGTTGACCGAGGTATCTAGATTGACCAATATAACCACTATTGCTTCCAATTCATCAATCTGTTGGTTCAAGTCTTTACTCATCTCTTGAACCTCACTCTTATGCTCATGAATAGACTTGGACTTATATCCTATTATCCTCACAGTCTTCTCAATAATATCCACATTGACCTCTTCAAGGATTGACTGCTCAAGTAGAGTTGACTTAGGCACTTTGCTAATGTCCTTAAGCTTTTTAACATATTCTTTATACTCTTAATCTTGCTTGTCTAGACCTTCAGCATGCTGGTTCAAATCTCTTGTCAACTCAAGTGTTGCTTGATGAATCTTAAAACTATCAATTAGCACTTTATTAATCTCCTGATTGAGCTTATTAATCCATCTTTCCAGCATCCCCATCTTACTCTTCATTTGCACCAAGTCATCGGCTTCCTTCTTTGTCAATAAGATTGGGGATTCGGGAGCAATAGCTTGTTGAGAAATTGGAGTTGAGACATCTTTTAAAAACTTATGCAACTGATCCAATTGAGCCTTGAGCTCATCTTTCTTTTGTTTGTCTTTGATCATCTTGGACTTGGTAGAGGAAGCTACAATATCATAAGTTCATTTGCTGATTTCTTGTAGGTCTTCCCAAATTCACCGTACCCAATTGATAATCAGTCATTTGCATATCCTCCCGGTTCTTATCCACCATTGGTATTGCACATTCAACAATGATTTCTCATGTGTCTGTAAGTTTGGTGGAGTGAAGAACCCTGGCCTTCTTTTTGGGTCTCTCCTTCTCAATCTCCTTCATCATCTCATCCCAATTAAGAGGCTAAGGTTGAACTATTTGTTTCTTTTCCAAGTCCAGCTTTAACCATGTAGGAGCTGTAGGAGTAGTAGCTACTTGTGCTGAAGAAGAAGCAGCAGTGGTAGAAGATAGAGGTTGCAATATTGTGTTCTCAGGCTGAGAGTCAACCTCTCGCACATTCTGCTGCTCCCTTTGTGCTTCTTCTTGTGCAAGTTTCTTAGCCTTGTTGGTTGAATATTTTGCAAACTTGTGAGGTTTAGCAAAATGGTGGTTTCAGCCAAAGTGTGTGAGATAAAAACTCTCCTAATTAAGGGAAGGCTCCCCCTTTCCTACTAACTAAAACAAATATGGGTGGAACGATAACCTTTCCTCTTGTTTCAGGAAAGATTAAATTCTTTTCTCTTCACAGAAAAATAGCATTAACTTTTAAATAAACTCTTACAACAGCTTGCAATGAAATCGAGAGAAAATAAATGAAGTTTCCTGAAAGCTCAAAGACTTCCGTCACTTCCTCCGGGACGGGAAAGCAATCTTCAAGCACAAAGTCTTGAGAATTTGAGATCCTATCTACCCTTTTGAAAGATAATTTGAGAACAAGTTGCAATATATAACAACACAAAGTCTGTAAGTATAATGCATTCAAGAACCACCTAATATGAGAATTATTACAAGCACAAAGACTTATAATTCTTCCCAATTCCTAATCACAAATTAAGCTAATTTAACCTTTCAAACTATGAATTCAAACTTTAATACTCACAGCACAAAGTCTAGAGATATTTCAAGTGAAACTCTCTTTAGCAATTTTCCACAATCTCCAAATAATCACAAAGTAATGCTCCAAAATGACATAAAAACACAATGGATGCAAAGTAGGACTTCAACACAAAGTTTGAAATTTCCAATTCTTTGATATTACTTGAAAAATAACAACTTATAACTATAAAGCTTAAAGTCTTTATGAGTACAAAATTCTGCAGAATTTTCTTGCTTGCCAAAAAGATAAAGATTACAAAGGACCCACTCAAGTATTTATAGGAGAGAGGTCATGAGAAAAAGGTGGGAGGATCCCAACTAACTTGAGAAATTCTCTCAACCACCAACTACTTGCAATTGACTTATTCCAAATTACAATCCTAATTTATCTTGACTTGTAATTTGATTACATGTAATTACAATCTTCAATAATGCGAGTAGCATGGCCACTTGCCATTACAATTTTTGACTTTACATGTAATTTTTCAAAACAAAATTACAAATGTATAATTGAAATTATTCTAAGTGTCCAAGACATGACTCAAACCATCATCCTTGAGTGGATCTTCATGCTGCTGTTTGGAAAATATTCTTCCATCTCCATCTTGAAAGCATTCTATGCTCAATTATGTCACTTATTCAACTCCTTGTGTGGCTTCATCATGTTGTTGTTCTTCCTTTGTATCATTTTCCAGCCTTGGAATTTGTTTGAAAAATGAGGCCCATGCCTTATATTATTGATTTGGTGGGTCATGTGTGCAAACGAGATTAACAAAAATGAGACAAAGGGGCTGCAAAAGTGAGGCCGAAGCTCAATTTCGGATTTTGGAAACAACATTACATGTGTGGAAAAACAAGAACATTGACTTGCAATTGTGGAGAATGAACATGCAACTTCATATGTGTATGGGAAAATACAAGTTTTGCACTTGTGATTGGATCCTAAAGACTCATTTTCAAGTGTTTGTGAGTGCATTTTGGACCAATTTCGGGTTTTGGAAGGCTGATAACAAGTGCAAAGTGTAATCGGGATTTTTGGAACATATTGCAAGTTAAAAAGTGCAAGGTAGGAAAAATGAGAGGTCATTGCAAGTTTATTTTTGAAACTTCTACTTGCACTTTTGACCAAAACTTCCTACTTGCAGTTGGTTTATAAAATCCCGATTTGCAGCCAAGGGCATCATTTTTCTTTCTTTTGCAGAAAATAGTAATGAGATCATGGAGAAATGTGAATGAGATGAAATGAACATAAAATGAAGGGCGTATGAAGTGGAAAAACGTTTTTATGAATGAAGGGCGAATGAATAATGATGGTGTATGAAAGAGAAATGAATGAAGGGCGTATGAAGTGGAAAAACGCGTTTTTAGCCATACATGGTTTTTTTATAATATGCAATCTCAATCTCCATAGAAAGGAAACGTAGGAACAAAAGATTTAAAGCAACAAAAACAGAAAAATAAAAAGAAACAAAGAACATACCTGCAACAAGAGTTTACAAGCCAAAATGAAGAAGAAAAACCCTAGGCGCCTTGAGTAAACTCAAATTTGCAAAAATGTGGTAATGGTAGAGAAAAAATGGGGGATTTAATAAAGTTGCAGACCTTGCCAAGTATTTTTTATGCCAAAAATCTCTCCAATCAGGATACATATGAGCAAGAGCAAGTTAAAAATCCACAAAAACACTTGCAAAACTAATTTCGGGTTTTTTGATGCTCATTACAAGTTTAAAATAACTTGTAAAACTTCATTGCAAGCATTTCGGGTTTTTTAAGTCTCATTACAAGTGAACAAAATAACAAATAACTTTAAAAATGCCCTTTACTTGCAAATCGGGTTTTTAGATACACTTTGCAAGTGAACATTATGATAAAAGACTCAAATAGGAACTTTTGGAGCTCATTGTAAGTGAACTTTTAAAAATAAAAAGAAATAGGAACTTTTGGAGCTCATTGCAAGTGAATTTTTAAAAATAAAAAGAAATAGGAACTTTTGGAGCTCATTGCAAGTGAACTTTTAAAAATAAAAAGAAACAAGAACTTTTGAAGCTCATAACAAGTTAACTTAAGTGAAATCGAACTTTTTATAACATATTGCAAGTAACTTTTTAAAAAGTAACTTGTAAAGTGAACAAAAAGTTCCTACAACTTGTAAGTTATCTCAAAAGTTCCTATAACTGACTTAAAATAAAGGCAAAAAGTTCCTATCACTTACTTGTAAGAAGAAATTAAAACCCCTACTTGCAGTGATGCCCCAAAAACCCGAAATTGACCAAAAACACATTAAAAATGACTCAGAATTTCACGAAAACGGACAAGAGTGAGTGAAAAATATTAGCCAAAAGGACTATAGACCCAAAACTAAAATTTTCTAACCTTTACACCTCGTAAAACGTGCCTTAGAAGAGAAAATCTTCGAATTTTATCAAAATTTTGATAGGTTATCCCAATTTTTAACAAGTCAAAAATTAGGGACAACAAGCCTTTTCCTTAATCTTTTGTTCTTGCAATCTTTTAGCTTCCAACTCCTGCTTCAGACGTTCCTCTTCGAACTTCTTTTCTTCTAACATTTGGTCCCTTTGTCTTTTCAATTACTCAACATAGTCCCATGCTTCTTTGGACTTCATCTCATGTAGAGCAAGTTTTGCAGCCTCCTCTCTCTCCAAGCGTTCTTGTTCTTCCTTCTTCCTATGAGCCTCCTCCATAGCCTCAAATTTGGCTTCAAGGGCTTCTTTCTCTCTTCTATGCTTGGCCTTTTCCTCCTCAAGATCATGAAACCTCTGCTACAAAGCCAATTTATCTCTTTCTTCTTTCATTTTGAGCTCCTACTCCTTTTGTTGCTGTTGCTTAGCTAATTCATCAACAATAGCTCGAGCTTCCAATTCTTGTTGCTTGGTTGATACATTAGATTGTGCCTTAGCAGCATCTTCCTGTTGTTTAGCCAATGCCTCAGCTTGTGCCTTGGCATTTGCTTCCCTTTTAGCATCCTCAAAGAGTTTCCATTTATCCTCTTCTGTTAGCACATGCTCAGTCCCTGCATCGTCTGTTACATCAAGGGAAGCTACTACACGAGTCTCTTTGTTAGATGTGGTAGCCTTAGAATCTGTGGCAATATCATGTATCTCTATTTCAGGCTCCTTCTCCTTCAACAACTCAACTTCTTTGTGGAGGGTTCCCATGGGCATTCCCTCACTTGGTTACTCTGTAACAAGGGGTTGAGTGGATGCTTCTGTAACGGTCTCCCCTTCTTGTACCTCTGGCAGGTCTTGGGCAACAACCTCCTCTTCTAAATTAGAAGGCAGAAACTCGAAGGGCTCCTTAGGAGTCATCCTTCTCTTTGTCCTCTTGTACCCTTGAGTGGTACTTGCAGCCTTCCTCTTTTTGGATGGCTGAGCTTCTAGCTGGTTAACCCTCAAGCTAACCCATTGCACGCTTCTATCCAAGATTGGTCTTGCAACTTGTTTTATATCAATAGACTCTTCAACATTCCAATCCACTGGATCAAGATCCTTGGTGCCTATCTTATCTGCATCATATTGGGGATCTAAAGTTACCCCATCATCAGACAATGTCTCTGGAATATCCTCCTTTATCCCATACTCAACCATGAGTGGGATAGGTAGTCTTTCATAATTTCTTTTCTGAGATCATATTTGTCTTGCAAATCCATCCAGAAGTCCTCTAATGGATTGAAATGTTTGTCAAAGAGACTGGAAAGTAAAGCCTGCATCTTGTGTCTGGGATCATAATACTTCCTAGAAGTATATAAACCCAATTTCAAATAAATCAATTCATCACAAACAGCCTTAGCTGCCACAATGTGTGGACAGCTAAACTCACCCAACTTCATGGGGAACTTGTGACAACCTATCTTGTGTTTGGTGCCAAATTTGAAGTTGACAGCCAGAGCTTGATATATGAACTCCATTAAAACAATTCTATCGTTGCAGCACCTAGGAAGCAAATGGGAATGACCATCAAAACCTCCCAATCTGAAGTAAGTAAACGTGGGGTACTGAATAAACCAATGTCCCCATTCATTGATAAAGGCCATTGCCTCTCTACTCAATTTGTATCCAACATCTCCTGTAAGCCTATTAATGACAACATAAAGAAATGCATCATTAACCCTCTTGTAATGTGACTCAGAGGTTTGCAAGGAAAGCTGATCATAGTGCTCCCAGACCTTTTTCTGTCCCTGGGCTTCTCCCAATATGCTCACCGTATTCAGTCTAGGAAAGATACCCATTCTAGCAACTGCATAGATCACATAAGAGGTCATAAAGAAACTCTTGGTTTCTCTCACTCTGAGCATTTGATTATGTAAGCTCTCTGATACCACCATAGGCCAATCAAACTGTTGTCTGCCATCCAAGATAGCTTGGATAAATGGGAACATCCATTCTTTAAATTGAGAAGCATCTCTTTTTCCAAATACTCTGGAGAGCAACATGATTATGTCTCCAATCTCCTTGCCGAAGTCTGCCCTTTTAGGCTAGTTAGGAAGCTTAGTTAGAGACTTCTTCTCTACCCTCATCCAGTGCTTGTTCATGTGGGATCTCTTGGTTTCTTTGTTGCCACTGTAAAGCTTCAGAGCTTCTGCTTCATTTAGCTGCTTAGGATTTTGGGGAACAGGTGAATCAAACATAAACCTGATCATTTGGGTTGTTAAATCAATGACAACATTCCCTTGTGAATCCACGCATTGCCTAGTAGCAGGATTGTACGCCCCAGCTGCTACTAGTATCAATTCTAGACATTGAACAGACAAAGGAAAAAGTGCAACCTGTGCCAACCTAGACTGAGCAATCCTCTATGCCGTTGGTGTAACATCTTCATTAAAAATTTCATCCACCAGTTCCTCATAGTTGAAAGGGCCTAAGTTGGTATCTGTAATATCCGTCCACTTAGAATCAACCTTGCTAGCAGTGAGAGTAGCTTCTTTATGTTTACACCTCAGAGTGTAAGGGAGCTGCTCCACTTTAACCTTCTTTGGCCTAGCTCCCTACCTTGAAGTTTTTGTTGGTTGGCTCCTTTGAGAAGCCTCTTCTGATGCTCCAAACAACTTTCAATTTCTGCAATAAACTCCTGTATTAGATGAACAAAAGTATAAAATCAATTCATCATGTAATATCATTCTCTATTTCCTTAGGACAACTTTCATACTCAGCCAAATTTCACTTTCATCGGAAGCAGAGTCACAGAAGAATAAGGAACATGAAACAGTTTTAACACACAACGGGATCGGAACTGGTATCGGGACTGGAACGAAAACTGCACCAAAAACTAATTACTAGTTCCAAGTTTGACCTCCACTCCGGTTCCGCCTCCGGTTAAGGACAAGCGCGAAAACCAAAATCATCAGTGACTAGAAGCGGAATCACTTTAGGAATGAATCCCGATACTAAACATCCTTGGGACAAGTTTGATCCCGAGTCTACCTCCTCCAGCTTTAACATAAAAACAAAGCACTTTCCTTGAAGTCATGGTCACATGAATCTAAGGATCTGGGTCACATGGTCTACAAGGAAATCCAAAATAGGGGGGCTTAACCCCACACCTTAAACGTACAAAGACCAATTTAAATCTAGAGGAAACTACTTTGTAAAGGTTATCGAACAAACCCTAGTTTGCACGATACGTCAACTCAAAAAAATTAGGGCATCACAACCCATCACAGAAATCACAGAATTGACATGGAATTAAGATCAAAAGGGTTCCCAAATGGATTATAAACATTTAAAGTACAGAAAAACCCCGACAAACGGAAGCCCTAATTAGAAACTAGGGCACGACAAAGCGCACCTGCCATGAAAGTGAGCAAACAGAAAGCGACAAATGGAAAAAAGGAAAACGGAACGGAAAGCAAAGAAGAACAAAAACAAAACAAAAAAAAGAAAGAAAGAAAAGCGAAGAAATCACAAAAGAAGATTCTGCGAACGCGTGAGAAAACAATACGCAAAACGCGAAGACAAAATGACAAAACAGAACGGGAAAAGAAAGGAAAAGAGACCCTACCTTGAAACGTTCACAAGGAAAGCCTAAAATTAGATAGAGATTCGCTCCGCAACACACCTCCACAATCAAATCGCTTCTCTCGAAGTTCTCTTGGCTCTGGTTCGCTAAAACAGTTTAGATAATAATGATAATGAGCCAATTAATCAGTGTTCCACGGGGACGCGTCCCCCCCAAAAATCCTCGTGTTTCCTAGAGGGGGACGTCTTGGAGACTTTGGGGGGACGTCCCCCCATCAGCCCACCACCAGCGCCACCATCCCACCACCAATGTCGCTGTCTCCAAGATGCTGCTAGGACTTTGAGGATGCTGGGGTGTCCTCAAGACATCTAGGGGACTCTAGTTGTCTCCAAGATGTATAATTCTTATACTTATACATCTTTTTATAACTATTTTTTCAAGTACTATATGTATTTCAGCACCCTACCGCCCTCCCGCGTTCCCCTGCCGCCCCCAAACTTAGACCCCCTGTCCCCGAAACGCATCCCCTACCGTCCCCCCGTCCCTATCCCCGAAACCCTGTGGAACACTACAATTAATCTTAGTTATGGTTTTAAAAATGATTTCGCGTGTGTGAATAACCTGCAATTAATGCAATAAAGATCGTAGGTCAGGCGGAGCGAACAGCGCAAACAGACAGTTAACTCCCGTGGACACCAAAGGTAGAGCGGACGTGGATCCAAAACAAAACAAGAGAGCTTTGACAAGTTCCTCATCGAACTCCAAACCCCGTCCCGGTCCCGTGACAAGGAACCGACAACAGAAGGAAACGAGGGCGGGGTCAAGTCTAAAACCGAAATTGGAACTTTTTACGAAGTTCCAAGTTCAGTTCCAACTCCGGTTCCGCTCCCGACAAAAGGAACAAAAAACCAAAACCAAAACAACAAACGATGGGAAGCAAGGCCGGAACAAAAACCGGACCCGACCCAAACACGAACGAAACAACACAAAGCAAATGAGCGGAGTCGAAATCGGGATGGAAACAAGAATCGAAACTTTGAAAAAGTTCCAAATTCAGTTCCAACTTTGGTTCCACTTCCGCTCGGGCTTAAACAAAACATAAGGAAAACGACAAACGACTCAAGGGAAGAACAATCCCAAGAGCACAAAACACGCCAATAGGCAACGAAAGGAACAAGGAAGGAAAGCGGACCCAGAGTCGGAACGGAACCCGAACTAGGAACTTTGGAAAAGTTCAGAGTCCAGTTTCGTTTCCGGCTCCACTTCTGACAGAGCAAAAGAAAGAAAGACTTAGGAGCAAAACAAACAACTCCTAAGACCCAAACAAAAACCAAAGACAAAAACAAAAACAAGGGGGACCCATTTTATTCCAAAATAAAATGGGGTGGTTATGCAAGGCATAACACATGTCCTATATATACAATGCAAGGAGACTCTTCACAAGCAAGACGACTCTTCACTTGGTCGGCCTCTTAAAGAAAATAAAATATTAATTATAGTAAGTCCGACTTGCCTTAACAATTATTTGTATAATATTTAATATTCTCGATTTAGAGAGAAAGATATCTCTCATTGCTATTACATCAACCCCCGAAGCATCTCCCTGTTCCCCTGACGTCCTGGAAATGGGGACACCTCAAAAAGGGCTGGCGATGTGTCCCCGGGTTTCCTTGGTTTTCATTGAAGGGAATTCTGATTGTATTATTCAGAATTTTAGAATTCTTTCAAGATGTTCTTGCCAATGTCCCTGGCCATAAAAGTGATTTGATACCACTGTTATAAGACCAACTAAAACACCTTCCATAAATGAACAGAAGAATTTGAAACTAAAACTGAAGAAAGTCAGAAATATTAAACAAAATTTTGACATTCTATAAATCTAGGACAACCCTAGATCTGGAAAATAAAATCTTATCTGAACTGAATGGAAATAAAAAAATTCACTGTAAGTTTCGATTGAAGATTTCTGTAAGAAGACACATTGTTGAAGTTTTTTCTGGGTGTACTGTGTAGCCAAACTTTTGTCTGTTGTTTTTGTGTGAGCTGCCTTACTCATCTTTGGGAAAATTACTGGTACAGCTAAAGCTCTAAAATCTGAAAATGGCTTGAATGAAAAATTAAATTTGCCTCAAAATTGAAACCTAAAATTGCTAACAAAGACCTGAATTCTTACTTCTAGTTTTCTTTCATTTATTGCTAAGTTACCGGTTTGGGTTCAAGGATTCGGTTCGTGGGTTCAGTTAGTTTTTTTTTTGGGGTTGGGTTTGTTTTGGGTTCGTTGATACAAAAGCATATAAAAATCAGAAATATATACATATTTGCAGCAATAAGATCTGTTCAAACCACACCACCATATTAATAGTCAAATAACATAGCAAAATTAAAATACACCACCATATTAATAGTCAAAGTCAAATTCCATGATATTAGATTAAAGTTAAAAAATAATAATGTCAATTGTCGACAATCAGCCATCATTGATCAAATATCATATGGGTCATCAAAAATATCATCATTGCCATCCATATTAGATGATGTATGTAGTGGTAAATTAGAAGAACCACAAATAGTGCCACTGGCACTTACATTACCACTAGCACTGGCACTAGCACTCTCATGCTCACTAGCTAGCTCATAGTCATCGTCAACATCAAGTGAAGCAAAGTGGGCAGTGGAAGCATCCAAGTCAATGCGCTTTGGCTTGATATCCCACTTCCTTGTGTCCCCTTCTTTGTAGGCACTTTCTTTGTGTGTAAGGAGCTGCAAGTTTGAATGCACATACACCAAGTCCTCTACCTTTTTTGAATGTAGTCTATTGTGCTTTATTGAGTGGATGAAGGAGTATGTGCTCCAATTCCTCTCAGATGAAGATGAACTAGCAACCTATTAAGACCAAAAATTTAAAAATTAAAATATAAATAAAATTATAAAACTTAAAAGATAAAAGATATTGACTATAAAACTTTCTTGAGATAAAATTTTGATTGCAAGAGGTTGTAGTTACATGTATGTTTTGGCCATGGAAGTACTGCCAACTATGAGCATTGACCATGTACTCCTCTTGAAGAGCATCAAGACCACAATCATTGGAGCATGCAAAACCTATGAACTCAGCCCTCTTTGCATCATGTTTGTCACAATTAGTGAAGAGTTTGCAAAGTGTTGCTTTGTACCCTTGAGCCACTTCAACATCTCTATATGGGGCAACTTTTTTTGTCACAAAAAGGAGCTGAGCACTATAGTATTTGGGACTCATTACAAAGGCAAGAAGATGCAGTGGAGTGGTCATTTTGTTTTGTCTCTATACAATGATTTTGTGTAGTTCTTTGAAGAAGTTTTCTTCAGGATCTTGCTCTTTTGCATTAATGATGACTTTCATCTTCTCAATCATCGAGTCAATGCCATCATATACTTCACCCAAACAAGGCCTATCCATGTCAGTATAGCGAATCATGCTCAATATGGCCTCAGTGAAACTGAGGAGATACTCAACACGATCCCACCAAATGTTATCTAGGATCATTTGCTTAACCTTTGCTGCCCCTGTAGTGCTAGATTGTCTCCATATGGACCAATTAGGGCTTATGACCATGTTAGAAAGTGCCTCACAAACCTTCACAAGTTGTCTCAACACAATTGTGTTGGAAGCAAAACGGGTCTCAACACCTGTTTGAAAATAAAAATAAAAATAAAATTTACATTTACAAAAATTAAAATTAAAATATTACTAAAGTGAAAAATGTTTATTATTTAACTTACCTTCAACAACCCCACTTTCGAGAATGTTCTAAATATGCCTTGTGACATATGGTGGTTGGTGATGAACATTTGGATGTCTTCAACCTTAGCATACACCTGTTTGATCCAATCAATTTTGGTGCCAATTTTTTGTAGCATTAGGTTGAGGGAGTCAACAACACAAGGTGTTCAAAAAATGTGTGAATACTGTTCCTCAACGAACAACCCAACAACCCTACAATTTTTCACATTCTTTGTTATAACTTGCACAACATTTCAAGGGCCCACTTCATCAATAGCTTGACAAAGAATGTTAGCAATAAATGCACTATCCTTCACCTCTCCTTCATAACCCACTGCTCTCAAAAGCATTGTCCCTTTAGGGGACATTGCAATAACATTGATCAATGGGCGATCTTTTGCATCTTTCCATCCATTAGAAACAATAGTCACCCTTGTTTTGATCCACGAATCCCTTATGGGCTTCAAGGGGTCCTCTACAAATTTCAGCTCTTTATCTAATAAGGTGCTACACACCTTTTCAAAACCCAGGCCCTTATACCCTTTTGGAGCCTCATTAATAGATTTCAACATTTTTTGCCAATATGGTGAGCGAACAACATTGAATGCCAATCCATTCGCATAGATGCATCTCACTATGTCTTGATCAACAATCTCTCTAGCCTCATTTTGAAATGCCATTTCCAACAGTCCCTTTGATCTCTTATGTGTAGAGGCCACAGGTTGCTCTTCAGGTATGGACATAAATGGATGGCTCTCTATAGGTTGAAAATGGGAAGGTGATGTAGGGGGCTTCATCCCTTGAGATCCTTTTCTTTAACAAAGGATGCCTTTACCATCTTCACTTGGACAAAATTTGATGCCTAGTCCAGGGATCTTGCACAAATGGCCTTTCACTCAACTGTAAGAGCTCGAATATCTAACTTTACAATGACCACAAATCCAAACATAACCTCCACCACTTGGAAGTTGTGTATCATTTCAACATATTTCCAAAGGGGAGAGTTTGGGTCTTTTTTGAAGCGAGATTGGCTCGTGGAGTTAGAAATAGTTGCCATTGTAATACCTAAGACAACAAGTTCAATAAACAACACATTCAAAGAATTGAAACAAATGAAATTTGAAAACAAAAAAGGTTTAATATATAAATACAACTTAATAGTTTATTCATTTTCAAAAATAAGCATGTGCTATAGATGCCTAGAAGAATGAAAACAAACCAAAAACTTCAAAACAAAACAAGAGAGTTCATTTATAAAAAAAAAATGTAGAAAAAAAACCAAAAACTTCAAAAAACACACTTCTTTTGAAGAAATATTCCTTGACAATCTTCTTGGCAATAAACAAACACTTGCAAATGGGTAGGAATAACACAACAACTAGCTTGGAGCATTCAACAATCAATCTTCAACTCTATCCGTGCAATGGCAAGCAAGAAAATAAGTTCAACAATGGAGGAATTTTTTTTTTTGTTTTTCATTCACAATATGAAAAATGAGTTTGCTTTTGCCTATTAGATGTTTCATCTCTCATATTGTCAGGTTTTGGGTTGAATTAGGTTTTTAAGTTAAAAAAATTAAAAAATGTCAAAAAAAATTCAAAATACGTCACTTGGGTGCGTGAGCCTCCCAAAGTTGGCTCAGGTTTGCCTGAGTTCAGCAGGGCCAAACCCAAAGTTTGCGGGCCGGACGTTGTCCGGACCCATAGGGGACCAGACTCGGACTCAAAACCCAGTTTGGATTGGATAGGGACCTAGGGCCCCCCCTTGGGCGAACTGGTAACATAGATTTATTGTTTTCAAAACTTAAAGAGAACACAATTACAATATCGTGGAAACTAGAATATAAGTTACACAGAAAGGAGAATAACTCTAAGAGGGTGTGGATGCTGACTCAGGTGAAATCCAAGACAATATGGACACAAGTTTGGTCAAAACACAGCCTCATATCTGTTCACAAAGAACTGGTGTTTCCAAAAATGTGCCTTACTCTACTATTCCAAAGCCTTTATAACAATTACCCCACTTAATGTTGGGTTTTTATACTGGTTAATAATTTTATTTCTATCTGTTTATAAGTTGGTTTTGACCTAATCGTTACCCAACCAATTGATTTGGATTATGACAATAGGTATGCTCTATAACTTTTTGGAATCCCTTTGTAATGAAATAGAGAAGTGCTTCACAATTTGTTCACAACTGTTGTCTTTCATTGTATTTGTTGCCCCAATGTTTAGTTACAAACATATCATATGCTTATCAACAAGGCATTTAACCAATAGCTAGCATTACTTTTAGGGTAGATTTCCAGTTCTGGTTATTTTAAACTAATATTTCTTTGTACATTCAATATTTATGTTTAAAATAGGAAAATAGTAATGTCACATCATTTATTTGGGAATAGTGTACTGTTTTTATAATAAGGGGTAAATGCTTTTGATCTAGAGCTATGAATTGGTGAGGTTACAAACACCACATCCCCAATATAAACATTCAACAATAACACCTCAGTGGGGTTTGAACCTTGATGGCAAGAAAAACAATACCACAACTTAACCATTACACTATGCCAATACTGGCTTGGGAACAGTGTACTTGATGACTTAGTAATTTTAGTATTACTGTGATTTGGATTGGTTCAATATAAAATTTAAATAGATATGGTAATATGTCCTTATTCTTTCTTTTAGCAATAAGATCTATCAGATCTTGTCCATTTGATGTATTATTAAGTTTTTCTTCCCTCGCCTTCAATATAAAAGCAGTTTTGTGTTGGAACCCTTTGAAATTTGATCATAAATTTAAAGGAATTGTATTATTTAGTGGATTATTTTTAAGCCTTCATTTTATAGTCCTTTGAACTTTCTATGAACCAGAAAGGTCTCATGCCAACGTTTGCATTCCTTGGTTCTTAGTGTTGATTCACAACTCTTAAGTATGGATTTGAATGTTGTTAATGCGTGGATATAAATTTGTGGAGTTGTGAAATGTGAATTTCAATAATTTTAAGTACTAAACCTTGGTTCTAGAGTCCAACAATGAATTAAAACTATAAGCATATCTGTTGAGCATTTGTTGATCCATTTTTCAAAAAAGAGATGTGTGTATACCTTAAGATGGTAGCTGATAATTTTTGGTGGTTATCTTTCATTATGGCTTGAGTTCATTTCTTTGGTGGCTAAACATGTGTAGCAGAAGATGCATACGCACTCCCCATCCATTGTCATCACTCTATTAAAAGCAGAGATGGAAATGTCTCAATTTTAAAATAGCCAATAGTTTTTTAATCTATCTTTGAGAGTCTCATAGTTTATTTCTTAGGAATTTTTTCAAATAATGGTCCAGTTATTATATTTGGAAACACAATATGGTTTGCCTGACAAATGCCCGCTTGAGTTTCTGCAGGCATATTAAAGGACAAAAGGTTCTTATAGTAACAAACACAACTGTTGCTCCATTGTACCTGGAAAGAGTTGTGGCTGCGATTACTCAAGGTTCAAAAACTTCAGTGGAAAGTGTTATTCTACCAGATGGAGAGAAATACAAGGAAATGGTAAGTAAAACACTTGTAGTCCATTTGCAAATCTTTATTGCTCTTGAACAGTATGCTTGCTAATATATTTATCGGGTAGTCAGGAAGATGTCAAATTGACTACAACTATCGGCTTTGCATGTCTTAAATTTTAATGCTCTGCTGGCTGAAATAACAATTTCCAGAGACCTTTTATACTTCTATTTTTGTGGAGAAACTTTACATGTATCTGCTCAACATGCAATTTTATGGCTGCATATATATTTTCCCTTCTCTGACATTCTTCTCTTTTACCTGAGTAGTGCCCAAGATTCAAGTAGTCCCAATTTGGTTAAATGATATATCTGTTCTGCATCTTAAATTGTGATAAATAACAATGATACCTTTCTGGGTGGATATATTCAGGGGACTCTCATGAAGGTCTTTGATAAGGCTATTGAGACACGAATGGATCGACGCTGTACATTTGTTGCTCTTGGAGGAGGTGTGATTGGGGATATGTGTGGTTTTGCTGCTGCTGCTTTCCTGCGTGGAGTAAATTTCATTCAGATTCCAACAACACTGATGTCTCAGGTTTGATCATTGCATGATTTTCAACTTAACTGTCTTCCTCTGAGCTTTGGAGCATTTTTCAATCTGTTAATATATGTGCAATGCCTTCTTACTTATGGGTACAGGTTGATTCTTCAGTTGGTGGAAAAACAGGAATAAATCATCCTCTGGGAAAAAACATGATTGGTGCATTTTTCCAACCTCAGTGTGTACTAATAGACACAGATACACTGCATACATTACCTGATAGAGAGCTAGCTTCTGGTATTGCTGAAGTTATCAAGTATGGTCTGATCAGAGATGCTAAATTCTTTGAGTGGCAAGAAAAAAACATGAATGCTCTGCTAGCAAGGTATTTTGAGCTTCATTCCAAGGTAAGTTTTCATATAATTTGAATGTAGGTTCTCAATGGATACATGTTTTACTCTGTGATGTGCAGGGATCCAATTGCTTTGGCATATGCCATCAAGCGGTCATGTGAAAACAAAGCCGAAGTTGTGGCTTTGGATGAAAAAGAAGGTGGCGTAAGAGCCACATTAAATCTGGGACATACATTTGGCCATGTAAGTTTTTGATTTTGATCATGTTTTAAATGCTATGCTTTTGATATACATAGAAAAATTCATTGTTCTTTCTCTTCAGTATTCTCCATGTTAATTGTTGTCATTTCATGCTCCCCTTCATTTCCCATTGATTAGAAGTTTAGAACCGATCTGAGAAATCTTAAATGGGCTAGTCATGCTTAAAGATGTGCCTCTGGTGGTTGTATTGTTTCTCCTTTTCATATTTTAATCAAATACCCAAGTTGAAAACCCAAAATTTGGTTGTGTAAAAGCTGTCAAGTTTTGGGCAGGTTTTGAAACTTGTGTTGGCTCTCAACAAGGTTTTAGAACCTTGTTGGCTGTTGACAAGGTTGTCTCAACTCCATTGGCTGCTGACAAAGTTGTAGCCCGACGTTAGTCTCCTAACATTTTGTAAAAGGAAAAACTGGGCAAGTGTTCTATTTTGGTGATTTTATATGGTTTGAGAACCTCCCCAGGTTCTTGAAACTGGTTCAAGTGCCAACAGGTTTTGCTGATAGCCAAAGGGAGAACCAAGAAAAGAGGCAAGTATAAGTTGTTTCGGCTAGTTTCAAAGGTTTTGAAACCTTCGTCGGATGATGAGGTTTACAAAACCATCCCAAAGGCCGAAAAGCATGAAGAAAAGAAACTCTTAGAAAGTGCTAAGTAAAAGCGTTTTTGACAAAACTCAAAGGTTGCAAAACCTTTGTTGGAAGCTGACAAGGTTGCCACAACCATGTTGGAAGTCGGCAAGGTTCTCAAAACAGGTTCTATTGCCAACAAGCATTAAGAGCAAGTAAAAGGCATGAAATTTGACTAAGTTAAAGGTGCTTCAGAAGTTTTTGAAGGATTTGAAATCTCTGTCGGCTTCTAACAAGGTTGTCAAAAGTGGTTTGATCTTCGTCAAGTTCTGTTTTGCCCTCTAAGCACCGCAATGATCGAGAATGTTCAAAGGAATGCAAAGGTTGGTGTTAATGTGAAAGGAAAAAGCAAGAAACTTAAAGTTTATGGCATTTCATAGATATTCTAGAACTAATGTTGGCTCTTGACAAGGTGCTCACAATCTCATTGGAAGTTGACAGAGTTCTCAGAACCAGTTCATATGCTGTCACAAAATGCCAACACAAAAAAGAGAACCAAAAGAAGGCAAAAGATGGACAGGTTAAAAGACAAAGGCAGAAACAAACAAAAAAGAAGAGGAAGGAAGAAAGAAAGAGAGAATGAAGTTAAAGATTGTTGGAAGTTCTTAGAGGTTTCGAGACCTCTGTCGGCTCTCACAACCTTGTCAGAGCTCAACAGGGTTCTTGGAACCAGTTCATCTGCCAACGCCATCCATCAACAAGCAAGAAAGGCTGCTCCAGATGAACTTCTACTAGCTGCAAAATCCTATGTCTATGGCTTAATGCTAGATGAGGAGCCCCCTAAAGTTTTCTCCAAACTTGTAGAACTCATTACAACTAGCATTGCATTGGCTGTCCTCTTTTTCTCTGTTTTATTTTCCTCATAAGATGCAAGGAGAGCTTTTACCTCTTGTTCAACCTCTTCTACCATGGTATATAGCTTCACATCCCTGCTAAGTATCCATTCAAGGTGATATTTGAGGTGGTTAAAGCCACAAAACATGTTACATTATTTCTTCCATTAGACTTATCAATTATCACATTATTGATTATAGTCGTCGAACAGTCTGAGCTTGCCCAATCCACCTTCAAGAGGTAGATTCCAATTAAACTTAAGCAAACCTGATGAATTGACAAAAAGAACCCTTGATTTATAGATGGTTAGACATCTTTTCATTCAACAATCCTCATTTTCCTGCAACCCTCGATTCCTATTACATTGTGGGTACACAAGAAAAATGGTTTGATTGTCACACAAGATGTGAGTTTCATTAAGTGATGCTTGCAGGTTTGAGACCTTAATAACTACCCAAAAGACATCCCCACCACTTGTAGTTGACCCTCACGGAGAATGGGAAAAACTAAAAGCAATGGAATTAAACTGCAATTGAGGCCAGGTAGCATGGGATACAGAGGTCTCATGATACCGTTCTTGATGATTATCATAGATTTTGGATGGTGTGAAGTCTAACAATTCTAGACCCTCTAATGAAAATATATTGTCTCTCCACATTATTGCTTCAGTCAACAACCATATATTTGTAACCTGAGTCACCTGATTAAAATCTCCTCCAATTTCCTCTAATTCAATATTATTCAATTCTAGAACACTTCTTCAAATGGTACGCAAGAGATTGATCACATCAGCTATGATGCTCATATCAGTTGAGGATAGAGACTAGCTGTCATCTCCTTCAAAATCCATGTAATAACTTTGTTGTTTGGAACCCAATACAGAATATGAGTGTTTGGGATGCTTTGAAATTGGTTGCTTTAACTACAGCTTCTTTAGCAATTATTACAATCAAAAAATGAAAAATTACCAGGTTTTTAGGGATTTTATTTTTTACTTTGACATGCTTTAATTTTTAATCTTTATTTTTGAAATGAAAAAAGTAATAAAAAATCATAAGTACTCTCTCTCTCTCTCTCTCCACACACACACCCCTTTTGTTTTACTTTTAACCATGCATTTATCAAGCTATTAGGAAACACAATATTTTAACTATCCCAAAAATAAATAAATACATACATACATACATACATACATACATATTGTTGATGTAATTGCAGCTTCGGGCTTCATACTTCCTTATTTATATGTGATTATTCAATGTAAAGAGGCACTTCATATGGCAACTTTGTAATTATCTTCTTGGCCGACCTTCCTTGTAAATTGTATTTATTAAATTGAAATTATGATGGCCGACCTTGCATGAAAAGGTGCGACCTCTCTCCTTCAAGTAGTATAAATACAAGATCATTCCACTCCATTTGGGTATCAATCAAGTTCGAGCATTTCTTCTCTTCCAAGTGTGAATTCTTTAAGGGCAGATCAATCAAGTGCAGATTGCGAATTATCAAGAGCAGATAGCGAATTTCTTAAGGGCAGATCTGAGTTACAAGGAAGTGTTGATTACTTGTTATCATTGCATCTTGTGAAGATGCTGCATATCGGCCTTGAGATTGGCCTCATTGTAAAGAGACTTGTTTCCATTATTGATATATTATAGAGAGATATTTGTTGCTGGGTTTTTCCCCTCAAGAGGAGGGTTTTCCCAGGGTATCTGCTGTGTTATTGTGTCTGATTTTGAATTAATTTCTATGCATTACATCTGATCTTAAAACTAAAATGGTATCAAAAGGGTTTGAAGAAGATCGTGATCAGATTTCTTATAACAGCGATACTCTTTATTCTCCTTCTCTTTGTTGTCTATCTCTATCTATTAGTCAAGATGGTGAATGGTCTTAAGATTGAGGACAGACTTGAGGGAGCATCAAATTACACATCATGGAGGTTCAGAATTATGCTCACCTTGGAAGAGAATGACTTGGCTGAGTTTGTGGAGACCAAAGTCCCTGAGCCTACGAAGGAGGAAGAGAAGGTCCAGTGGAGGAAGAAAGACATCAAGGTGAAGAAGATGTTAGTTGATTTCGTAAAGGATCATATTGTTTCGATTGTCTCCAAGTTGAAGACAGCAAGAGATATGTTCAAAACTTTGGAGATGTACGAAATCAACAATACCAGCCGGGCACTTGCATTGAAGCAACAACTTTATCATGTTAAGATGGTGGAAGGAGAATCTGTCATCGCTTACTTCATGAAGATTTCCGAATTGAGAGATCAGCTCTCTACCATTGGTCATATTGTTGATGTCAAGGATTTGACCATGTTGGCCCTTAATGGTCTTCCTTCATCTTGGGAGTCTTACATTCAAGGAATCAGTGCAAGATCGAAACTTCCCAAGTTTGATTGTTTGAGGGCAGATTGTATTCAAGAAGAGTCTAGGTTGGTTGCGAGAGGTATTGGTCGAAGCTCTACAAATGAAGACATTCATGTTCTTTCCGCTCAATCCTCGGAGAAGAAAGGAAAAGGTGGAAAGAAAGGATATTCCAAGAGGAACAGAGATAAAGGAGCTGATGGTGCTCCTGCATTCAAGAAGAAGTGGGACCTCTCCAAAGTCCAATGTTTTCATTGTGACAAGTTTGGTCATTATGCAAAGGATTGTCCCACCAGGCCTAATCAGCATGCTTCATTTGCAGATGTGGATGAGATCTCTCCTCAGAAGGATTCTAGGGAATTTCTATTCTAAGTCATGGGCCTGTGTTAAAGCCGTGAAGGTTGTGTGCTGATCTGAGTGCGAGAGCAGCGTATCTTACTGTGTCCAGCATTTGCATCCATCAAAATATTTAAAGAGATAAGTATTCTTTGTTTGCTGAGTTATATCATTTAGTTGAATCTTGTAATTAGTAAAGAGAGATAGTGGTTTCTCTTGAATTGTGTTCACTAGCATAAGATTTTTTGAAGATTTCATTTATTGCATGCTGGTTGTGAAGATTTCTGAGTGTGACTCTGAAATAAAAAGATAATTGTAATTTTGATGGTATCATTCTCTAATGCATGAACTGTGATAGAGCCTTGAACTCTTGGAGAGAGTTGGTTCTACATGCTAACTGCATAATGCATTCAAGATATCTGTAGTTGTGCAGATTGTCCTTTTGTTGTGCTGAGTTTGGCATTCTCGAAAGGAGTAAAAGATGGAAGAAAGAGTTATATCAAAATTAAATAAAGATAAGTTTCTTTATCCCTTCATTCTGATCTTTTGATATGTTTCTCTTTAGGTTGATTTATTTATTCATGTTTTAACATTATGCATAAATTCTTATGTATTCATGCTATAACCTGAGATAGTAAACTTTGTATGATTCTAGCCTTGATATTTCTTTTGATAGTTATAAATAGTTAGTAATCTCTCTCTAAAAAGCTTCCAGGACAGATCTAGGAGCAAGAAGGTGATGAGAGATTGCTTAGTGATGAAAAGCTTGAGGCATCTTGTGAGGAAGTCATGTCGACCAAAGAAATGATCAAGCGTGAAGTCACAACTTGCAGCCATGGGACTGAGTTGGTGGCTAGAGGGAGTTCACTTCTAGAAGTCTTCTTTGCAAGCTCTAAAGCAGGATCAAGAGGGAGTTCTGTGACTCACTGAGAAGAAGTGAAGGTTGCAGAGTTGCAAGGCCAAGTGTTAAATCCTTAGCTGCTAAGATCAGAATTGCACAAGATAGTCATCTGGATTTGATATTGGTAGCTCCGCAAACCTATTCAGAATAGAGTGATCTGCTATGAGGTCAAGGAGGTCTACCCTGAACTCTCTACAGTACCAGAGGTGTGCACTGGAAAACATTTATCTAAGGCAAGCGTTGCAAGCAATCTTGGACGATGAGGTCAGAAGGTTGATGCAAGTACTTAAAGATTCAGAGGAAGCCTACTATTGATATTTTGAAGAGATTTGGTATGATGGATTGCAAATCCATGTCTACACCTATGGAAACCAACTTGCACAAGTTGAAGGAGGCTGCAGCTAGTTCGGACCTGGTGGATCCCACGATGTACAACCAGTTGATTGGATCCTTGATGTATCTAGTCAATACTAGACATGATATCTGCTATTCAATGAGTGCACTTAGTTCATGTGTGAACCGAGGTAGGTACATCTTGTTGCAGCGAAACATATCCTGAGATACTAGCATGGCATAATTGGATATAGGTTGAGATACTCTTCAGATGTGGATTTGGAGCTGCATGGTTATATTGATTCTGATTGAGCAGGGAGTGTCATTGATCAGAAGAGCACCTTTGGATGTTGCTTCAGTGTGGGATTTGCTATGATTTCCTGGCGCAATAGGAAGCAGTCATCTGTAGCATTGAGTACAACAGAGGCAGAGTATATTGCAGCTTGTGTGGTAGCTCGGGAAGCAGTGTGGCTTCGTAAGCTCCTTGCAGGATTGTTTGGACAATCAATGGAGCCTACTATCATTCATTTTGATAACTAGAGCTGTGTGAAGCTTTCTGTCAATCCTGTGTTTCATAACAGAACCAAGCATGTTGAGATCAAATACCACTATATCATAGATATGGTATTGAGGAAGGCTATACAGTTGAGGTATATTAGCATTGATGAGCAGACGACAGACATTCTCACCAAGCCTCTCTCCAGAATAAAGTTTGTGTACTTTCGAGATAAGCTTGGTATGGTGGAGAATCCAGCCTTAATTGAGAAAGAGTCTCAGTATCAGTGATCCTTTATAATGAGTTCTTCTCAGTGAGAGAAGTTCGAGGTGAAATCCCTTGATAATGAGTTCTTCTCTATAAGAGAAGTTCGAGGTGAAATCCCTTGATTCCACCCTCTGGGAGAGCCATGGTGGATGTCATGTGTGTGACTCCATGACAGCATCATGTGAGAGAGTCTGTGATGATTTTCTTGTACTTGTGTTTTCACCCTCTGGGAGAGCCATGGTGAAAGTCATGTTGAGATGACAACATCACGCAAGTGATGAACACTTGTACATACCATACATAGTTGTAGCCATTATAGTTGATATCACAATGAGGTGATATCTGATATCACGATGAGGTGATATCGTTTCTTTTCCACATATGGTTGTAGCCATTGTGGTAGATATCACGATGAGGTGATATAGTTTCTTTTCCACATATGGTTGTAGCCATTGTGGTAGATATCACGATGAGGTGATATAGTTTCTTTTCCACATATGGTTGTAGCCATTGTGGTAGACATTACAATGAGGTGATGTGTCTTATGCAGTTGGAAGTATTTCTCCCTAGCTGAGAGGGAGTGTTGATGTAATTGCAGCTTCAGGCTTCGTACCTCATTTATATGTGATTATTCAATGTAAAGAGGCACTTCATATGGCAACTTTGTAATTATCTTCTTGGCCGACCTTCCTTGTAAATTGTATTTATTAAATTGAAATTATGATGGCCGACCTTGCATGAAAAGGTGCGACCTCTCTCCTTCAAGTAGTATAAATACAAGATCATTCCACTCCATTTGGGTATCAATCAAGTTCGAGCATTTCTTCTCTTCCAAGTGCAAATTCTTCAAGGGCAGATCAATCAAGTGCAGATTGCGAATTTCTTAAGGGCAGATCTGAGTTACAAGGAAGTGCTGATTACTTGTTATCATTGCATCTTGTGAAGGTGCTGCATATCGGCCTTGAGATTGGCCTCATTGTAAAGAGACTTGTTGCCATTATTGATATATTATAGAGAGATAATTGTTGCTGGGTTTTTCCCCTCAAGAGGAGGGTTTTCCCAGGGTATCTGCTGTGTTATTGTGTCTGATTTTGAATTAATTTTCTGTGCATTACATCTGATCTTAAAACTAACACACACACACACACACACACATATATATATGTTATAAAAATTTGCAAATAGTTTGAGATCTGTAGGTTAGAATATAAATATATATACATGTTTATATATACACACATATATATGTATATATACCTGTATACATATATATACCTGTGTATATATATATAATTATACCTGTGTGCATATATATATATATATATATATATATATCTGACAGCAAAATATGAGTTTTGGAAAATATATTTATTTTTTATTTATTGATTATGATAGACTGGAAATATACGTTGGGAATTAAATAATCAAACTCTATATAATATTTAGAATGAAATGTACTAACAATATGAGAATTAGTGATTTTATTTAATCTACTGGAATGAAAATACTGGAACGTACAACTACAACTAACAATCTAATGCTGTTTGGACAAAATAAATTGCAGAATTAATTATAAACCCTGATGATTGATGTTATGCGGACAACAACAATAAAACTATAAATTCAAATGGTCCCTGATATTACAACTTCCTAAATGTTGATAGAAATATTGCAAGTACAATAAATACTGGCCCCACCCGACCCCAAAGCTGACTAACTTAGCATCAGGAAACCAAAGATGCGGTTGGAATTTTAGGCTGTGGTTGGGTCTTTAAACAGCTAGTCATCATTTAATAACAGAAAATAAAAAGTTCCTATTTAATGTTAATTTTTGCTGATAATTAAATTAAAATAGCAGCATTGAACAATAAGATTATTTTTTAATAAATTTAACAATTAAAACAACAATGAGAATCAATAATTTTGAATGAAATTCAAACTCTTGATATGTTGCTGAAATTTGCTTGCAAATCCAAATTGTTTTCCACTTGAAGCACAAATGCAATCCTTGAGTAGAATTGCCCCAAAGGATATGACGGTTTTTGTACCCAATCCAATATTGAATCCTAGAGGGTTTTCATCCTTAAATGCACTTGAAATTTGAAATTCGAAAATGATGAAGATGAACTATGATGATGAACAATGAGCCTTGACTTCTCTTTTATAGGTGCTTTTCAATGGGCTCTCTATTTGTTTATTTTACTTTTTTCCTCCAAGTATTTAAAAATACTTTTAAATTACATCCAAGGGCCCCTTTTTAAATTAAATTTTCAAATAAAGTGTTAAAAATACTTTGAAAATAAAATTTAAATGGTCTTTTCGAAAATGAAGTAATTGGGCCCACTTAAAAATTAGCGGACATGGCAGAGTTCAATGACAGAGATGAAAGATGTACATTGTATAGTCCTCTTCATTTGTGAGATGACTTATTAAAGTGGGGGACTGTATTATAAAAGTTGATACATATGATCTAACATCAGACTCATCACATTGCACTTGAATTATCTTGGAGTCCATCATCACTGCGATTGGGTGTTTTGTGTGACTTCCCTAAGCCCCCTTTTCTCTTGGCCATTATGTTAAGAGTGATTGAATTGTACCTTAAACTTTTAGAAGCATTTATCTTTAAAAAATTGTGTTTTCTCATGATAAATCATTTATCACTGCCTCTGCTGCTTTTGTCCTCAAAAACTTGTGATTTTTTATTATGTCAATGCATTTCTGCCTGTTTTTTGACCATTTAACTGTTAATATATTGTGATAAAAAATAAACCATGATTTTTTGGTAAGTAATTGTGATTTTTTCTGCTTAAAAACCCCATCTGTAATTTCATGGTTAGGTTTTCTGGATTTTTTCGATTTTGTGGCATTTTTTTTCTGGTTTTCCCTAACCTTTACCTAACCATAACTGTAACCATAACCCTATTCAAAAATTTCGAAATTTTCCTGATTTAATTCCAATAAAATATAAATTGAAAAAATCTTTATCTTTTTGTTTGCTGAGTTATTCCTGAGAAAGAATTTTGCTTCTGTACATTTTTCATCCTTTTGTATCTTCATTATATGATGTCCTTGGTAGCTTTTTCATTTTTCTTCTCATACTGCAGCTGCATTATGCACTTCCTTGTACTTGACTGTACGTGTATTTATCTATAGCCTCACCAATCAGCTCTGTTAATAATGGGCACTGGACACTAACGGCATACCATATTACTATTTGCTTTATATTCATCATTCAAAGATGCATCTATAATTTCATTAAGCTTGTTAATGAGATTGGTCAAGCATTTTTTGATTGCTGATATAGATGTTAATAGATTTGTACATACAAGATTTTATTGCTGACAAGTTGAGGTTTAAATTCTGTATACTGCAAAATACTTTTATTTTACTCTTAATAAAAAACAAGGTCTTCAGATATACTTTTATATGAACTCTTGATGATGCTTTTAACCACCCAGAATTATCAGCAGAGATGTCCATTTCATGGATGTGGGCCTGGAATCTGATTGTCACCCTTTGCCTGTGAGCCTATATTACTGTCACTGTGCAGTCTTAAGCATAAAGGATATGTTTCCCACTTCTTTAGAGGATGGGTTTGGATTGGGGATGGTGGAGAGGAAGTTAAGGGTGATTACCCTCAAGACTTGCCCTCTTGCAGAACTGATTTTATCCCTTACCATTTGTTGCTTGTAGGGGATGCCTTTATGTCCCATGGATGATATCCTCTGTCTGAGCCCTTAGCCTTTTCAGACTTCTTCACCATAAACATTTTGCTTTTTCCAGATGCAATTTCTTTGCACTGTGCTTTATTGTCTTCGGTGCAGATTTTGGTAACATACACAAGATAAATTGTTTAAAGCACTAGTCGATGGATTTTATTAGAATTTCTTTTCCTTAATAACATATTTTATCATGTGGTTTTTGTTGATGATTGCTTTTAAGTTCTTAACTTCTTGCCTTTGATTGTAGGTTACTTTTAAGTTCTTGCTGCTAATTGTTTAAGTTAGCATGAATTTGTGAATTAAGGATTCTGGAAATATGTAAAAATGATTTTCCACAAATATATGTTTCTTATGACCAGAGTCAATTCTGATTTTCTTTAAGAGTCTTGTAATATTTTCCAACTGTGGAGGTATCTGTACTTGTGTATATTTGTCTTCAACTTTTGGGTCCTTAAGTAAAGTTGAAACTTGAAATACAACATGATATTTACACAAAGGCTTTGTCAGTGAGTGCAACAAAATCTTTGCTGTTGACATCACACATTTTAATTATTTTTCATGTTTACCTTTAAAACCAGACTTTGTCTAAGCATGTATATTTCTTATGAAGGTGTCGTCTGGAAGAACCTTACAAATGGCTAGTTGTATTCATTGTCCCATTGTGGAAAAAGTTATTCCTAAAATTTTATTTCCCTGCTTTTTACAGGCCATAGAAAATGGTATTGGTTATGGAGGATGGCTACATGGAGAGGCAATAGCTGCAGGAACGGTAAAGCTAAGATGACCTCATTTGACTTATTTTCATTAGATTGCATTTTTTAAAGGTGTGTTTCCATATAATTAATAATGATGCAATTCTTCCTTAGGTGATGGCAGCAGATATGTCATATCGCCTAGGGTGGATTGATGACGTGTTACCAAACCGAATACTTAAGTTACTTAAGCAAGCTAACCTTCCTACCACTCCCCCTGAAGAAATGACAGTGGAAAAATTCAAAAATATAATGGCAGTAAGTTCTTTTTGAGAGGAATGTTAAGTACTTTTTTGGTAGTTAGGCAATTGAAATCTGTTAAATAAAACTTTTTGTGTACCTTACTATTTGGTTGTAGGTGGATAAAAAGGTGGCTGATGGATTGTTACGACTCATTCTCCTCAAGGGACCCCTTGGTAACTGTGTCTTTACAGGAGATTATGATCAGAAGGCTCTTGATGATACCCTTCACGCTTTCTGCCAAGCTTGACTTTAGATTAAGATAGTCATATAACCTCTGGCTAAGTTTCCATTCCAACAAAGTTGATCTGCTTAAGCAGTGGGTTTACCATAGTTATTCACCTATTTAGGCATTTGGCACTACCCACTATAGGTCTACCTTTCTGCCAATTGGAGTGTTAACCCTGCTCACAATTTATATAAATCAAAAGAGTTTCCGGAAGAACATTGTTAAATGTTAATTATCTGATATCAACTCATTTTTTTCAACTGTCCATATTTTCTGCAATTCAATCTTTGTAGAGTGGGTATAATAGTATTGCTGTTCTGGAAGATGGTTTAGCAAACAAATTGGGTTATACCAATAATTTACATTCATTTCAAAAGGAAGCTCATTTTGAATGTTTGGAATTCTTGTGAACGAGACTTATTGAATTATAATGATCATGGCTTTTGATGAAATTGATCTTGGAATTCGTTCTTTCTTGGGTCTAGATATTCTTCTTTCCAGGAAGTAGTAGAAAGTGTCCCATTTATAAAATTTTGTGCCTTTGAAATGAAATTCCACTGTTATATTTCTTTCCAATATGCTGAAGCACTTTTTAAAAGAGTGCTGAAACTGCAGCTGCAGGACAAAGCAGAGTTGTAAAGATTTTTATTATGCATGTAAACGCTCTTCCTGATTAGATCTTTATAAAATGGAAAGAAAAGAAACTTGTAGGAAAAAGTGATGGAAGAAATTATTTCTCCCCAATCGCCCTACAATTTTTTTTATAGAATATGTGCAATTTAACCTTCTCTTTTCTGTCAAACATGTTAGACCATTTCTCCCATGAATTTTTCCATATTATTGTGTAGCTTAACTTGATCATAATGTAGTTGTTAGCTTTGAGACAACTACTACTCGTGTGTTAATACCTTCCAGCATTTTATAACTTATAATTGTAAAGAAAAATTGTAACTCTTCTAAGATTCTCCTTCAAAGTGTGGATTACATTTACCCATTCCTTTATAATTGATTGTTTTTGATTAAGGTAAAATGGGATTTTGAAAGGGCCATATACAAGAAGGAAGATAAGGCAATAAAGCTCAACAAAACAACAAAGGGCAACTATGAGAAACCAGTAGCAAAATAACTACACAACAACAAAAATCAGCTATCAAATGGGCAATACAATACCCAACAGACGATCAACCCAAGGTCAGGGTGGTTTGAAGCCAAATTGTTCCAAGGATCTTTAATTAACCTCAACCATCTTGTCCAAAAATCCTTTTGCACAAATCTCCCTTTTTTGGAAGAGCCAGGAAGATCTAGAGGGCCACAAGCAATCCTAACTGCCGACCCCAATTTCCCACTTTGAACCTCCATCACAGCCCTACAATCTTTAGGGGCTCTCCCCCTACTTCCTTCCTTTTGCACATCCTCAACGGTGGTCTTGTAAGCATCATTAACAACCAGCACTTGGTCCTTTTTTTGCCAAACGGGATGGTATTTCTTGTTGCTTGGGCAAACAACATCAACATGGCCTGCTTTGAGGCAAGAACGCAAAATAACCCAAGAGTTTTCAAAAATTCAATATGTTGCACCCAAAGTACCCAGCTTGGATGTAACTGTTGGGAAATTGTTGTCATTGATGTCAAAGGTGGTTTGGTGTAGTTTGGTGGCCCCAAAAATTATTTATTTATTCATATCCTGGGTCGCACCCGCTCTTGGAGTTTAAAATAAAAATTCAAAATAAATTTTGAAGGAGTTTCTTGCCTAGGCCGACCCTTCCTAGGTAGGCGCCCATTTTAGGGCTGTTTGCTTTTAAAAATGATAAAAAAATAAAATAAAATAAAAATTTGGTGGCTGCTGGGCTGACCTGATTTTAGGTGCCCAAATTTGAAGGGTTTAAAAATAAAATTAAAAGAAATCTTGCTGGGCCGACCTTGTTGAAGGGATATGACTATTGATTGAAGGTGCATCTTGAAGATATACAAGTAGAAGGTTGTTGTGGATCATTTAAGCATCCATTCATTGAATATCTTTCATATTTCTAGGGCAGATTTAAGCACACTGTAAGTGCAGATCTGAGGAGTTCATGTGAAGCAATTTTTGAAGATTATTCCAGATGCTATGAGCAAATTATATCAGACATTATGAGCAGTCAATTCTTAGAATTTTAGCAGTTTGTTTCAGACCCCTTTTGAGCAGAAATTTTGAAGTGTATGAGCAGACATTGAAAGTAATTTATTGCAAACATTAAGGGTGAATAAGTGCAGACCTTTGAGCAGAGTTTCTTGCAGAATATAAACAGATTTAAGAAGCAATTTTTGGGTAGATTGGTGAAGGCCATTAGAACTGATTGAAGAAGGGGGTCAATAATTTATATTTTATTCTTTTGGAGGTTGGTGCCTCATTCTCAAAGAGATCGATGTCTCTTGCTGAGTTGGTGCTTAGTGGAGGGGATTTGTGTCTCCCTTGGGTTGGTGCCTATGAAGTTGTAAGATTTCTATAAAAGCAATATTTTTCCATGGTTTTCTCTCGCAAGGGTTTCCATGTAAAGTCGCGTGTGCATCTTGTGTTCTAATTTGCCAGATCTTACTTGTGTGGATGTTTTGATTATTGCTTATGATTACCAAAATTATAAATTGAAAAATTTGTTCTTAAATTGATTCACCCCCCCCTCAGTATAAGTGTGTGTGTTTCTTCAATTGGTATTAGAGTAGGTTCCTTCAAAAAAGCCTAACTGCTTGAAGGAAAGATCTTAAGAACACACATGGCAGGTCAAGAAGGGTTTTCCTCAAGCCGAGCACCATTGTTTGATGGAAGCGACTATGCTTTTTGGAGTATGAGGATGTACATTTATTTGATGGCCCATGGATTTGATATATGGCAATCTATTATGGATGGTTATGTGGCACAAACTACTCGACCAATGGATCAAGCTGAAAAGAGGGCTAGTGAAAACAATGCTAAAGCTATGAATGCAATTCTAAGTGGTCTAACTGAATCAGAACTTGTCAAAGTTATGCAATGCACATCGACAAAAGAGCAGTGGGATAAGCTTCAAAGGACTTATGAGGGAGATGACAAAGTGAAAAAGGTAAAGTTCTGAACCCACAGGAAACCATTTGAGAGTTTGAAGATGAAGGGCGAAGAGAATGTTGCCGCCTACTTTCTCCATGTGGATAAAGTCGTAAATACCATTTGTGGTCTTGGAGAAAAGATTGAGGATGAGGTTGTTGTGCAAAAGGTTTTAAGATCTCTACCCATGAGATTTGATGCGTAAGTTTTTGCCATTGAAGAAATGAAGGATCTAAGCACTTTGAAGATGGATGAGTTACATGGCATACTTACCGCTTACAAAATGAGGACTGAGAAAGGAACATCATCAAAACATGAAGATGCCTTTAAAACATCAAGAAGGATGAAGAACAAAGGACCCATATCAAGTGAAAGTTCAAGCGATGAGGAAGAGGCTAACTTTGTGAAGAAATTCAATAAAGGAACTATCAAGCGAAAAGGTAAGTATACTCTTAAATGCTTTAATTGTGGTAATATAGGTCATTTTGTTGCCAAATTTCCATAGGTTGGAAGTGATAGCAGTGAAGAAGAAGTATATTATGACAAGGGAAAAGGCAAGAAAAATCATTATAACAAGAAGTCCACTCAAAGGAAATCCGAAAAGAAGAAGAATTTCCAAAGACACAAGAAGAGCCTATATGTTCAAGGAAGCAATAGATCGTCCAAGGAAAGTGATGAAAGTTCCTCCGAAAGTGATAGAGAAGAAATTCTCTTCATGGCCATGGAAACAAAAGAAGAAGCTCCAAGGTGTGAAGACAAAGGGAATGAAGAGATCGAAAGAGAGAAAGATACTATAGCAAATCTTGAGGAAGAACTTACTGTTGCCATAGACGAAATCAAAAGTTGAAAAACCAAATTCAAGAAGACAGTGAAAAGTCCAAAAAGATAATTTTGGATTTGAAGACTCAAGTTGAAGAAGCCAAACACATTGAAGATGTCTTAAAAGATCGGCTAAAGGCAAAAGAATTAGAGTGTGAGAAGCTTGAGTTTGAAATTGTTTCCTTGAGAAAGGAGCTAGAAAAGACTAAAGATCAGTTTAACATAAATATAAAGTTTGATAAAAGTTTTCAAATGTTAGAGGACCTTATCTACTCACAAAGATCACCATTCATCAAAAGAGGTCTTGGTTTTTATAGTTCACAGATGTCGAAAAGTAAGAATTATGTTGCAGCCCTCAAAAGTTCCAACAAAGAGGAGGTGAACAAAGAAGAGAATAAAAGGGAAGAAAGCAAAAAGGAGGTGAACAAAGAGGAAAACAAGGAGGATAAAACCTTACAGTTTCAAAGAACTAACAAGGACAACCTCAAATGGTCCTTTCCTCAAAGGAAGCCACACAACCAAGTTTCAATATTCTTTCCATGGTTATTGCTTTTCATGTAACCAGTTTGGGCATAAAGCAGAAAATTGTAGACTTCGCACAAGGAATGATTTTGAATTCATGAAGAGGAATTATAATTCATTTTCTCCTCTAATGGATTATAGCATTATATGCCACAAATACAACAATTTTGGGCACACAACATGTTTTTGTAGAACTATTTTCTCGAACCTCTGAGACAAAATAAGGTTAAGGATGTTTGCAACGATAAGAAGGATGAGTCAAAAAAGGTTTGGAAAAAGAAGGAACAAGAAATGAAAAGAAAAATCCATGCTTGTACAAGTTGCACTACATGCTCAAGATGAGAAAGACAAATGGTATATTGATAGTGGTGGTTCAACCCACATGACTGGTGACAAAAGCAAATTTCTCTCTAAAGAAAGTAAATGAAGGGTGAAATTTGGGGATAATGCTACAACAAGCATAAAAAAAGAAGGCACACTTAGTCTGGATAATGGAAGAACTAAAACTGAGGATGTCTTATATGTTGAAAGACTAAAGCATAATCTCCTAAGTGTGAGTCAGTTGTGTGACCAAGAGCACACTTTCATGTTCCATTTTGAAGGATGCAAAATTATGAAAGAAGGAAATTTGATAGCCGATGCTTATAGAATAGATGGTAATCTAATATGTTCTCAATGAAGTCTATAGTGAGAAATGTTATATGGGAAAAGAAGATGAGAGTTGGTCGTGGCATAGGAGGATGTGACATTTGAACTTTGACAACATTGTGAAGATCAGCAAAAAGCAAGCCGTAAGAGACATGTCGAAGATAGCAAAACCTTCGAACATCATTTGCAATAGTGTCAATATGGAAAACAAACAAGGGCAAGCTTCAAATCTAAGGAATATTCTACAATGAAGCCTTTGGAACTTGTCCACATTGATTTATGTGGGCCAACAAGGACAAAAAGCTTGCAAGGTGAGAATTATTTTATGTTATTGATTGATGATTATTCCAGGATGACTTGTGTAGCTTTTCTTAAAGAAAAATTTGAAGCAATTAAGAAGTTTAAGGCATTCAAAGCCCTAGTAGAGAATGAAACAGGGTTGAAGATCAAATGTCTTAGATTTGACAGAGAAGGAAAATTTACCTCAAATGAATTTGAAGAATACTATGAAAGGCATGAGATAAAGAGACAATATTCAACTGCAAGAAATTCACAACAAAATGGAGTAATTGAGAGAAAGAATAGAACAATTCAAGGTGATGGAAGTTTTCTTGTCATTGATGAGATTGTCGGCAACATGAGCATGTGCATATATGTTGTTGTCAGTGATGTCAACATTGACGTACAACTATTTGATGAGCATGATTGAATGTAGTACTGTAAGTAATGACAATCCAATATAGAGGTGCAAATGAGTTGGTTTGGTGCAGAGCAAATGTGTTGGATATTTGTCTAAGTCCTAGAGTACAATTTTCAATGTACAATGAACCAGTTTTGAGGTTCACATTGCTTCGCCATGAAGAATCTTGTTATGCAGTTCTAAGGAAATTTTGGTGTATGTTGGAGGAATCTAAATCCAAAGTTTCATGTCTTCATGTCCTCTGGTGTCGAAGATAGAGTTGATAGAGTATCAGGTTTGCCAGTGACATATAGCCAAATTTTACAGAAGAAAGAATGTGAAGGTTGACTTGGTAGAGAAGAATGATCCAATGAATAAGGTTGATTATGTAGAGATAAAGAAAGAGATGAACAAGATATGGAAAAAGAAAGAGGAGAATGAGGTTAAGAATGAGTTTGTGCCAGCTTTTGGTGCAGATGTTTCCTCTAGAAACTAAATGAAGAGCTTTGGATTAGGGGGGGTTTTAACATACAATCATTAAGCCCTTGCCAAAGATATGGTGTTGATGCCTTCAACATGTTGATACAAGGTGTAGGTTGACATGCTTGACCTATTGGTGAAATCATCAGTGAAAAATCTTTTGTTACGAAGATTTGCAAAGAGTTTGAAGGTGACTGTGTCATTATAGTTGGGGTTCATAAACTTTTGACCTAACTTCAAATTAATGAAATTAATGCGTTTTAGGTCATCCAAAAGTGTTTATAAGTGATTTCACTTATGAAAAAGATCATTTGCATTGGAGTGCTTGAAGATTGAAGATAAAAGAAGAGGCGAGTTGAAGCGATTTAAAATTTGTGCATGGAAACCCTAATTGAAAGAGATCTAAAGGTATTTACAGTTTTTTGCTTTGCCCTAAGTTTCAAAAGCATTTCAATTGTATTGCAAGATGTATACCCCACAAGTAGTAAAGGTTGTGGACCGATGACCTAAATTCAAGAAGCATCTTGATAAATCAAAAGTGATGGATCTAGAAGGTGCATTTTCACATGTTCCTTTTGGGGTTATGCATATTGAGGATATAAGGATGTATATTCATGCAAAATTGGAAGAATACAATCATGTAGAGTTGGGATAAGTGTGGGTTAATGAGCTTATCAATGAAGATTTTGAGTTGAAACTCGAGCATGGAAGTCTAACGAAGAAGAAACTCGATGTTTGGAATTACTTCCCTATCTTTTGCTATGTGAATGAATGGGTGAGATACACATTGAGAAGAACCCATGACAAATTCATCTGGTTAGACCTACCACACACGATTAACAAAGAAGCCATTATGGTTGTGATAGGGTTATGTTCTGAAGGACCAGTTCCGACTCTTAAATCGATGAAAAATGAAGCGGTGATGAAATTAACTGGTGCAAAATTTGACAAGAGAGCCCTGACAATTAAGGACATTGAAGATCTGACAATTAAGTATGCCTCTATGATGATTGGATACAAAGTTTTCTTCACAAATAGAGAGAATTCAATTTCTACTACTACAATCAATACAACATATGAGATGGTGAAGAAAGGAATGGATTATGACTTATGTGAATTGTTAAGGCTACAATTGTTAGAAAACTTGCAAAAGACTAAGGACTCCTGATACCCCTTCAACTATGGTACCTTGATTATATTCTTATTATTTTACTTTCTTAGAGAAATGCCTAGTGTAAGGAATGTGGTGTGGTTAGACAATGTGCCTGTAGCTAGACAAATCAAAGATCATATGTTGAGATATCCAGATTCAACATCTAAAGATGAAGAAGGCACACATAGTGGAGATGATGAAACTACCAAAGCGCCTTGCAGAGAAATCCAAAGGCATATCTAGTCCTCTAATAGGTGCCCCCAGTGCTAGAAGGTTAGGTAGGACCTCTACCCCCTCTCTGATTGTTGCGATGTCCTCTGGGACTAAACCTATAGTTGATTTGAAAAGGAAAGAATCTTCCAGTGCCCCTGCAAAACAACAAAGTGCTTTGCAAAGGAGAGAAAAGAGAAGGCAAGGAGATAACAATATGTAAGTGTAAATGTTGATGATAAGGAAGAAGAAGAACAAGAAGGACAATAGTTAGTTCGGAAGAGAAAAACCAGTGTCTCTCAAGTAGAGACAAGTGTAAAGAAAGCACAAATTGATATTGTAGATATTGAAAGTGAGGCAAAAGTGGAGAAAGAGAAATAAGATTTCATGATTCATATGAGGAAGAAGCCTAAGTCCGGAAAGGAGAATTGTCTCCTAAAGGAAAAGAAAAGAAAGATAATTCCCCTCCGATAAGGAAACATAGTCCCGAAGGAGGAAAAATAGATTATGAAGGAAAATAGAAGAAATGCATAAAAGAAATACACAAATAATATTATACCTTCATAGTCACCCTCCTCATGGATTGAGCTCACAAGATGCACCCATGTCTTGTAGATTTTCTCAAGTGTTGATAGTGGATGTGGTTGCTCAATATTTTAGCAACATGATATTAGAATGGGAGAAGTTGATGAAAATGGGATGGGAAGCCTCTCATTTATATAAATGAGATGGGATAAATCAAGGGTCAAGATTGATTGGTTGATGGAGGGTTGAGATTAAAAGAGAGATAGGGTTTGGATCAAGGTTGAGAGGAGTATTAGCCTTGTGACACAAGGGGGAGGAGGTGTGATGGGGAAGTTTGCTCACACATGTGTGAGCACACATTGGGAAGAGTGTGTGTAAGAGGTAGGGTGGCTCATAGGGTGGCTTGTGTAAGAGGTTAGTGGGGATATGTGAGATGTAGGAACTTAAAACTAGGAAATAATACTAATGAGGATTAGGGATGAGGGTTAGATCAATTAATCAAGGATTAATTGATTTAATGAGGATGGGTTGAGTTAATAAATCAAAGGTTTATTAACTTGTGTGGAGTTAAAAATTGGAGAATGGTTTGATGAGGATTAGGAAGTGGATAAGGTTAATTAATCAAGGATTAATTATCCTAAGTGGGGTCAGGGGATTTTAGAGGAATGTGGAGAAAGGTTAGCTTTAATAAAATAAATGTAGATTTATTTAATTAAAGGTGGTGGATAAAGGTAATGGGGGAATTAATTAAACAAATAATAGATATTTATTTAACTAATTATTAGGATAAGGGAAATAGGTTAAATTAAATAAATAACAAGTATTTATTTTATTAAATATTATTTTAGGTGTCTACAAGTCCTATGAAATTAGATGCACTATTTAATGGCATAGTTGAGCATGATATGTTGGAACAAACTATTGCATTATATCCCATTGCAGATGACACTGATAAGTTAACAATAGAAGACTCAATAGTTAGGTATATAGTAACATTTGATGTCAGCATGAAGAATATAGAAAATCAATTGCCTAAAGATTTGGGAGGTGCATTATATGCAAGAAGACAGGAAGCATTTGATGAAGATGCTAGAATGAGAACATTTTCTTTGGAGAAGGCTAGTGCTTCTTTTTCAGTTGAGGACATAGCTAAATTAGCTCAATTGTATAATAAAGAATTCAGGACTAAGCAATTGGTCAATACCTTGATGAGTAGGGACAAAGAAGATATAGAGAGGTTGAGAAATGAGACAATGGAAAAGGTTGCTAATCTGGAAAACAAGTTAGGAATGTCTTTGGATAGTGAAGAACAATTGCATGATGATTTGTTTGTCTCTGAAGTGAATGAACCAGAAGGTGCACAATAGGAGCATGATTTAGAACATGAGCAAGTAGTTGAAAGAGAAAATGTGCAAGAAGATGTTACTAATAATACACCTTTGGTAGAAGAAAATATTGTTGAAACATAAAAGGATGGTGAAATGTAGAAGGAGGAAGCACAAACAAAGCATAACACACCTCCTTTGGACACAAAGAAAACTGTAGAGTAAGAAGAGGTCATATAGGACAACTCAGAGAATACAAAGGTGCAAAAGACTAAAGACTTGCCTCTCGTGGAAGATAAAGAGTCTTTTAAACAAGAGAAGAATGCTAAGGAAGTCTCCAACATTAGTGACAAGGAAAAAGATAATGTGAAATCATTTGAAGAATATAAGACTAAAGATGAGTTTGGTAATACAGATAAGGAGAAGGATGATGGGAAAACTAAAGAATGCATTGGTGACAAGGAAAAGGCTGATGAAAAGAAGGATGAAGAAAGTGTGAATATGGTTGGTGAGTCCTCCGAAGCCTCTAGAGCCTCCAGAGATTCCTCGAAAAGCTTATTAGATATGCAACTCTAATTCCAACCGGTAGTATCAATGCAGTTTCTACATATCCCAATGCAACAAGGACAAGTTGACATGGATAAGATATCTCCCTTGCACAAACTACAACTTAGTGATGCATTTCACGCCTCCACAAGAAAGGAGATCTTGCAGACTCACCAAAAGAGTGTTGAGATGATTGATGAGGTGGTGAAAGTGCTACAAGAAAGATTCCTCGGTGCAAATATTGACAATTCTTTATCCGGTGTACCACAACTGAGGTTACTCCTTGACTCATTCAGAGAATATTTTGCTGGTTTAGAGGAGAAATTGGAAAAGGAGGTAAATAAGAAGGTAAATGAAATAAGGTTGGCAGATGTTTTAGACAAGTGTGCTACTTCATATAGTAAGCTGCAGAACAACCTTAAGGATGTTCAAAATTATGTTGAGGAAGCAAAGATTTTGTTTGAAATGGCCCAACTCCACAAAGAACATAAAGGATGAGATGGACTCCATTGAGTCTCATATTTATAAGGCCTTCAAAGCATATGATCCAAAAAATTATGCAGTTAGAACTACAAGGTTGACAATAGAGAATTTTATGAACAATTCTTTCAATTGCAAGAACAAAATGAAAAGATTATAATACAATTCAGTCAACTCAAAGACCTGGTAAATGCTAGATTTACACCCTTGACCTGTGCTCTGGCTAATGCAGAGAAGGTTGTAAGGTTGAATTCGATACCTAGTAGTCCAGACAAAGGTGAAGAACTCCTCATGCATTTTGAGACCTAGTGTTGCATGCTTGGCTTTGTCAAGAAGGATTGGGAAGATGAAAAAAAGGATTGGGAGGTACACCTTGCAAAATTGAAGGTGTCATACAAAAGAGTTTTTCCTTCTAGTTGATTGTGTACATTTCTATTCCATTTATACAATTTCAAATTTCATTGCATATATGTGGAAGATAGTGGATAGTACAACAATGCAAGTTTTGGTCATTTTTGATGGATAACATTGTTAAGTGGAGTTACTCTCATGTGTGTGTGTGTGTGTATTAGTTAGGGGGATTAAGTATGTATGCTTGAATAGTGTGCCCTTTACCATTGATGTCAAAGGGGGAGAGTAGTTGAGAAAACAATTGGTTGGAGAGTATTTTAGAGAATATCTAGAGAAGAATTTTGGGCATATTGCCATCAATGACAAAGGGGGAAATTGATGTAAGTTTTCTTGTCATTGATGAGATTGTTGGCAAGATGAGCATGCACATATATTGTGTTGTCATCGATGTCAACATTGATGTACAACTATTTGATGAGTATGACTGAATGTAGTACTTTTAGTAATGTCAATCCATCATAGAGGTGCAGATGAGTTGGTCTAGTGTAGAACATATGTGTTGGATATTTGTCCCAAAGTATAGTTTCAGTGTATAGTGAACTAGTTTTGAGGTCCGCATTGCTTCGCCATGAAGAATATTTTTATACAGTTCTAAGGAAATTTTGGTGTATGTTGGAGGAACCCAAATCCAAAGTTTTGTGCCTTTATGTCCTTCGATGTTGAAGATAGTGTTGACAGAGTATCAAGTTTTCCAGTGAAAGTGTTTCTGATGTAGAGTACATGATTGGAATGCTTTGCATTCCACTGTGGAAGAATATTTGGTTATGCGGTTTTGTGGGAGTGCTTACAAGTGTTAGAAGTATGAGTGGTCCAAGTGGGAAGTGTTTTGCTTGTTCAAAAATTATGTTGTGAGTGAACAAATGGTTCATGTCACTAGTCTTTACTATTTGATGCTGAACTAAAGAGTTTAGGGTTGTGCAAAGTTAAAATATGAATTGAGCGAACTTAAGGGAGTAATTATAGGTCCCTACCAACCTATTTTTATGTGTTATAAGTTTTAGTTTATGTTATGAGGTGTGTATGGTTGGATCTTGAGTTGATAGGTTGGCGTATTACATGTTTCATCTAAGTAGGTCGACCTAATTGATGTTGTAGGTGTTTGTGAATGAAATTCATATAAATGTAAGTTCATTTTGATGTTGTAGAGATGATGTGTGTAGTGTAGAAAAAGTGTGATGCGAACTCCTAAGAAGAGTATGCGAATGTGATGTGAAGAAGAGCACAATGGGTGTGAGTGTTGAGAAACATGAAGTGTGTTAAGTCTGCATATTGAACTTTAGTGAAACTATCTCCAACATATTGCAGATGCATTGTATCAGTTCAAATCTTGGCAGTGAGCCACCCTTTCTTCTTTCTCTCTTATTCTCTGGATAGTGAGTCCACCTGGTAATGAGCCTTTCTGTAATATCTTGTAATTGGTTATAATATATTGTGAGATAATCCTCACCATGGTTTTTCCATGTAAATTTGGTGCTCTTGTGTTATGTGATGTGATGCATATTTTAATTGCTTCATTTCATTTCTACAAATTGGATGAAATGTTTTGAATACATGCTTAAGTGATTTCAGAGAATATTGATTAACCCCCCTCTCAATATTCTGGGTGTTCAACACAAGGAATGGATAGAGCCATGCTAAATGAGTCCAATATATCTTATGCCTTTTTGAAAGAAGTGGTTCATATAGCTGTCTATATTTTAAATCGAGTACAAATCAAGGTGAATAACAAAAAAAATCCATATGAACTTTCGAAGGGAAGGCTTGCATCAGTAAATTACTTCAAGGTTTTTGGAAGCAAATGCTATATAAAAAGAGATGAGGAAGATTTGGGAAAATTTTATTCCAGAATTGATGAAGGTATCTTCCTTGGATATTCCACAAGGAGCAAAGCTTATAAATGCTATAACAAGATATTGCACAAAGTTTTTGAAAGTGAAAATGTGAGGGTTGATGAAGAAAGGCATCAAAAGGGGTTAGTACAAGAAATTGATTATCAAAAGGAAGAGAATTACAAAGAAGAAGAAACATAGGAAGAAATTGAAAATTGAGAAGTTGAGCAAAGAAATCTGAAGGCTCCATCAAAGGCACCACCCAAGACACCATCTAGATTTGTTCAAAATAACCATCTTGAAGATATAATTATTGGAGACAAAGACACATAAATTTAAACAAGAAGACGACTTTCCAATACAACAAAAATGCAAATCTATGTTTACTTTCCAAAATTGAACCAAAGAACTTTTCAGAAGAAAGTGAAGACAAATACTGGATCAAGTCTATGGAAGAAGAATTGGATCAAATAGAGAAGAATGAAACTTGGGAGCTTGTCCCAAGACCTTAGGACAAGAATGCCATTGTAATCAAGTGGGTTTTTCAAAACATGCTAAATGAGGATGAGGAAGTCACAAGGAACAAGGTAATACTTTTGTGCAAAGGCTATGCATAAGTTGAAGGAATAGACTTCAAAGAAACATTTTCCCCTGTTGCATGATTAAAGGCTATTGGAATCTTCTTAGCTCTTGCAAGTTTCAAGAATTTCAAAGTTTATCAAATAGACATCAAATCAACCTATCTAAATAGAAATTTGGAAGAGGATGTGTATATTGAACAACCTGAAGCATTCATTCTATCAGAGAATGAGGATTATGTTAGTATATTGAAGAAGGATCTATACGAACTAAAGCAATACATAAGGGATTGGTATTCGAGGTTAGACAAGTATCTTCAAGGGCAAGGCTTCAAAAGAGGAATTGCAAATAGAAACCTGTACATTAAGAATGAAGGAGATAAGTTGATTGTTGTGGTATATGTCGATGACATCATTTTTGGGGGCAACAATGATAAGATGTGCCAAGACTTTGCCTCCAACATGCAAAAGGAATTTGAGATGTCCATGCTAGGTGAGATATCTTTCTTGGGTTACAAATATCTTAGTTGGATAAAGGGATCTTTGTTTCTCAAACCAAGTATGTCAAAGAGATGTTAAAGAAATTTAGAATGGAAGATTGTAATCAAGTAAGTACTCCTATGGTTACTAGTTACAAATTAAGAAAAGATGATGATTCTCCTGTAGTAAATTAGACTATGTATAGATCTATGATTGGAAGCTTGCTATATTTAAAAGCTATGAATCCTGACATTATGAAAGTAGTTGGTTTGGTAGCACGGTTTTAGAAAGCCTCGAAAAAAATCCATGTTAATATAGTCAAGAGAATATTGAAATGTTTGAAGGGGATTATGGATTTTGAATTGTGGTATCCAAGGGGTGAATACTTCACCCTTGCGACATATACGGATGTGGATTGGGTAGGCAGTGTTGATGACAAGAAGAGCATTAGTGGAAGAGCTTTCTTTCTCATAAATTGCCTTGTTCTTGGTTAAGCAAGAAACAAGCATCAGTTTCCCTATTTACAATAGAGGAAAAATATATTGTAACAACTTGTTGCACATAGGTTTTATGGATGAAATAGACTTTGAAAGATGTTAAGTTTGAGTATGAGCATCCCATTCTCATACTCTGTGATAATATGAGTGCCATCAACATATCAAACAATCTAGCTATACACTCCAGGACAAAGAATTCTTTGATTAAGTATCATTTCTTAAGGGAGCAAGTACTTGAGAAGAAAGTAAAGTTGGAGTATATTTTTACAAAGGACCAAATTGCAGATATTTTCATGAAGCTTCTTCCAAGGGAGACTTTTGAGTACCTAAGGGAGAACTTGGCTAAGGGAGAACTTGGAAGTGGTGTCACTCTCATCCATTTTCTAAGTTTCTTCAATAGAAGAATTTATTCAGGGGGAGCTATTCATTGTCTTATTGAATTAGCCCTAGATACCCTTTTCCATTGATGTCAAAGGGGGAGGAGTAGAGTCAGGGGGAGCAATTCCATCAAGAGGAGAAGTATGATCCTATTGCATTTCAAGATTGTTTCTTTGCAAGGTTTCCATCAGTGACAAAGGGAGAGATTGTTGGAAAATTGTTTTCATTGATGTCAAAGGTGGTTTGGTGTAGTTTGGTGGCCCCAAAAAATTATATATTTATTCATATCTTGGTCACCCCCCCTTGGAGTTTAAAATAAAAATTCAAAATAAATTTTTGAAGGAGTTTCTTGCCTAGGCCGACCCTTCCTAGGTAGGTGCCCATTTTAGGGCTATTTGATTTTAAAAATAATAAAAAACAAATTATATTTATTTTTGGTGGCTGTTGGGCTAACCTAATTTTAGGCACCCAAATTTGAAGGGTTTAAAAATAAAATTGAAAGAAATCTTGCTGGGCCAACCTTGTGAAGGGATATGACTATTGGTTGAAGGTGCCTCTTGAAGATGTGTAAATAGAAGGTTGTTGTGGATCATTTAAGAATATTTTTATCGAATATCTTTCATATTTATAGGGAAGATTTAAGCAGACTATAAGTGTAGATTTGAGTTCATGTGAAGCAATTTTTGAAGATTATTTTAGATGTTATGAGCAAATTATCAGACATTATGAGTAGTCAATTCTCAAAATTTTAGCAGTTTGTTTTAGACCCCTTTTGAGAAGAAATTTTGAAGTGTATGAGCAGAAATTGAAGGTAATTTATTGCAAACATTAAGGGCGAATAATTGCATACCTTTGAGAAGAGTTTCTTGTAGAATATAAGCAAATTTAAGAAGCAATTTTTGAGTATATTGGTGAAGGGTTTCAGAGCTGATTGAAGAAGGGGATTGACAATTTATATTTTATTCTTTTGAGGGTTGGTGCCACATTCTTAAATATATCAGTTTCTCTTGCTAAGTTGGTGCTTAGTGGAGGGGATTGGTGCCTCTTATGGGCTGGTGCCTATGAAGTTGTAAGAAGATTTCTATAAAAGAAAAATAAAATTGTGGTTTTCTCTTGCAAGGGTTTCCACATAAAATTGTGTGTGCATCTTGTGTTCTAATTTGCTAGATCTTAATTCTATGGGTGTTTTGATTATTGCTTATGATTACCAAAATTATAAATTGAAAATTTTGTTCTTATATTGATTCACCCCCCCTCTCAATATAAGTGTGTGTGTATTTCTTCAAGGTAATCCATGAATGTAGCACCCTACCATCCTTCAGAAGAACACACAATCTTGCAAAAAAAAAAAATTCCTAAATTTTGTGACAACGTCCACCACAATGTATTGGACAAGAGTATTGTAAATTCCCATAAATATCTTTTCATGAACTATTAATCTAGTGTCAACCTTGGCAATCTAACCCAAATTGATATATATTTGATGCTATCTTTCATAGGATTAAAATTGGGTGACTAATTTTTTAAGACAAAGATAATTATGTCCAAGAAACCAAGGACCTTCTAAAAGGATCCTTGAGCCATTGTCCAGGTTCATAAAGGGAAACATTAAAAAAATATTCATTAGGGGAACGATCTCAACCAACCCCCTTACTTTCCCTTTCAGAAGCGCCATCTTTTGACTATATCAATGTTGAGACAATTACTATAGAATCACCTAACAATTGAGCTTTTGACCCAAGCAACAATTATTTCAATGAGAGAGTTAGGGATGGAAATTTGGCCAATCATTTCCTCCCCCAAAGCCTCAACAAGAACAACATTAGCACCAAGCAAGTCCACAAGAGAGCTATCAAGAGGAAACTCCATAGCCAAAGAGGAAAAAACCTCCACGATGATTTGAGCATCAATTATGCTTATAGTCAAGGAAATTCTTTCCAAAGGAACAACCACTGAAGGGCCTTGATCCTCAAGACACCATCCACATCCTCATCATAGGATTTAACATCATGCAAACACTCAAGCTTCATGAACTTGGAAGCCCCAATCTTTGGAGTGGAGAGACACCACATGAAACCCATTGACACACAAGAAGCAACTTTTGAATCAATAGTAGGGCCCTATTGCTTATTCTTCATGCACGAATCTGAAAATTTTATAGGAGAGGGAAGTAAAAATCCTCTCATGAGAGCATTCCCAAGATCACTAGCCTTTGAACTAGATGAATCTAGCTTGCCAGAAGATGACCATGCTTACAACATAAACATTTATGCCTCAAAACAAATTGCTATAATAGTCTCATTGTCACCTTCATATGGGACATACCACTCATCTGAGTTAATTCATCCTCTCCATATTTGTCCTTTCCTTGATCTGCTCCAAACTCCCTCTTGCTCTACACTTGGTTCAAAATCCTACTCCCACTCTTTCTCTACATACTAGTTTACTTTTATGAAATTGATTCTTACAAAATAAATCATAAATTTTTAAATTGTAGAAGAAACAACTTAGTGCAATAAATATATTGCACTATATAAATACTTTTTAATAAATTCTTCCTAATAAACTAGCAATCATACCTTGGTGTGCAATGGGTACGTTGAAGAGGTGTGGATGGTCAATTAAGAAAAAAGTTGGTTTATTTTTTGCATATACGTTTGTGCAGTACATGATGTCAATTTGTAGGCCATTTAGAAAATGATGTTTGTGCAAAAAAAGTCTCAATGGAGAAGTAATAACTTCAAATCAACTATGCGTCCACTTACAAGGATCTATACACAACTAAAACAAAACCTTTGAATCAAGAAGATAATCATGGTCTATTACCAACATGATCATGTTATGTTTTCAATAGGGAGAGAGGGAGAGATTAAGATAGATAGATAGATGGAAAGAGAAACTCAAAAAACCTTAAAAAAAAATTCACATATAAACTCAAAAACCCTAAATCTAGGAACAATTGAGTTTGATTCCATCAATTTGTATGCTTCATGAATAGTTTGTACCATTGACCTGGGCAATGCATGGGCAATTGAGTTTTATTATCTTGCATTGTTTAGGGTAAGTAGGAGCTATCCCCCTATCCTTGCTATCTATTCCCCCCACCTTCCACCCTATATCTCATTTAATCTCTCTAAAAGATGAGTTAAGTTAGATTTTTTATGCATTAATTTAAATAATATATTATGTCAAAATATATAAATATTATATTATATATATATAACTTAAATAATATTAATTATAAAAAATATTATGTATATAATATATATTTAATAATGTGATTAGATTTTTTATAATATATAAATAATAAAATATAATTTCCATATATTTTTCAATAAATTTAATATATATTTAAACAATAAATATAGATAAATATTAAACACATAAGATATTTAAAATTTTAATTAGTATTAGAAGTATTTTTAATAATGTATAATTTCTATAAATATTAAATATATAATATCTAAATATTATAAATTTATGCTAAAAGTATTTAAATACATGAAATGTAATTTATTTCATAACATTCAATTAATAACATTTTAGAAAAATATATTTAATAAATATATGATATCTCAAAGCCTTTGCCTTTATGTGGGCCCCTGCTAAAATTCGTTAGAAAGATATCCACACCGGCTTTGAGGACTCCCAAACCTCAGGACATGACCTTGTCAAATAGCTCAGTGTGAATCTCTTGATTAAGCACAACATAAGTGGTTTTGTTACATAGCCTTTAGCAATGAATGCTATTTTTTGTTTCGAGAAACGAGAAACTTGAGAAGAAACAAACCAAAAATAAATTATAAGGGTTGATGGGAAGAGGAAGTTATTTTCCAATTAGGAGTTGCAATTTCACTTTCTAACATAGGGGAGAGGGCTCGATAGTGGAATGGGGTCCAATAGTGGGGACATAAGTAGTCCTCAGTGGGCCCCACAATGGAGCACTTTAGTAACCATTTGTAAAATAATTTTTATCCATAAAGTAAACAAACATTGGCCAATCATTGTATAGATAAAAAATGTTTTACGAATGGTTTATATTTGTCCCAAAAACATATACATGTTGCCTATATTTCACCTAAAGTTAAATCAGGCAAGATAATCATATGTTAGATCTTCGAGAGGCCAATGGAACATTCACATGAGGGCAAAGACTCTACATCTGTTGCTAGGTCACGGGGAACTCAGTGGGAGGAACTGCCCAAGGGAGGTTCGGCATGAAAATCATCTAAGGAGAAAGTCGGTAGGACATTCCAGAGGTCTCACTGACTAGCGGGGGTTCCATTAAGTCCGAGTGCTTCAAACCAGGGATCCTATTGGTGTGAGTTGTCTTTCGATAGATAGGCTCGGCAACCGTTGAGGTCTCCCCGACTACGATAAGGTTGAGGCACTGTTGGCATAAGGAGCAAGCATCGGAGAAGGGTCTCCCCGACTCGTAATGTCTCGCCGAGATTAGAGCTCGGCAAAATGCGAAGGGCTCGCCAACAGTTGAAGATATTGCCCTAAGGTCCTGCCGACACTGGGAAGTCTTGGCGACATAGGAAGTGTCATTGGCAAAGGTCTCACCGACCAGGGGAGCCTCCAAAAAGAAAAAGAGTTCACCAAAGGGAAGGGATTTCTACGTGATGTCTTGGCGAACTGAGATTGTCTTGCCGACATGGATTAACTTCGGTATAGTGTTGTGTTTTCGCCCTGAGGTTTCCCTGAAATGAAGATGTCTCCCCGACTGAAGGAGAAGTAAACGCATCACCGGGCAGGACGAAGGATGTCGCTGGGAGGTCTGGCCGAGGGAGCGGAGTTACACCGAGAAGGAATGCTCTTGACATACGTTGAAGCCTTCGCCAAGATGTCACGCTGATCTGTGGGGGGTCTCGCCGAAATGATAGCCTTCGGCATATGTCAATAGACTTCGTTAAGAGGTCTTACCGATTATAGAAGGTCTCCCCGACAATCCTCTTGAAGCAGCGTCGGCAAAGGAGGCGAGCTTCGGAATAAGGTCATACCGAAGTGTGGGGGTCTCCTTGATAAGAAAAGGAGCCTATCGAAGGATAAAGCGTTCATATGGTCTCAGTGACCCGTTAAAGTCTCACCGATAAGAAGACCTTCGGTATAGCATTCCAAGTCAGAGAGAGGTCTCCCTGACTCAGTGATGTCTTGGCGAAAGGAATACGGAGCTCAGTAAGGTAAAATGCATTCGGGGAGACACTAATGGTCTCTTTCCGATAGATGAAATGAGGCCTCACCAAGCTAAAGTGCCTTCGGCACAACCTTTTTCCGACCAGTGGGTGTCTCCCCGACCAGAGGGTCTTGATGGTTGAAGCAAACAAGTGGGGGTCCCACCAACGAAACATCTGGTATCGCTATGAGTTGGGGCTTTCGCCATGGGGTCCTGGCGACTGTCCAAAGTCTCGCCGAAGGTGACAATACTTCGACATAGTCTTGTGAGTTCGATAGGAGGTCTCCCCTACTCAGTGATGTCTCACCGATAGTAAAGTGAATAGCTCGGGCAGACAGGAGGAGTTCGCTGTGAAGTCTTAGCGACCGCGAGGCGTCTCACCAACCAGAAGGTAAAGACCTCACCGAAAGAGCTCAACATCAGCATAAGGTCTTGTCGATATAAGGATGTCTAGCTGACGGAAGGAAAGGAGCTCAACAGATGACGTCTGGAGACATCGGCAAAGGTCTCCCCGACATCATGTAGTCTCAGCGACAGAGGAGAGATCGGTATGACTGTTGGACCTCGCCATGATGTCTTCCCGACCAATGGGAGTCACGCCGAAAGGAATATCGTGTTCGGGGAGACTCAGAAAGGAGACGGGGCTTTCGGTAGGATGTCTTTCCGAATGAGGGTGGTCTTAGCAATAGAAAGGGATCTCCACATGACTCGTTAAGCCCTCTGTGACCTCTTGGAGATAAATGGTGTCTTGCCGATGGCTCCAGTAAAATTGGTATGACTTTGCAAGCTCGATAGAGCTCTCATCGACTGTCACACGCTATGCCGATTGATTCAGAGGACATAATCGCATCGGTGAGACACTTTCAGTGTCTCGCCGAGATGCGATTATTTTCAAAAGAGTTTCGACCGCCTACAGAGCCTGCGTGGAATACGCTTGACCAACCAAAAGGAGCTGAAGAGAGCCGTGGCAGTCTGATCAGAATGAAGAATGTCAACAGGATGAATGCAACACGTGTCTGTTGTGAGCTCAGGGCATTCAAGGTGTTCAGCCGAAGTGGTTCGAACAGGACACGATGCCAGGGTCAGAATGAATGCGGTAGCTGTGAAATATCTGAAGAAGACTTCTCCGGGGATGACTCTTCACAGCAGGGACACGCAGGGTTTTGCATTAAACTCAGTCGAAGAGATCTAAGGAGAGATTTTTTTTGAGGACTGATATTTTGTAAGCCCTAAGGGGCTGACACAGTCTAATATATAAGGCATTTTTTTCCTTTTTGTAGATAGTTCGGATAATACACTCTGAAGAGTTAGTGATTTCTATGAATTCTTTATCAACAAATGTATATTTTGTAACTCAACCAAAATTTGGAATGCAAAACAAAGTTCACCAGGAAAGCAAGTATTAATTCTTATACTACTCTCATTTCTGTGTGTTAGCTTGTGCAAGTTTTCTATAACAGTGTTTCTTTTAATCTGTATTCATACCCCAAAGCTGTGAAGTTTGTTCCTTCCTTCTTAAGATATGTATGTAGATCAAACCTGTCAAGAATGATGCATAAGACTGAAAGGGTTATGTGAGTAAGTAAATCAATCGCAGTTAAGTTTTCTCATTATGTTGTATCTTGTTTTCATTTCATGATTTCTCATCAAACTCGGTGTATCACCATAGGAATAGTTCAGTTTAGTTTCATCTTTTGTATGCATCCTTCTCCCTTTACCTTTACAAGATCGTTAGCTTAGGTGATACCCAAAGGAAGCCGGCCTTCTCCGGAGGTTCATTTCAACTATAGGTGACCCACAGCCTTGAAATGATCCCATGTTGCTCTAGAAAGCTCAGTTTCAATCTCTGTGCATAGGGTGCATTTTCTAGGTGACAACAATACATAATCACAGTCGTACATGCTAGAGAATATTCATAACCCATCTAACACAACCCATAAACTATCCAAGTTGCTCTTCTATGAGTCGTAGCATGAAAACATGCACCTACAATTTAAAATTAGTATAACCAACACTCTCAACCACATATCACCTACTGCATCTTGAAACCATCAATTCTATGAAAGACCAAATGACACATGAACATTAATGAATCCCATATGTCCCATCACCACATCCAATCACACCCACTCCCCTATCCCTCTTTCCCTGCAACTCAATACTCAAGCAACATAAAAGATTCACATGTGTCCCATAATTCAAAGTCGATCACCCAATTATTGGTGACTTCTCCTCAATGCCCACCTGCAACCATCGATATAATTGTGTAAGGCCACCAAAGATTGCCTAGAAGAAAATAAAAACAATCCACACCATTAATTCATATTAACTCTATAATTAAAGACACCCAAACATATTTCAAGTTTGAAAAGAAGAGGATAAAAATTAAATACTCCATACCAAACAAGAATTATACATATAAAGAGATTTTATCTATTCAAATATGCATTACATCCATTCAAGCTTTGCCAATTTCCTATTGTCTCCTCTTACTTTTATATCCAATGCTATATTTTCTTGGAGGTAGTGGCAGAAGTTGAAGCAACAACATCAAACTACCATCAAAAAACATGTAATAAAGTTTAAGTTATTATACTAGTCTTTATTTATAGGGTATTTAGTTATATGGGTTTTCACTTATATTCTTTATGACTGGGAATGCCAATCTATTGTATGCGATGTAAATGTTCTTCACACTGACGTGTAACGAAATATATGGGGTTTCATGTTATATTGTTTATGAATGTCAATGCATATCTGTTGTATACAATGTAATTATTACACCCAATCTAGTCTAAGTGCACATGATCAAGTGCTTTCAATTATACTTTTTTATGCCTATCAATGCCTATCTGTTGTATACGATGTGATTGTTAATCCTATCTTCTATAAGTGTATAACCTATTGGGTTTTTCAGTTATATTCTTTATGATTGGGAATGCCAATTTGTTGTATGTGATGTAAATGTTCTTCACACTAACTTGTAACTCAATATCTAGGATTTCAAGCTATACTTTTTTATGAATATCAATGCATAGTTATATTTTTAATGCCTAGCAATGCCTTTCTATTGTATATGATGTGATTGTGTAGTCCATTCCATTGTAAGTACACGACCTATTGGGTTTTCAATTATATTCTTTATGCTTGGGAATCCCAAACTGTTGTATGAGATGTAAATATTCTACACACTAGCCTGCAATTGAATATATGGGGTTTCAAGTCATATTGTTTAAGAATGCCAATGCATATCTATTGTATAGGATGTTATTGTTACACCCAATTTTCTGTAAGTGCATAAGATCAAGTGCTTTCAATTATAATTTTAATACCTAGGAATGGCTATCTATTGTATACGATGTGATTGTGTGATCCAGTCTAATATAAGTGCATAACCTATTAGGTTTTCATTTATATTCTTTATGCCTAGGAATTCCAAACTGGTGCATGTGATGTAAATGTTCTACACACTAGCCTATAATTGAATGTCTGGGGTTTCGAGTTATATTGTTTAAGAATTCCAATGCATATTTGTTGTATAAGATGGTATTGTTACACCCAATCTGATGTAAGTGTATAAGATCAAGTGCTTTCAATTATATTTTGAATGTCGAGGAATTCCTATCTGTTGTATATGGTGTGATTATGTAATCCAATCTTCTGTAAGTGCATAACCTATTGGGTTTTCAGTTATATTATTTATGCCTAGGAATTTCAAATTGTTGCATGTGATGTAAATGTTCTACACACTAGACTGTAATTGAATATCTAGGGTTTCAAGTTATATTTTTTAAGAATTCCAATGCATATTTGTTGTATAAGATGTTATTGTTACACCCAATTTGTTGTAAGTGCATAAGATCAAGTGCTTTTAGTTATATTTTTAATTCCTAGGAATGCCTATCTATTGTATATGATGTGATTGTGTAATCAGTATTTTGTAAGTTCATAACATATTGTGTTTTTAGTTATGTTCTTTATGACTAGGAATGCCAATTTTTTGTATGAGATGTAAAAGCTTCACACTGACCTATAACTCAATATTTGGGGTTTCAAGTTCTACTGTTTATGAATGTCAATGCATATATGTTGTCTACAATGTAATTGTTACACTCAATATACTATAAGTGCATATGATCAAGCTCTTTCAGTTATATTTTTTATGCCTATCAATGCCTATCTATTGTATATGATATTATTGCTACACCAAATTTTTTGTAAGTACATAAGATCAAGTGCTTTCAATTATATTTTTAATGCCTAGCAATTCCTATTTGTTGTATATGATGTGATTATGTAATCTAGTCTATTGTAAGTGCATAACCAATTGGGTTTTTAGTTATATTCTTTATGCCTGTGAATGCCAAAATGTTGCATGCAATGTAAAAATTCTACACATTGGCCTATAATTGAATATCTAAGGTTTCAAGTTATATTGTTTAAGAATACCAATGCATATTTGTTGTATAGGATGTTATTGTTATACCCACTCTATTGCAAGGGCATAAGATCTAATGCTTTTACTTATATTTTTTATACCTACCAATGCCTATCTGTTGTATACAATGTGATTGTGTAATCTATTTTACCATAAGTGCATAACCTATTAGGTTTTCAGTTATATTCTTTATGCCTGGGAATTCCAATTTGTTGTATGTGGTGCAAATGTTCTTCACACTAACATGTAACTCAATATTTGGGGTTTCAAGTTATACTATTTATGAATGTCAATACATATTTGTTGTATACAATATAATTATTACACCCAATTTTATCTAAGTGTATATGATCAAGTGATTTCAATTATATTTTTTATGCCTATCAATGCCTATCTATTGTATATGATGTGATTGTGTCACTCACTCTGTTGTAAGTGTTGAGAAGTTTTTGAGATGATTTAGCATTGTTGTCATTGATTTTAAAACCTATGATCCGGAAGATTTTGTTCTAGATGTTATACATAAATGATCTATCCTATTGAGTGCTATGATGTTGCATAGTGTGGATGTTATCCTTGATCTAGATGTAGCATTACTTCTTTTTGGGACATTCGTGGAAGACAATTAATGCAGAATAATGAATTCTAATCTTTTGATGTTGGTCATTGTGCTCAAAGATTATTTCGGGTATCTTTGCTATCCGAACATTCATGCAACACGTTACAAGTTTTGGTATATCTAATTATGTTTCTTTGGTTGATACTGAAATTGATGATAATCAAGATTTGGTCTTCGTTGTGGCATTCCCATCAGCTCTGGAATTATTTTATGATAAATGATTCACCCCCCTCTTAGTTATCTAGACTGTTCAACAATTGGTATCAGAGCCTAGTCCCTTGCAGATAAAGCTTAACCGCTTGAGAGTGATCTTGGCAGCTTGAAGAAGATGATAGGAGATTATTTCTTTGAGGAAGAATTGAAGATAATGTTAGATGATATGGAAAGCATAAAATCTGAAAATGAAGAATTGAAAGAAAACCTCAAGGAAGAAAATGCTTGTATCACAAAGCTAAGGGAGCAAATCCGGAAATTCAAAGCAAGACATAGAGAGGTCAACCAGGAATTAAAGGAGTCAAAGGAAAGTGTTATGGATCTAAAGCTACAATTGGATGAATGCAAGAAGGCTGAAGAAGGTCTCAAAGATACCATCAAAAAAAAAATGGAAGAATGGAAAAAGAACGAAGAAAATCTCAAGGATACCATCAAACTGAAATCAGAAGAAAATGAGAAGTTAGATCAAGAGTTAAGAAGGCTGAAATCAGAAGCAAGAGTATGTGAAAGTAACATAATTCTAGATCAAATATTTTCCCTATAGAAATGTCACAAGGATAAGGGAGGACTTGGCTTCTCTAGTGAAAGCTCAAATTAGAACACTAAGGGTGAAGACAAAGCAGTTGAAGTTGAAGCGAGATCTGTTGTAACAAGCAAGGCCTGAAACTCTAGAACACCTACAAAAAGACCTCCAGTTAGGCAACCAAATGCTCAAAGGTACTTATCATTCAATGGCTATTGTTTTCTATGCAAAAATTTTGGACATAAGGCCATAGAGTGCAAAAGCAAGAAGGAACCAAGTACTCAATGCTTTAACTATCACAAGTTTGGTCACAAAGCAAGTCATTGCAGAAGTCAGCTATCTAATCCAGCTAGAAGGAATGGAATGAATAATCTCTTTAATGGTAATTTCTATTCATGCCATGGTTATGGTCACAAAGATAATCAATGCAGATCTAGGGTTCACTTAGTTAAGTCAGGACAAAGATGTTACAAGTGCAGTCAACCTGGACATTATGTTAACACATGCATATATGTTGCTCTGGAAAACCCTGAAAACAAAAAGAAGGTTGCAGAATCAGGTGAATCTAAGAAGAAGACCATCATGGTGTGGAAGAAAAATGAAATGAGTCTAGAAAGCTCTTTTGTGGTACCGGATCCTGGTACATGGCCTACCGGAATTTGAGCCAACTACCTTGGCTCAGGGGGAGTTTTGCAATGCATATCTTGTCGGTTCCCCCTCTCTAAAGTAATATTGATATGTTTTTGACATGACTAAATTCGATCCGGTTGATGATGTATGATGAAGCTTATCCAACTGATTGAAAAGTGAAGTACTATTGATGGCGTCATCGATGTAAGTTTTTTGCAGCAAAATCATCATGAGAAATTAAGGATAAAAGGTGGAGTTTCAAATCTCACAATTTGCAAAGAAGGAGAGGAAGGTTTCATTGAGCAACAAATAGATTAAAGAAGCTAAGTGCAACGATGGAATCCGTTGATAGAGAATCTAGTGGCAGTATTTCATTGAGGTTGAAGGAGTAGAGTTGGACAAATTTGATCATCGAAAGATGAAGGAAATGGAACTAGGATGAATTGCAGAATGTAAGTGCCCTGGGTATGGATCTATGGGGAGAATTTCTTTGGTTTTCTGAAAAAGAGTCTATCTTGTTCCTGTTGAGTCAATTCAAGGATGGAAGCATCATTTTGGACAAATCCTATCTAATCACTAAGCCATTGAAGCTATTACTGGATTATGCAGTGTTGGTGACCTCCCTGGGAAGAAAACAATGAAATACAGAGACGTGGAAGAACTTACTGGTATTACAAAGACCCCTAAGCTCTACTAATAAATACCATTGTCAATCCTACAGTAAGGTATGTTACTTACGGTATCACTTACAAAATCTATTTCAAAAATCGTGAAGGTTCTACTTCGGCTATTGTTGTGAATCTTGCACATAAAATGGTGAAGGAAAATAAGCAATTTGACCTATGTAGCCTAATAATGGAAAACCTATTTGAGAATGTTAGAATTTCTTTGGTTGAGAGTTATCCCTTCCAATTTGGGTCTCTACTCATATGTTTAATATTTTACCTTACGAGTTCGCTACCATCAAAGAAGAATGTTAAGTGGAATTCCGACATCCCCGTTGGAAAGCAAGTTTACAGATGTTTGGAATGTATGGAAGATAAAGCAAGTGCATGCAAAACTTATTTCTCATCCTTGCAAATGAATTTGTGCTCTGGTGTGATAGTGTCTAATGCTATTCCTTTCAGTCAGATTGAGGAGGGCTCCTCCTCCAGTAAGGAGTTAGAGGTTGTCATTGGCGGTTCCCCTCTGGAACCTAAAAGGAGGAAAGTTAATACAAAAGATGTGTTAGAAGAGAAGGAGAAGGAAGAAGAGTCTCTACCTAGATCTAACTCTTTTGATCTAGATGAAGTTTGTTCAGTGTTGAATGAAGGTGATATTAAAATGATTGGTGAAATGTGGTATGCCTGCTCTCCGGTAAATAGGCTTAGAATTGAAGATGCTTTTGTTGATTATCTACTCAAAAAGGGTACTACTATTTTAGTTGTTTTTGACTCATTACCAGATGATCTGGTAGAAGTTGTTGAAGAAAGGTTGTTGCAGGAAGGAGTTGAAGGTCATAAAATACAAGCTATGATTGAGAGAAGGTGTGTCAAATCCGAACATAAATTATCCAAGCACATTGGTGAGACAAGAGAATGCATTAAGGAGATGTCTGAAATCTATAGGTATTGTCTCTGGTGGCCTGCTGCTGTTGATAATTTTAGAAACATAATTGAAGCTATTTAATCTGAAATGAATGATATTGGGAAGTGTTTTGACTTCTTCAAAGGTAAAGATGGAAAACAAAGAATAAGAGTCAGAGAGTTGCAAGCTAATTTATTGTCTACTTAGAGATAGAGGGAAGATCTGGTTAGAACTTTCTAGTTGGTCAAATAAATTGTTGAGGTCCAGTTGGATCATCTCTCTAAGATACTTTATGATGTAGAGGATTGTGAATGATAGTTCATGTCTCCAGATTGGTCATCTTCATTTATGATGTTGACTCTCCTAGATAGTATGTGTTCTAGAATGGTTTTTGTAGTGAATGCTTGGAAGAGGATTCTTCCAACTGTGAGAGAAAGGTACAAGAAAAATTTTCATGTGAAAAGTGTTATTTTAACTTGATCTCCTGAATGTTCTTATTTGGCCCTTTTCCTTTGATGGAAAAAAGGGGGAGAAAATGAAGAGGAAAAAAAAAACAAAAAGAGGAATTGAATTGCTTGTCAAAGGGGAGTGCTTGGAGTTTTGGAGTTTTGTGTTTTTGAGTTTTTGTTATTTTGTCATCAATGCCAAAGGGGGAGATTGTTGAGATGATTTAGTATTGTTGTCATTGATGTTAAAACCTATGATCCAAAAGATTGTGTTTCGGATGTTATACATAAATGATCTATCCTATCGAGTGCTATGATGTTGCGTAGTGTGGATGTTATCCTTGATCCGAACGTGGCAGTACTTCTTTTTGGGACATCTGTGGAAGACAGTTAATGCAGAATAATGAAGTCTAATCTTTTGATGTTGGTTGTTGTGCTCAAAGCTTATTCTGGGTATATTTTCTATCTAGACATTAATGCAACACGTTATGAGTTTTGGTATATCTAATTATGTTTCTCCAATTGATACTGAAATTGATGATAATCAAGATTTGGTCTTGGTTTTGGCATTCCCATCAACTCTAGAATCTATTTCATGTAATTCAAAGTTTGTTATATCATGTATGACCTATTTATGGGTCCCTTGGTTATTTTGTAAGAAGTTCCTTATGTGCGACCTATCATTTGGGTCTAGTGCTAGCGTGCCAAGCCTTATTGAATATTTCAAGGTTGTTCTTCGTGCCAACATGTTTTGTGGTGATCTAATTGAAATTGTGTCTGGCCGACTTAGGAGATTATGAAGACATGGTGTTTGGTCTTATTTATATGGGTACATATATATATATATATTGAACACCTCTTTGGTTATGAATGAGAGAAGTGTGGAGTATGGTGTGTGCGAGCATATAAAAGGGTGTGAAGGATTATGCGATAAGAAAGATGAAGGAAAGTTCTAGGAAGAAGTAATCTACTTTGTAGAGGTTGTGCGAGGAAGGTGTGCAGAAGATTCTTGATCGGATATGTTGCAGACATATATTGTGCTCTTAATTGGAACTGAATTCACGCATATGTAGATGCAGCTTCATCAGTTCATTTTTGTCAGTGAGACTATTTTGTAATCATATGTTTTAATTGGGCAGTGAGTCCACCAACAATGAGCCTTACATGCAGTGAGCCTTTGTAAAAATCACCTTAACCAATGTTTTATAATTGAGAGTTAGCATTCTTCGTGGTTTTTCCCTTCTTGGGTTTCCACATAAATTATGGTGCTCATTGTGCATGGTGTTTTGTGCTTTCATGTTCATATCTATTTGATTATTATTTGACTGATATAAGCCTACTCTGGATTAATTAAAGTAAAGAAATTATTTATGGTAACTGATTCACCCCCCCTCTCAATTATCTGGACTATTCAACAATAATTGCATAACCTATTAGGTTTTTAGTTACATTAGTTTTTGTATATGATGTCAATGTTATTCCATATACGCCCATGTGTTCTAAATGATGTAATTGTTGAACCCACTATATTGTAATTGCACATTGATTTTATTTTTTACTATATGTAAATAAGAAAATAAACAAAGTAAAAAGACCAATAAAAAACAAATTGTAATCAACTTTCACATTATAAAATCTAAACATATACAATAAAGAAAAATGATTTGTTTAAGCATCACTATGAGATTAATGGTGTTCATCAATGGTTTTGATTGTTGTTTAATGATTCATGTTTCATGATGTCTGTAGGTGCCATAGAAAGCTCAAATGAGGACCAGACCAAGCAAGAACATAGCCACAACAAGGTTTCCTGCACATAAAAGAGGGGTTACATTCCCCTCTAAAGAAGAACCTCCTATACAAGTAGACAATAGTCCTCAACCTATTGAGGTAGTTATGGAGGTTAGTGCACCTCCAAGAAGGCTAAGAACATCAACACGAGAATGAGAGTGGTCAACAGAGGACATGACTAGGGCTCTTCAAGATGTTGAGGATAATGAGATGTCGACAAGGGCTGCAACTAAAAATTGGAGAATCCTAGCTATAACACTCACCAATTGGTTAGGTGGGATTACATCCACTTCCAAGAAAGTTCCTCCAACTGTCCTCATAGAATATGAGGAGGTTCTTATCATTGATTGGTGCAAAGAAATGGCAGCAGTCAACCATGGCCTCAAGATTATCAATCTTAATGAAGAGGTTGCCCAGATTTGCTAATCTAGACCCAACCCTTTCGAGGATGGGCTACTTGGTAAGTCCTAGTGGACTAGATTTAAGAGGTGCCATCCAAAACCCACATTGCGCATAGCTGCAGGCCTCAACAAGGACATGTCACTCAACTTAAGACTTGCAATAGTATCTGCTTTTACAACACACTTTCCATGATAGAATATGGAACTATGATGAAATATGTATTCAAGTAGGAAGAAATGGTGCAATGATGGCGTTGACAAGAAGAGGTAACAAGAGCATGTTGTACATAATTCCTGGTGTAGTCATGGATGGAGGGTTCAGAAAGAATAGTCCAAACTATGCAACTTAGAGTCAACACAATGAAAATAACACAAGAAAGTGATATGCAAATATGAATCTTTATTGAATTGGTAATATTACATGCAACATATGCCTCATGGGAAAATAACCAAGGTTCACAGGCCTGTCGTAAGGGCATTCAATACTACAACTGGCCAAAGGCCTTATTACACTCCCTCAAAGGGGTGATGCGAAATCCTAAATGCTAATAATAAAAAATCCTAACTAACTGCCTTCCTATGAATTATAAATGATTATAAATATGATTCCATAGCTCCAACAAAGGTTCGTGTTGGCCACAACAGTTTACAAAACCCAATGAATGATCACACATGAAGGTCGGCCTTAAAACATGAAAGATAATCCTTTGCAAAATGAAATGAATTGAAAATATCTAAGATATATCCCATTGGACCCAAAATGCTTGTATGATGTCCCATTAAGCTCCACACATTCTAGAATAGGTCTGCACTAAGAAATTTGGACTAGGTCGGCCCCAAATGCTCTGACAATGAATTACAATGAAATTATGAGAGCGATTTCTTTCAATAGACAAATTTAAATGATCTAAAATTTGGATATGTCATAGATGACCTCGCATAGATGCTCTATCCTATCCACAAGCTAAGAAACAATAGTGTGATGAAATGTGAAATGAAATATTGAATTGCTACTGAATGAAACATAAGAAAGAATTTTTTTTGGTTGATATAGGATTGCTTTACAACTAGGGATGCTCCTACATTAGGCACCCGAGGTTTGAAGAAAAGTGAGTCCCTCACTTTCCAGGACTAATAGGAAAACCAAAAAATGTCCATCTCAGCTTGAGAAATCCATGATGAATCCTCCACTGGCCTTCTTTTCCATTTCGCTAGATATTCTTTGTACTGCTTGCTCATAGTGTTCCTTCTGGTTCTGATTTCTAAAATCTACTCAATCTCCTCCGATGCTTGATGTGGTAATTGCTCCTTCAAATCTACTTCATTGCTACTATCACTTTATTGTCCTTCATGGTACTCATAAATGTCTACACATTGAAAATAGGTGATATACCCAATGTCTCTGGCAACTCCACTTCATATGCATTTTCATAATCAAACATCCTTAGAATCTTACACGGTCCAAACTTCCTCATCTTCAGTTTATTGTATGTTCCTACTATAAATCTCTCCTTCCTTAGATATACCATCACTTCATCTCCAACAAAAAACTCCTTATGTTTCTTGTGCTCATCTTCATTTTCCTTATACTTACTATTCATGTCTTCCAAATGCTTCTGAAATTGGTTGTGCAATGTCTCCATGAATCTTGCAAACTCTTCTACCTCCACACTCCTCTTATTCTCCATAATGATGTCTTTTAGTTCTACAACTCTTATGGGATGTACTCCTGTCACAATATTAAATGGTTTCTTCCTTGTGCTCTAGTTTACTGAATTATTGTGTGCAAATTCTGCTTGTGGTAGAATAATATCCCAATTTACTACCTTGTCTCCAACCAAAAATCTCAACAATCTACCCAAACTTCTATTTACTACCTCTATTTATCCATCTGTATATGGGTGATATGTTGAACTGAACTTTAGTTTTGTCTTCATCTTCTTCCACAATGTCCTCCAAAAGTATCCAATGATTTTGGTGTCCCTATTTAAAACAATACTCTTATGTAATCCATGCAATCTCATAATTTCTTTAAAAAATAGGTCAACAATATGCACATCATTAGTCTTCTTGCAAGGAATGAAATGCGCCATTTAAAAAAATATATCTACAACTACCATTATAGAATCAAACCATCTCTATGTTCTTGGAAATCCCAATATGAAATCCATGCTTAAATCCTCCCAACGTCTCTCCATTATTGTCAAAGGTTTGTACAATCCATTATTTTGATTGCTCCCTTTTGCAACTTAACAAATTCTACAACTTTGAACATACTTCCTGACATCCTTATATATTTGAGGCCAAAAGCAATGTTCATTTACCAAAGCTACCATCTTATCCACTCCAAAGTGTCTTGCTAGTCCTCCACTATGCTTCTCTTTGATCGAATTCTCCCTCATTGAACCCCTCGAAATACACAATTGATTTTCTTTGAACAACATATCTTATTGAATGAAATAATCCAACCATTGGCTCCAGTACATCACTATTGGTTCCTTACATGCTTTCCAAGCTTCATCAAAATTTGGATCATCCTCATACATGTGCTTTAGTTCTTCAAAACCTAGTACTTCTATCCTCATCTCTGTCAGCAAATTCCTCCTTCTTCTCAATGCATTTGCAACTTTGTTTGACTTTCCATTCTTATGCTTCAACACAAATGTATAACTCTGCAAGAACTCAACCAATCTCATATTTCTCCGATTCAACTTCCCTTGAATGTTCAAATATTTCAAATATTGATGATCATTATACAACACAAACTCCTTAGAAAACAAGTAATGTCTCCAATTCTTTAAGGCTTGAACTATGGCAAAGAATTCTTGATCATAGACTAAATATCTTCTTCTAGCATCGTTCAATTTCTCACTAAAATATGCTATAGGTCTTCCTTCTTGACTCAACACTTCTCCTATCACATTTCCACTAGCATCACAATCAACTTGAAATACTTTGTCAATATCAGGTAATGCTAGCACCAGATGCTCTATCACCCTTTGCTTCAACAATTCAAAACTTCTTTGTGCTCCAAATCTCCACTTAAATTCTTTATCTTCCCTCATTTTATTTGTCACGGGTGTACAAACGCTACTAAATCTCTTGATAAATTTTAGATAAAACTAGCTAATCCATGGAATGATCTTACTTCTCCAATGTTCATTGGTGTAGGCCAATCAACAATTGCTTTAACCTTCTCAAGGTCTATCTTCAATCCTTTAACAAAAATAACAAAACCCAAGTATACTAGCTTTGTTTTCATAAAGCTACACTTAACATTAATCAACAACTTTTCATCTCTCAATATTTGCAATACTTTTCTGATGTGCCACAAATGTTTTTGTCTAGTCTTACTAAAAATTAGAACATCACCCAAGTAAACAATGACGAACTCAACCAAGAGTTTCTTTAGTATCTCATTCATCAATCTCATGAAAGTGTTTGGTGCATTGGTCAATCAAAAAGGCATTACTAACCACTCATACAATCCTTCATTGGTCTTAAATGAAGTCTTCCATTCAACTCCTTCTCTGATTTTGATATGATGATATCCAATCTTGATATTAATCTTTGTGAAATAAACTCAAATAGCTCATAATGTCATCCATCCTAGGAAATGGAAATCTATGCTTGAAAATGATCCTATTGGTTGCTCTTGAGTTTTTACGCATTCTCCACTCTCCATCTTTCTTTGGTACAAGTACAACAAGTACCACACATGGGCTTAAACTTTCTCTGATCAATCCTTTCTCCAATAACTCTTGTATTTGTTGGTGTCATTCTATGTGCTTCCTTGTTTGGAAAAATGGCTCTTAGTATTAGATCTATATGATGATTGATGCTCTGGACTGGTGGCAGTCCATTTGGTACTTTCTCTGACATAATGTCTCCATACTCTATCGATAATTTTGCTACCTCTTCATTTTTTGCGATAGGGTTCTCTATCTCAGGACCATTGCTTTTCTTTGGAATTAATGAAAAACACATGTTCTCATGCCTCAATCCATCCAAAAATTTCCTTCCATCCACCAAACATAGTCTGGCAGTGCCAAAAACTTTAGTTTTCACCTCTTCTTCTAAAGGTATCAATTTGATTCTTTTACCATTTGAAGTTATAGTGTAGGTATTTCTTCTTCCATCATGAATTTTTTTCTTATCGAATTACTTTCTTATCATATTTCCATGGTCTTCCTAAAAGTAAATGACAAGAAACCATAGGCATAATATCACACAATACTTCATCCCTATATGATCCTATATGAAATTTCACCAAATATTTCTCATTCACCAATATCTTATGCTCATCTTGAATCCATGCTATCCTATAGGGGTTTGGATGTTTCAATCTCTCCAAATTCAACTTGGTTACCATCTCTTCTGAAACTAGGTTATTAGTGCTACCACTATCGATGATAAATTTACATACCTTTCCTCTAGACTTACATCTTGTTCTGAACATACTCTTCCTTTGCAATGGTTCCTTAGTCATTTCTTCATGCATTAAAGCTCTCATCATCACTAATGATTTTCCTTTCTCGGGTTTTCCAATTGAATTAAGGGATTCAGTAGATTCTTCATCCACACAAGCTGCTCTTCCATTGTGCTCTATTTTCTTTCTGGTACTTCCTTGATGACACTCAAATGCTCTATGTCCTTCACCTCCACACTTGAAACAGGTTCCTCTAAATGGTCTTCTCTCAAATCTTCCTTCATCTCTCTAGTATCCTTCATTGCAGTGAGAATTATGATCTCCTCTATCACTACAGTAGAAATTTCTATCTTCTTTCCCTTAGGGGTATGAATTGTAATCCTTTTCTTCACTCTTGTAGGGTTTTCCATCTTTGTTCTACTTTGCATAAGGCCTTCTTTATTTTGATTGTGATCCGCTCCTCTGGAATATTCCTCTTGCACTTCTCTAGCTTTGTTCAATCTTCTTGTTTAGCTTCTCTTCCACCTTCAATGCAAACTAATATGCTTCTTCAATTGATGTCATCTTTACTAGGTTCAATTCTTCTTGAATGTTTGTTCTCAGTTGATTGATGTAACTTGCAACCTTTTCTTTGCTTGCTTCAGTATGTGCAGTCCTAATGATTATTTTGTAGAATTCTTTAGTATACTCCATAGATTTCTCCTTTTTCCTTATGTTTTGCAATCTTTTCAACAATTCAAGCTCATAATCTATAGGTATAAATTGATTCTTCAACATTGTTACCATTCTATCCCATTTGATGATTTTATCCTTTCCTCTTCTATTCCTATCTAATTGAACTTCTTTCCACCATAAAGAAGTATGACCTTTCAACTTTGTTTTCATAAATCTCTCTTTTTGGATCTTTAGTTTCTTCATATTCAAAGTATTCCTTCATTTCATTGGTCTAGTCAATCAATTCTTCAGGGTTCAAATTCCCTATGTAATTTTGAATTTCAACTGTAGGTCGCTTACCAATTTTTGAAATAGCCTTCAACATCTTCATCTGATGTGGTTCTTCTTCTTCTTCACCTAGGGCTTCTTCAATTCAATTCACAACATGATCTTCTTCATCATCACTTTCATCCTCATGTCTAGGGTTTAGGCCTCACCTTTGGTCTTCTACTACATCTAATCGAACTCGCATTTCACACATTATTTAAAAAATTTCATCTATTATTCCAACAACATTCACCATAGCAGGTGCTCTCCTTGATGGCATCTATCCCCTTGAATTTAGTGCAACTACGTCAATTCGACGATCTGGCTACAAGGGTTTCAACTACCTCATAGTTGACGATTAGTTGAAAAAACATGCAGTCTACCTCAAGTCGGTGATCTATTCACCTCAAGGAATGCCTTCAAGACTCGCAAACTCTCTATGATACCACTTGGTGTAGTCACGGATGGAGGGTTCAGAAAGAATAGTCCAAACCATGCAGCTTAGAGTCAACACAACATAAATAACACAAGAAAGTAATCTACAAATATGAATCTTTATTGAATTGGAAATCTTACATGCAACATACACCTCATGGGTGAATAAACAGGGCTCATAGGCTTTTCACAAGGGCATTCGATACTACAACTGGCCAAAGGCCTTATTACAGTCCCTCAAAGGGGTGATGAAAATTTCTAAATGATAATAATGAAAAATCCTAACTACCTTCCTATGAATTACAAATGATTATAAATATGATTCCCCAGCTTCAACAAAGGTCTACATCAACCACAAGGGTTTACAAAACCTAATGAATGATCACACATGAAGTTTGGCCTTAAAACATGAAAGATAATCCTTTGCAAAATGAAATGAATTGTGAATCTCCAAGATAGATCCCATTGGACCCAAAATTATTGTATGATGTCCCACTAAGCTCCACACATTCTAGAATAGGCCCACACTAAGAAATCTAGACCAAGTCAGCCCCAAATGCTCTGACTGTGAATTATAGTGAAATTATGAGAGTGATAACTTTTGGTAGACAAATGCAAATGATATGAAATTTGGATATGTCATAGATGACCTCATGTAGATGCTATATCCTACTCTATGAGCTAAGAAACAATAATGCAATGAAATGAAAAATGAAATATTGAAACTACTACTGAATGAAATGCAAAAAAGAAATTATTTTGGTTGATACAAGATTGTTTTACAACTAGGGATTCTCCTGCATCAATTCCCAAAAGACCCATGAATGGATTAAAATTATTTGTTGTGTTAATGTTGCTATTTAGAGCATACCAGAGTTCTACTTATGAAAGGGAAAGAAGCAACGTAAAAATTACATTGCATGTTGTGAACTAGGTGCTTGTATGGTAGTCCAACCACACGCTTGGATGAAAAAAGAGCTTTTCATGAATTGGTTGCACCACTTTGCACAATAAGTCCCAGGAGATGTGTCACACACTAATAGGAACCTTCTCATTTTTTATGGCCATGGTAGCCATGTTGTAGTGACAACCATTTAGGAGGAAAGGATGTTAGGCATTGCTCTACTTACACTACCCACACACATGTCGCACAAACTAAAACCACTAAATGTGAGTGTGTTTTAACAATTCAAAACATACTTCAAATCTGAATGAGAAGCATGGCTATCTGGGTAACCAAACATAGAAATTAGGAGGGTAGAGTTGACAAAACTAGGAAACAAGTCACTGCAAAAAGCATTGACAGTCTCCACCATCACATCAAGTTTCAAAAGGATGGGGATATGACCCCTCAATCCCAATTCCAAAATGTGTGGAGCTTAATGGGGCTATTCTAGATGAGAATATTCTATTAGGTGTTATATTTTTGAATAATGAAGTGGCACACACATTGTAGTGCACAATGAAATCTCAAGTACATCAAGGTATACAAGATACAAGTCATAATAGTCCTACTCATTCAATTGCAATAGTGGTGTTTAATCAACAATCTCATGACACGTCAAACAACTAGTGTGAGGAATTTAATGATGGTCTTAGTATTCCCTCACAACCTAGCCAACTGTCTTGGTTGGTGGAGGGGGCTATGAATCTAGGTATTGAATTACAATACCAAGAAGAGTAGGGAACTTCTTCATTCCCATCACCACCTACCACATTTTCCATACCTAAAATGGTACATTACTATGTATATTTCAGACAAGAAACACAAGCTATTGGACATGAAGCTGAGAAGAACATTGATCCCAAGTGAGTGAAACAGTGGAATCCCAATTAGTTTGGACAATCAGCAAATTCCTCAAGATGCTTGTGCATATTGTCAATGAAAGAATGAAGAATTCTATTAATAATGGTATTTGGTTGAGCTAATAGTATCAACTATTAACAATTGATGATTACATGACTCTCATAAAGTAGTAGGAGCAAAGGACAAAAGAACTAGAAGACATCGAATCCAAAAAGAAGCAACATAATGAGGAGAGAAAGGAAACACAGATTGTGGCAATGGAGTTGAAGGAGCAAAGGAAAGTTGACAAGGAAATTCAATGTAAGGTGTAACGCCCCACCACACAAACCCTAAATAGCGAGAAGTTTCAAGAAATGATTGCTACAGGGAGGAATGACACCGGAGATAAAATGACAATACAAGGTATCGGGTTGTAAGCATTGAATTCCAACATCAAGAAACCATAGAAATTAAATTATATATATATATATATATATATATAACACCGAGATGAAAACAATGCCAAAATAGAATTCCATAAATAGGTAACACTTGCAAATTGTATACCAATCTCAGAAAGATCCCAGTTAAAATAAAATGTGCACTACATGGAGGAAATCATCCTATGCAAAAAAGAAATGATACCATACAAAATGGATTTGCCTCAAATATATATAGTATCCCATGATAGGAAAAATGGATATGAATTTTCCATACTTGAAGTCAAATATAAAATGCAACAATGAAGGTTTATAATCTCCATACCATATCAAAACAAATCAGCGCCATTAATCATTTACAAGCTAAGTATAGCAAAGAATTATATTGTTTTCAAACAACATAGACTTTCATACATAAGCTTTAGGAACAGAGACAAAACTCAAAAATGGAAATGGAACCTGGAATCCTGCTGGCTGTAAACAAGGATTCGATGTCGAGGCCTAGTTCTTCCAATTTTTCCACTCGAATCCTCCAAAAATCCAACTTTTCCAAAATCCATCAATCAATAGAATACCATTATTTTTTCGAAATTTTCTTGCAGACCCAAATATTATTTTCCCTTCCGGAACAAAACATCCCTCCCCCAAAGTCTCCAAAATTCATAATTATACACAACAAGGAAAAACGGTTTTATTTCTGAAAATAAAAATCTAATTAAAACTCAAAAACTCCAATAAAATAGTAGTTTCCTTTTCGACAATTAGTTTGAAACTGTGCATGCTCTTGCATGCCAAACCTTCCAACTTTTCAATTTCTTTTCTCTTTTGTCTAATTTGAAATTATACTACTTTCCCATTTAATTAATTAAAATCTAATGATATTAATATTTATCTTTAATTATTTCTTTATCATTAAAGCATTTAATCACATTACTTAATTTAATAATTAATAATCAATATCACCTTTTTACAAACATAATCCCTTTAATTATTCTTTAATTCTATATCAATTTAAGTTATCTTATAATCCTTTATAATCAATTTAATTTAATTTAATTGATTAAACAAGGCCATTCAAAATATTTAATTTACCACATAATTTTAAAAAATCAAATTAAGCAATATAGTAATGAACACATGACAACTCAACTCAACCAAACAAACTTACTCAAATGTCAAGAAGGGCCGAATATGGAGGGTCACTACATAAGGAAAGAGAGCAACTCAAAATGTTACAAAAGAAGGAAAAAGAGCAAAAGAGGGAGCAAGACAAGGTTGAAAAGGAACAAGACAAAAATGAAAGAGATATCGAGGTGGTCCATAGGTCATTATAGTGAGAAAAATGGTTAAGAATTCCTATGAACCTATTACCTAAGAATCATACTTTATTTCAAGAATTAGTGAACATAAATATCCCTCAATTTTCTACTGGTATTATTTGTTCAACTCTCAGCCCATCACATGTAAGTTGCATTCAAATTTCAAGTCAAACATCTAGTCGGGAAGAACATTGTATCCCTCGATTTTTTATTGGAATGAATTGTTCAACACTCACCCTATCACATGTAAGTTGTAGTAAATTTATAATTCCAACTCCAAATCATGTAACCACAACTCAAAATACAAAGGCACAATACAAGAACATGGCTCCAAATTCTTTTCCTACCTAGTTTGATTGAGGTTGGGAGGGACCAATCCTACAAGTCCATTTTTTGGCTAGCTTTGTTGTGTATGCTGGGGACTACAAGATTATGTTTGAGCTTGGGAAGGACCAATTCTAAAATTCCATCCTTTTTTGGCTAGTTTTGTTGTGTACGTTGGGGACTACAATATTATGTTATAAATATAAGTTTACATTTTACTTTTTCTTTCTGGTTGCAAGTATGTTCAATTGTTGATATCCTTTTAATTTAAATTGAGCTACTTTAAATTTTCCATGTGTTACGCTCCAATTAGTCCAACGTGTTCATGACTTGCCCATTTAGAGGGTTAACCAATCATTGGTTAGGTCCACCTCTAGATGCTATATAGAGGTGACTTGGTAGCGGATCAAATAGAAACGTGGAAGCCAAACACTTCTCCACCCTCAATGTATAGTTCATTGCATTTATCGTGCACTGCCTCCTCAATCCCTTTCGTCCAACAACATGCACTACAAGTCCCTTCCCATTTACTCCACCTGAATTACATGTAATTTTGAGTCCTCAAATAATTCAATGCTCCAAAACCTTGCACATCTCGCTTATTTTCACCCCTTTCCTACACACATATTTTGGAGTCTTCGTTTGGTTAGGCACTGATACATGTTCGACTCTACTTTGTATTGAGTAATGCATTAGGGAGGATTGATTTCACTGAAAGCATTTGAGTGTTAAACTATGTTGCATATATCCTCAATTCAATTTGAAAATTATACTGCAATATAGTTGAACACCAAATGCCTTTGCAAAAACCAAGTCTCTTCAACACTATAACCTCAAGTAATCATACAGTTTTATGTCCTATATTATGTAAATATTTTTCCCGTGTTATGCACATTCCTATATGATGTATATGTTGTTAAATGGATATGTTCATTGGTTTCATCGAATGCTATTTTGGGTTGAAAAAACTATATGATGTACATGTTGTTGGTAGTGTAGTGTAATTGCATATATAATGTAAATGTAGTTAGTTATACTGGAACTTTCATTATGATGATTGCTTGTTTGGGATAAAGTCTTCAATTATAATTGCATTGTTTGGGATGACCGCTTCATTTGACATGAATGTGTGATTCATAAGCCTGAGACCTTCAAGTCTATTGGTAGAAACTAAGCATGTGCGAAGCGATTTATGATAAGATGAGTAAATGAGAAGGGACACACAGTGCATGTGGATGATCAATAGTTAAAGACTATATATGCAAATATAGTACATTGTCAATAACATTTATATTGAAAGAAGACAATCTCATTTGTGAATTTATATAATTGAAAACCATATAGGTCATGCACTTACAAAACACTGGCCATAACAATTACATCGTATACAACAAATATACATACATATGCACAAATAGTAACTTAAAACCCTAGATATCTACAGGTCACTGGGTATAGAAAAGATAGGCATTTACATAACAATATTGTACAATATTAACAATGTTTACAATAGATAGGAATGTAGACAACACTAACAACATAATTTATATAATATAGAATGGTTAGGTATTTACAACAACATCCACTTAGGCATTTTCTTTCATCCCTTTCTTTCAATTTGTTATTCATTTCAATTAGGCATTTGAGTGTTGTGTTTTTTTGTGGATGATTTATTCAAATAACAAATGCTTGAAATTAATCTAAAGCTATGAATGACTGACATTCTTAATTATGTAAGATATGGCCTTCAAATATACTACTTAAAAGTTGAAAAATTGAATTCATAGTTCACTATATCTATCTATCTATCCATCTACCTATCCATCTATCTATCTATATAAATGCACACACATAGACACATAGATACATATAGTCATACTCATATACACATATACAAACATACATATACGTAAACACACATTCATACATACAGATACACAAATATAAAATTAGATGTAAGAAAAATAGTTTGAGTTAACTATATCTACCATATTTAGAAAATATTATTATGGAATAAATAAATAAAATCAAATTAGATATGCCATTATGGATTTAATAAACTAAGTTCAATTTGGGAAAACAATATTGAATTTAGAAAAGTGATATGCATTTGTCTATATACGTATTGAAATAACTATCTATAGATCTAGTTTATTCTATCTATCTAATTATGTATGAGTTACAAAATGAAACAAGTCGGATTTTCTCTAACCATTGGACCAAATTTATATATGACTAAAATGAAGACCAAAATATAACAAAGATATGACTATCTATCTATCTATCTATATATATATAGATCTATATATATCATTATGGAGTTAACAAACCAAGTTATCTTTTGGATACCAAGATTGAATTTGGAAAAGCCATATATTTGTATCTATATATCTATATATGTAACTATATATCAATCTATATATCTATTTGTCTTTCTATATAGAGATTTAAATATCTATCTATCTATATATATATCGATCTATATATGTATATATGTATATAAATATCTATATATCTATACATATATGTAGTTTAGTGTATCTAAGCATATGTATCTTTATATCTATCTATATGACTTAAAGAATGAAACATACATACATATACTTAAACACACATACATACAAACATATACCTAAACATACAAATGGATGAAAGAAAATTAGTCTAAGTTAACTATGTCTACCATATTTAAAGAATGATATTATGGAATAAGTAAACCAAATCAAATTATAAATGTCATTTTGGAGTTAATAAACTAAGTAAACTTTGGGAAAATAAATATTGAATTCGACAAAGTGATACACACACATACATATACATATATATATACATATATATATACTATATATACATACATATATATATATATATATATATATATACACACACACACACACATATATACATACATACATACATACATACATACATACATACATACATACATACATACATACATACATACATACATACATATAACTTAAAGAATGAAACATACAAACATATACCTAAACATACAAATGGATGAAAGAAATTTATTTTGAGTTAACTATATCTACCATATTTAAATAATGTTATTATGGACTAAGTAAACCAAATGAAATTATTTATATCATTTTGGAGTTAATAAACAAAGTTAACTTTGGGAAAACAATATTGAATTTGGCAATGTGATATATGTATCTTTATATCTATTTATATATCTATCTATATTACTTAAAGAATGAAACATACATACATATACCTAAACACACATATACTTAAACCTACAAATGGATGAAAGAAAATTAGTCTGAGTTAACTATGTCTGCCATATTTAAAGAATGTTATTATGAAATAAGTAAACCAAATCAAATTATATATTTAATTTTGGAGTTAATATACATACATACATACATACATACATACATACATACATACATACATACATATATATATAGATACACATACATACACACACACACACACACACACACACACACAGATAGATAGATAGATATATCAATATGTGACCTAAAAATTGAATCAAGACAATTTTTGGCTAACTAGCATATGAAAGAAACAAACACATTAAATATGATTGAAAACCTATTAAATAAGTCACAATGAAGCTTGAACAAAACCATGTTTTTCCTTGCAAAGGTAATTGTGTTTATGAACACAAAATTTGGAAGTGTTCATTAACACCCTATGAGCCATAAACTTCATTAAAGACAATGTGGAAGCACCCACAAAGCAAGAGAACCTTTAAACTATGAAAATCCACATAAACACTTTAAATATTCATTTTAGAAGCATAGACAAAATAACATAACCTTTAACTTATGAAACACAATAAACCCATTAGAAATCAAATAAATTATTCAAAGAAAGAAGAAGAAAAAAAACATGAGACAATGGTACAATCTTAGTGAGGTTAAAAATCTCACCTGGGTCGAATAGAGGTGGCTAAGGATGTGGCTTATTGCAATCAACTCAATCCTATGAGAAAAATTGAAAGGAGGTATCAGAAGAGTCAAGTAGTAGTGTTTACCTTAAGAGAGAAAGTCACCATCGATGAACATTTGAAGGAAGAATTGGTGGAGCCAAACATGTATCGGTGCCTAAGGTTTGTTGCAGAGAGAGGAGCATAACATGTATCAGTGTGAAAGGAAACAAAGACTCTAGAAGATGTGTGCTAGGAAAAGGGTGAAAGTGAGCAAGATGTGTGGGGTTTTAGATCATTGAATGATCTAAGGCATTGAAATTGTACACCATTCAAGTGGAGTGGAAAAGACATAATTTGGGTAAGTGTTAGACCAAATATACCAACAAATTTAAAGAAAGAGATGACTATATATCATATATTTTCTTTTGTCTATGTAACTATATATATACCAACATATGTATATGACTAAAATGAATAACAAATTAAAACAAATAGAATTTTTTTTTTGTAATATAACTATATATATACCAACATATGTATATGACTGAAATGAAGAACAAACTAAAACAAACAGATTAATTTTTCTATAATATATCTATCTATCTATATATATATATATATAGATTTGTTTTGTCTACGTAACTATATATACATTTGTATATTCAGCCTTGCTATCATTAGATCTTATGTACTTACAACAGGGTGGGTATAAAAATTACATCTTATACAATAGATGTGTATTGGCATTCATAAAATAATATAACGTGAAACCCCAAATATTGAGTTATAGGTTAGTGTATAGAATATTTACATTGCATACAACAGATTGGCATTCCTAGACATAAAGAATATAACTGAAAACCCAATAGGTTATGCACTTACAACAGATTGGCATTCCTAGACATAAAGAATATAATTGAAAACCCAATAGGTTATGCACTTACAACATATTGGATTACACAATCACATTGTATAAAATAGATAGGAATTGATATGCATAAAAAATTATAACTGAAAACACTCGATCTTATGCACTTTTAGCAGAGTGGGTATAAATATATATAGATAGATAGACTAAAATAATATAGATATATATTCATCTCTTTATTTATAATATCTTCTTCATCTTAGTCATATACATATGTTTGTATATTATGTCTAGCAGTTAGCCAAATTCATTCTTGTTTAAGTTTGTAAGTCATACATATAAATAGATAGATAGATAGATAGATAGATAGATAGATAGATAGATAGATAGAGAACTACATATATATGAGTAATGTAGGGATAAATACAAATATAGATATTTGGTCATCCATATTTTTTCATTTGTTCTTTGTTTCAGTCATATAAATATGTTGGTATATTTGATTTGCTAGTTAGAAAAAATGTGTCTTGTATAATTTCTAAAGTCACACACACACACACACATATGTATGACCAAAGAAAAGATATATACATATATGTTTGTATATGTATATATCTATATATATATCCTTTGTTTGGTCTATGTATATATACATATATATATATTTCAGAAATAGCTATCTATTCATTTTAATTTATTCTTCATTTTAGTCATATATATGTTGGCATATATATATATATATATATATATATATATTGTAGAAATAGTAATCTATTTGTTTTAACTTGTTCCTCATTTCAGTCATATACATTTGTTGTTATATTTGGTATATATATGTAACAAAGAAAAAGGGAACCTTAAGTTTAATGTATAAAACCTAGGATTAATTTCCTTCTTTTTCAAGGGTACATTAGGATGCAAATCAACAAGGTGGTTAGATTGACTTTCAACCAAAAAGGTGAGTCAATCAGACTTAGATCTGATCCTTTTGAGCCTTGGAAATGGATTGGGATTGATTTTCCTTGATTATCCTAATTAGACTATCTACCCTAATATGAAAATTGCAAGATTCTGACAATTAACAAAGTGTAACAGATATTTGTAGGTAAATATGAGAAGGGTAGAGTTTCATGTACCTATCCTCATAATTTGGTATTAGCCAGTCAGAATAGGAGGATATAGGCGCCCAAGGGAATCTTTGTCCTTGTAGGAGTACATCTTTTCCAATTTTGTAGTCCTTTGATGTCAGATTTGAGCTCTTGATTCTCGCTTGCAAACTTGTTGGATCACTATCAAATAATTTTATAGGTGAGTTTCTATGAGTTGACAAGGTGTAAGGGTTTGATTACAATAATGAATAAATGATCTTCAAACATCCTTCAATCCTATCCAAACCTGAAACTTGCACATTCAAAGAGAGGGAAAGGATTGTGCCATTTAGAGGCATGCCTGAGTCAAAACCCATGTTAGTGTTTCTACTTCTACAATGGAAATGTCAATGATGAAATGTTAAATGATGGGAAGGAATGATGAATCAACAAAGTGCTGCAACTCACCGCCCTTCAATGGCTTCCTTGAAGGACTAAATTCATGCACATAACCTCAAGGTCTTGGATCTTGTTTGTTTGATTGCTTGAATTGCTTGGAGACCTACAACAAGGGTTAGGCTTCAAAAACAATGATAAATTAAACATACATGAACTCACATAAGATTTGACATGATGCTTGGATCTTGAATTGCTGCAATAAATCACTAAAATTTTGCTCTTGACTTGCTCTTGACAATAATTCTTGCTCTTAATGCTCACCTCTTGCTTCCTTTTGCTAGATATCTCTTGTTAATGTTCAAATGATACAATTACTAGGTATTCATATGCTATTATCCTAATTTCCCAAAAATTAGATCCCAATAGCCAACATTTGCAACTTGAATTTCAAATGTTAAAATGTCGACACAGACATATTTGAATTTTCAGCTTGACAAAATAGGGGACAAAGCCACCCAAGGGCGTCCCAATTTTGGCCCTATTTTATAGAATTTAAGGTGTCAGGGACAAAAAATTAAATAAATACATTTATTTGATGCTTACAATTTATCAAAAACTAATAAAAATACGCCTCAAAATGCATAATTTAGGAAATTAGGGGTTCAATTAGTCTTTGATGCAAGAGCATCCAAAGTGTAAGGCAATCTTGCATCACCAAAAAAAATCAAAATTTTGAATTTTCAGTTTAATTTCAAGTTGTGAGGATAATTTTAATAAATTTGGCATGATTTAATTTAATAAAATAAATTCCACTTTTGAGCCATGTTGTCAAGTGGAGTAGTGGGAGTGTAGTTGCAATTTTAGAGAATTCTAAAAAATCAAATTTGGGCGTTGGGTTTGTGGGAGTTACAAACTTGTATGAAAAATCATTTATTGATTTTTTCTTTGCGAAAATAGCACATTATGAGGAGGTGGTCATGGATTTTCCAATGGGAAGGATAAAAATAAGATTTTTGATTCTTGGGGGGAATATGAGTTGGAAAATGCATTTAAAACTGTCCTAAAATCTAGGAATGGACTCCAATTTTGGCAATTTTGGTGGGAGTGGGTTTGAGAAAGAATTCTATATATTATTAAATTTTTTTGGGATGGATTTTTGGAGGTTTCTTCCCAATTTGGTCATAATTTTTTTCTAGAGAAGTTTATAAAGCTTGTTCTTGAAGATGACAAGCAATTTGGAATTGGTTTTGGTATCCATTTTTGGCTAGAATTTGAAGGTTCTTGTTGCAGGTATGGTTCTTTTCCTAGGAGGATTTTGGAAATTGTTATTGTAGTTTTATTGTATGTTTTTAAGGTAATGGTGACAACAAATGAAGATAAGATTCAATCATTGAAGGTTGGAATAGTTAAATGTTGAAGATTGCAAGTGGGATAGTGTAGATTTGAGTTGCATTTGAAGGAGAAAGAATTATTTGTTGTTGTTTTAATATTTTCTATTATAAATTGGATTGGAAACCATATTATTTATTGTTCATCAATCCTTGGGTTTGTATAATCTGATATAAAATTAGATTTGTTGAAGATTGTAATCATTTGAAAAAGTTTGAAATATAATATTGCAATATAGTTGTTGATTTTGCTTTCAATATCTATTGTCTGAATTTGTGAGTTTGTGGGAGAGGGATTTTTGTTGAAACCTCTCTACATTAGTGGTATCATAGCATGTTGATATTACTACATCAGTGGTATCAGAGTAGGAGTTCCTAAGTGTGTAGGTAGAAGCGTCGATGTGAGGTAGTTTGTACCAAGACTTGTGGTGGTCTGTTTGTGATTTGCATGTAGATAGATCATCGGATGTGAGGCAATCTATACCAGAGAGGATGGGATGGGTCATGAGGAGGCCCATAAGAATTTTATTTTTGGAATAGTATTGGGGAGAAGTGGAAAATAGGAAGTGTTGTGAAGAATTTCAAAAGCTCCGGGTTGAAGTAGATGTTTTGGAAAATATGATTAAGGAGGAAGTGGAAATATGGGAAGAGATATATGGGAATCAGAACATTCTTTTGAAGGACAACAAAAAAAAGAAGAGGGGAAAGAAGGAGTTTTGCATCCCTTTGGTAAGGGTTGAATATGAAGAAGAATATGTAGGGGAATCCCACAAAAATGTGGAAGATAATGAAGTGCAAGTTGTAGTGATAGCGTGTGAATGGAGTGCATTATGTGAGGCAGATGAAGAAGGTTTGTAATTAGAAATTGTGAATATAGATGGTCCTAAATTTTACAAGTGGGTTGGTGAGGAAGAGGATGATCTCTTGTTGAAAGAAGAGATGAGGATGTTGGATAGGCTATTTGAGAGGCAAATGTTGGATGAAGATAAGAAGATGCAAATGGGAGAAGACAAATTCTAGGATTTTGCTAACATTATCTTTAATGTAGACAATAAAGAAGGAGATGTAACAAATGATGGTCCTTTGGAGGACATGACTACATGGGAGAAATTCAAACAGTCTTGTGAAGATGTATGCATGGAGGGTTTTGGGGATGAAGAAGATGATGTTGGGGCAACAAAGAAGGTAACTTCTAATTTTAAATTTAAAAATGTTGATTGTTCACCCTCTAAAAAAGAGATTGCAATAGTAGAAGATAAAGTTGTAGTTTCAAACGGGTATATGAATGTTGCATATTTGTGTGTGGATATTTTGGATGATGATGCAGGGGAAACTTGGTGGAGATGGTTGGTTTGTTGTGGGTTGGATCCCACGAAGAAGGAAAAGAGGGTAGAAGAGATGTGGAAAAGGAGAATGGTCTATGGTGGATTTAAATCCATGAGAGGAAGCAAGAATAGAGTGCACACTTGGTGGAGGAGGACGACAAGTGTCTCGGCTAAGTGTTGGAAGAGACAAAGGAAGAAATTCTTCTGTCTAATTCAATGATGAAGTTTTCTGAGGATTTCTTGTAATCTGAAAGGGTGGTACTACCACTCAACCCCATTTTGTCAATTCGTATTCACAATTTTTTTCCTACCCTAAGTGTCTAATGCAAGAGCATCCAAGGTGTAAGGAAATATTCAATCACCAAAACAATTCAAATTTTGAAATTTGCATTTTAATTTCATGTTGTGAGGATAATTCTAATAAATTTGGCATAATTCAATTACGTTGAAGGTGTTCCCTTAGTGAGCTTTTCCAACTCTTTTTCATGGCGAATGGTGCAGATTAGTGGTTTGGGAATGGACTACGATGAAATGAATCTTAGTCGTTCATCACTTTTCACCATTTTTTTGACTGTTTTTGCCCCTTTTTGTTGCTTTCCCTACTGCTATTGCTTTTTTCTCCTCCAAACTCTTCCTCGCTAGTATTTACCTTTCACTTCTCCAATTTGGTGAGCTACAACCAAAGATGACATGTCTTTTCAAACAAGCTTGAATGCAAATTAGATAGCAATATAGTCAGTCATAGACAGTCGTAAAGAACAATCAAATCTAATACAACTGTAAAATTGTGATGGATTAGAGTATGAAATATTGTGGTAGGGATCGTGCCATTAGATATTTTACACTTCAGACAAGATAAATCAGATGGGTTGGTTGACTTTGTTTGGTGAAATTAGTATGAAATCCCTATTTCCCTCACTTTTGCACTCGTAAGATTAAAACTAACCATCGTATTATAGAATGGAAGAATGATAGGGAGCATTTACTTGATTTTACCGTCACAAAAATTTCTTGGTAAGTTCTTGAATTAAACCATATTTCATGTGTTCTTTGTTTTTATTCTTTCAAACCCTAGGTTTATATGGTTTTCTAAATACTTTCTTTTAAATTTACAAACCCTAGATTCATGTATTATTGTGCATTAGGGTTTGAAGTTATGTAGAAATGGTAGAAACTACAAATGGGGGCTCAAAATCCATATTCAATTTTTGTCCTGTATTCCTAGCAGTTTGGGAAAGTGCCAGCAATCCGCCAGCAAGTCCCATGAGAAAATGCTAGCAATCCACCAGCAATCTGCCTCAAACACAATTTGTGCAGAATCTTGAGGTAAATCACTTGCCTTGGTTTTAGTGAGCTTTTAGGGGAACCTAGAAACAGTCGGATCATTTTTTGTTATGGTTTATTTGATTCTAAAACAATTTTGTTATTGTCTGTTAAATGAAGGCATTAATTCTACAGTTTTATCCTTCACTGGTTTAAATTGGTTTGTTGTTGTATGCTATTTAGATACTTTGGAGAGTTTTCCTGCTCTATCAGAGCTCTTTGGATTAAACCTTGATGGATTAATAAAGAATTTCCAACTAGAATTGAGGATGAAATAATTGACTAAACCAAGTTGGATCTATTGCCATTGTCATATTTTACCATTCCATCAACTAACTAATTATCCTTTTGCATGCTTTCTGAGAATATGCCTTGCAAATCAATTATGATATGTAGCAAACAAAAGTAAAGAGGTTTGTGCATTTTTCTATTGGGATAGAGTTATTAGAAATCCTATTACAGGATGTTGAACTCCATATTTGACAAACTAAAAAATATTCCAACCTCCAATGCAACAAATTTTGTGACAACTAGCAAAAATTCCTTCACCAATGTTTACTTGCCATAGACAGAATCAAACCATTCCTCATATTTTAGATAACTAGTGACAATTTGAGATCCTCTTCAACAATTTTATAGGTCTTGGTATCATAGCTACTTCACTCAATGATGGGAATTTTAGAGTTGGTTTTTCCATTGTAGGGTTTAGGTACAACTATATATTCATTGAAACACGATGCCCTGCATCACACATTAGTGAACTTGATCAAGGATACATCTGCATAGGATCCTAATGGTAGTCCAAGAATCGATGAGTTCCTACAATCTTCATATAAGAATTAAGAGTGAACAAGAGCACTAGTTTTGTAACGTTCAGCAGAATGAATATCATAATCTTTTCAACTTCATCAAGTATGCAACATACCATCATTTTAATAAATTCCCTTTACTATATTAAATCAAAGTAATATGACTTGGGACTTGTACCAAATAATGGATTCAATTTTCTTTCCATGTCCTTTCTACTTTAGACCACTAGGATAATTTATCTGTTTTCTATTTTCACCTGAGATAAATTGGTATGATGCATCCAGTTCCAAGGGTTTGAAAATTATGAATCCAAGAGATGGGCAAGGTAGTGGTGGAGTTGCTTTTGTTCTTGGGAATTGTGGTGATGAATTTGTGGATCCACATCTTGAACAAATAAAAAATACAATTGATGTTGGTGGTGGTGAAGAGAGGGATGAAGAAGTATGGCACAATTGGCTCTGCTTTGTTGTAATGATGCCTTTTACTATATTGTGGGGATAATATAAGAAGAATATTGGGAGTATGAAGTGAGGGAACTTTGTGTCCTATTTTGGTTGTTTGCAGGATGAGGACTTTGTAGCAGAGAAGGATGATGTAGGATCTCCAACAAAATTTTCAGAGGAAGAAGAGTCAAATGCTAGTGAAAGTGCACAAAGCAAAGAAGTGAGTGCCAATGTTTCCACATATATTTGTTTTTTCTTTTCTTTTTCTTGTTCTTAATCCTTCAAACAACATATGCATAAAACCTTGAAGGCTAAGTTTGATTGTTGCAGTCTTGTTGACATAATGTTTTTTCAATACCAATGTTCAATTAAAATAGGCTTCATCAGTTGAGGCGATAATTCAAGCACAATTTTAGCAATAATAGGGGATACCATGCATAGACACACTAAAAGTAACTAGCAAGTTGTGTAGAGATAAATAATCAAGCAGATTCTTCTTCTAGACACAATAAACAATACATGTACAATTTCTATAGAAGACGTTGGATAATAGTTGGGCAAGCATTCCCATGCATATTAGTTCTCAAGTAGTTACAAATGTGGTTTTTGTTTGACCCTATTTTTGTGTGGTGTACATTAATGTTTAGGACATTATAGATGCATATTTTTTTATTGACAATACCAGTTTAATTGTAGAGGCTTGCAAAGAAAGAAGTGAAGAAAAAGGAGGCAACTGCTCCTAAAGCAAGGTAGATCTCACTATGTGGATCAATCTGCTCAAACCCCATCTCCAACAAGTAATCAACTTCCATATAGCCTTTTTAGAGAGCCCTATAAAACATGATGAAGTCAGTGTTCTTTATTCAGTGTGATTTGTGAGGAAATTTTGATGGATTTTTGGCTTACTAATTTAATTTTGTCTTTATACGCAGGTTGCAACATGGATTTAATAGAACTATTACATGGACTAAGTTGAAAATTCACTTGATAGATGATGAAAGCTACCGAACATTAATCTAAGACTGCTCTTATTGATTTATTCTATTAAAGTTTGCAGACTTTCTAGTACTTTTTATAGTTAATGATGACAACAATGGATATTACAGTCATTGTTTACTATATCCAATAGTCATTTATTGTGCACTCTCAATTTTCTCCTATGATATGACCATAAATTTTGTGAGATCATGGTTACCAACCTTTTTGATGATTTATGTTTATGTGCTCATTGAGATAACTTTTGGTTTTTTTAATATTTCTTCAAAGTTTGAACTACAGTTCATACATTCAGTAATATGCAGGTTTATTACAGCATACTTTTAATCTGTTCATTGAGATATCTTTTATTTTTTAATATTTGTTCAAAGTTTGAACTACAATTCATGCATTCAGTAATATCTAGGCTTTCTATAGCATACTCTTACATATATTGTAGTTTTATGGTTTTCATGGATTCATAGGTTATCTGATGAACATTTATGCTCTGTAACATTCTCTATCAGTTAAGGAATCACTGTATATCCACATTTTCATGCTAGAACCTTTCATATGTATTCAGCGTACCCATTGCACACTAAGGCACGATCGCTAGTTTAATAAAATAAATTTCACCTTTCTTAATCCATGTTGGCAAGTAGAGTAGTAGCAATGTAGTTGCAATTTTAGAAAAAAATGAAAAATCAAACTTGGGCGTTGGGTTTGTGGGGAGTTACAAACTTGCATGAAAAATAATTTATTGATTTTTACTTTGTGAAAACAACTCATTATGAGGAGGTGGCCGTGGCTTTTCCAATGGGAAGGGAAAAAATCAATTTTTTTATTCTTGGAGGGAATATGAGCTGGAAAATGTATTTAAAACTGCCTTAAAATCTAGGAATGGACTCCAATTTTGGCAATTTTAGTGGGAGTGGGTTTGAGAAAGAATTATCTATATTATTAAATGTTTTTGGGATGTATTTTTGGAGGTTTCTTTCCAAATTGGTCATGATTTTTTGCTGGAGAATTTTTTGGAGCTTCTTCTTGAAGATGACAAACATTTTGGACTTGGTTTTGGTAGCCATTCTTGGCTAGAATTTGAAGGTTCTTGTTGCAGGTGGTTCTTTTCCTGGGAGGGTTTTGGAAATTTTTATTGCAGGTTTATTACAAGTTTTAAATTTCTTGGTGACAACAAATGAAGATAAGATTCAATCATTGGAGGTTGGAATAGTTGCATGCTGAAGATTGCATGTGGGAGAGTGCAGATTTGAGTTGCATTTGAAGGAGGAAGAATTATTTGTTGTTGTTTTAATATTTTTTCTTATAAATAAAATTGGAAACCATTTTATTTGTTGTTCATTAGTCCTTGGGTTTGTATAATTTGATATAAAATCAGATTTGTTGAAGATTATAATCATTTGAAGAAGTTTGGAATATAATATTGCAATATAGTTGTTGATTTTGCTTTCAATATCTATTATCTGAATTTGTGAGTTTGTCGAAGAGGGATTTTGTTGAAACATCTCTACATTAGTGGTATCATAGCATGTTGAGCTTATTGCATTAGTCTCAATAATTTAGTGGGGAGAAAAACATCATGTGAAATTGTCAAGGGTGACATTTTTTTATGCTACATTTGACCCCCACTTTAGTGAGAGTATGAACCTATGCTCAAACTGACACTAATGTAGAAATTATATGTCAAGAGGGGTTTGATTGTCCAAATGTTGAAGAGATAGGATGAAAAAGGATCTAGCGAGAGCGCGCAAACCCATAGGATCCAAGATCCCATGGTAAGACAACATAAGCACAAAGGAACACAATGTAATACAACAAGAAAACATGCACAAACATACATGACAAGAACACAACACAATACCCTACACAATATACGACACAACATAATACAATCATAACATGATACAAACATAGGAAAACATATACAAACACAAACACGAGGTTAGTACTAAAAGGATTCAAGTCGATAAGGTAAAGAGACCCCAATCTTAAATTTTCTCAAATACCAAATGCCATCCATCAAATAAATGTTAGTTAAAGGAATTCTCCCCTGAGGACTATCAAGTTGCATTATGCCACATCACCCATGAGCCACATGGATCTACTAGCTAGAAGGTTGTGTTATGCTAGGTGTCCATGCAATATGATGCCTTCCACAAGGCCAACAAGTTGTGTTATGTTAAACACTCATGAAACACATAGTTTTACTGTCTGAATCACATAATAACGAAGTTTGATATTTTCTAGGCAAATCACAAATAAAAGGCACCATGGGCTAGTGAAGTCTAATATTCACTAGGTGAGCCCCCAAGATAATGTAGAAAAATGAGAGACACATAAGGTCTAGTGAAGTCTTCTATTCACTAGGTGTGTACCCATTCACAACCATACCAAGAGCTATACTCCATGATAAATTTGATAAGGTGCTACAAAAATGATCAAGATGTTATGTCAATGCAACATTAAGTTTAATGTGTGTGAATAAAGTGAAGCACAAATGCCAATGTCAACACACCACTAAGTTCAACATGTGTGAACAAAGTGAAAAAATGCCAAACTCACCTAAGAAGGTGCACAAAATCACCTAAGGAAGCACATAAACTATGACAAGATAAGGCCAAAACCTCAAGGGGTGTTATAACAACACCATTGCAAAAGGTGATTTACAAAAAAAGCAAAGGGGTTTATTCTCAATATATGAAAGGTCACACCTTAGGGAATATCACATATGACATCACCACCAAGAGAGGACTAGTCATGGAGAAAAATAATCCACACCTTAGGGAATACTAGCCATAGCATTACTCCCAATGGGAACATCATATGCCAAGAGAGGTCACACTCTTAGGGGATATCAAGCACAATATCACCACAAAGGAGACACAACATAGATCGAGAAGGCCACACTTTCATTGAGAAAATCACACTTCCTAGGAGTTGTATGTTGTTATTACTAAAAAGGGGATCATTTCCTATTCAAACAATGAGTGGGGGACTATATGCCCCCCTTAAAATGTTAGTGTACTTGCTACACTAATGTTTTAAGGAGATACAAAGGGATCCCTTGCTAGAAGGAATGCACCTAACACAAGGCTACCTAACCCCTTGGCCCCCAAGTGTAGGGACAAAGATGGGCCCAAAATGGATGATGATGTGTTGCTCCTTGCGAGATGAAATATGATTACATAAAGCCTAGTTTATACCCCCATGCATGGTAGTAAGTATTGTGTGATACTAAAACTACCAAATGGAAAGGAGCAACAACTAATACTATTTGTCTCTTGTATAATTAAGTGAAGATGTTTTCATTATTTTTGGAGGACAATAACCCAGACCTTTTATTGTTTCTTGTGTGTTGAGCTCTATGGGAACATGAATGCCTTGTTCTTTTACACTTGTTTCAAAAGTTGATACCCTCTTCCATAAATGGCTTCCATTTCTTTTAAGGAAGGTGGTTTTTCAATTAGCATATCTATATTATATGTACATACATGTAATATCTATGAATATGAAACAATATCTTTCATGCATTTTTCATGCCTCTTCTTTACTTCATTCATGGTATTATATAACAATTTATTCACATCTCAAGCTTTTCATTGGAAGTAAACCTATTTATATTGGTTTAGCCATAATGTTAAATACATCTAGAGTTATCCTCTAATCCTAGATAGAAAGTGGGTCAAAGCCACGAACAATTTCCTAAGGTTATATACTAAATGTATTAATTGGAAATACAAGGATCTATATACAAACTAAACCCTACTAGTGCAAGGATACCAAATTTAATGTCACTAGCACATCTTAACATCAATTTATCTTATAATGCAAACTAGAACCTTCCTATAGAAAAACTATAAATGTAACATTGATATATCCATAAAGATAACACATATAATCTTAAATTTGATAAAGTATCCAAATATGTTTTTCAATGCATATTTGTTTGGGGATTAAGAAAAAAATCATGAAAATATTGATCACTTTCTTATTAATTAGAATGGTGTCTAATACCATTGGAAAAATAAATGATAGACATAAGGAAACCACAAAGATTTTTAGATATCTTAAAATTAATTAATTTTCATCAATACATATACCAAATAATAAATTAAAATAAAATATCAACACTATCATTTTAGATATAATTCAGATTCACGTAAATTTATGGAAACAAAGACATCATACCAAAATGAAATGTTTATAACTAAGAATGATTCAAAAGTTGAAGTATATTAATGTGAAATAATTTATGATGCATTTTGAGTGTTTTTCAACTAAGATATACATTTCAAAATGTATGACTTATCACAATCTAATATATGATTAGTGGAATAACCTAAATTTAATAACTATTAACACTTGCAACTTTTACTATTCTTATCAGTTTTACCATGACTAAGTGGTCTTAGCTTTACTACACAAAGCTATAATTATTATGCAACCTATGAATTCTTAACCATACTCAACATCTTTACAAATAAAGGGAAAATGTCTTACATAGAGGAAGTAATTCCTATTTATAATTAAGGGGTTTAACGCTCATCAAATTTGTGATTGACAACTATCCCTTGCTATAACATTCGTTTTTCTTATATTTTCCTTTCACACTAATAAAAATTGCTATCAAGACATTGGTTAGTCGTATGTTTGGACACTTACCTTTGTCCTAACTAGTGATACACATGGAAGTGTACATTTTAGACACTATATACAAAATTTTCAACTTAATGTGAACATATATGTTTAGTGTGCCAATGCAAGACACATAACACATAGACTCTATATAGTCTTTTGCTAGTTCTTGACCACCTTCACTTTTCTCATTAAATTACATAAGATATTTGTCAAAATTTCTATCTCCTCTACCCTTAAGATCAACAAAACATTCATAGTCTTCTTTAGGCATGATTTATTGAATCTTTTCTAAGCAGTCAAAACCTTATTCTACTCGATTAAAATTCTCCATTTCTTATTGATTGACCAATTTATACTCCATCTAAGTTATTTGTTTTTAAGGCCCTTAAAATTATTCTTTCTTATTGATTGACCAATTTATGCTCCATTGAATTTATTTATTTTTTGAGGCCCTTAACTGTTAGGTCACTAGTCCGGGCCTCAAAGGCTATAGATGGAGGGATAGGGGAAAACTCCCTGCCTTAAAATGTGGTGGAGGAGAGAGATGAAGGAGAAAAGGGAGGAAGTGAAGAGACATGTATTCTTGTCTGTGTGTCTAGTAAATTTTTTTAATGTGACTGGTGACACTGATGCGACATGCCTTCCAATACCATGGCTATAGATGGAGGGATTGGGGAAAAGTTCCTGTCTTAAAATGTGTTGGAGGAGAGAGATGAAGGAGAAAGGGGAGGAAGTGAAGAGACATGTACTCTTGGCAGTGCATCCAGTAAATTTTTTAAATGTGACCGGTGACACTACACGACACGCCTTCCAATACCATGAAAAACGAGGGGAGACTAGAATCATCTTCCTTGTCTTATAATCTTCTGATTTTTTTGGATTAACATAGAAGTTGAATTGGGTAAGTCAATTACAACCCTGGTAGATTATTCATCAGTTACCTTTAGTAATGATAACTTCTATCTGTGCTCTTCTGAGGTGACCTTGTTCATGGGCTTGTCCAATGTGGGAGCTACTACCCATGACAAGACAGTATTTTGTGTACGGGGATTAGTGAGATGCTGAATTTATACAGACCAAGCTAGAGTATGATAAGTAATATGAATGTGGTTCTTCCTTTTCGTGTATAGGAAGGCATGCTCTGTGGTCTGTTGGTGTAGAGATTTTCCAGGCTGGTAGGCATGAATGACATCTTTGTCACAGTGGGGTGGTTCAATGTTGACATGGCACATGATCTGTCGCTTTCTTTTGCAGCATTTAGTTGAATTGCAATCATTGGGACTTGCATGGCATTTGGATTTTCTATGCTAATTTCGCCTCTCCCATGCTCAATGAATGAAAGGATGTCTCATCACAATCAAATTGCACTGTTGATGTAAATTCAGTCTATCTTCACAGCAGATCAGATTCTGTTGCAGATCAGATTCTGTTGCTGCTATTTCGAATTGGTAACGGATGCATGCTCTAAGAAACCATAGAGCATATGTTTTAGTCCTTAGAACAGTCTTACTGTTTGTCAGAGGATTATGGACATGAATTTCAGAGATGTTAAATTACATGTCTTCTAATGAGGAAGGTTGTGAATTCCTTTAAGGTGCATCTTAACTAGTAAAAACTTAGATTATCAGTTGTCATTGCTTGAGTTGCAGAATCTTTCATTTAATGGCTTTTATACTTAGGGAGGATCATAATGAAAGGCTTTGGGAATATTTTGTATTTGCAGTGTACCAAGATTGGAATTTTAGTACTACAATTAGTTTAATGATGAGATTTGTTTAACTACTTCTACATGTACTACAAAATCTAAGAAATGATATTTTATGATTATTGAGTTAAATTTTTAAGAGTTTTAGTTAATTAGTTCAAGATATACTTAAGAATAATATATTTTAAAAATTATAGATATATAGATATAAATATGTATAGTCTTGTTTCCTAAATATTACATGTAATATTTTTTTTAGATATAAATATATTAGTATTTAATGATATGGCTATAATTATTTGCACTCGGTCATTAGATGACATTTCTAAGTGTTGTTACTAGTTATTATCTAGTAAGAATGTCAGTTATATTGTAATCTCACTTTACAATATATTCTGGGGAGAACCAAATTTCTAACTATCCCTTCTCACAATCAACATGTATGGATTACTAAACCCTATTGCTCATATAATATTTGGTGTTTGTTTATGTTTGTTAAATTTTGTTTTCTACTTTTCACTTAATATTGTAGAGGTTGAATTCAGAAAATTCAATCACAACCTCGATAGATTATTCTAGCCCAAAATCACCTATATTTAGTAATGACAATTTCCTCTATACTCTTCAAAGGTGACCTTGTTCACGGGTCGAATTGTTGGCAACTTCAAAAAGGAAATCAAAGCTCTTTCATGAATTGGACCTTTGAGAATTGTGAAAACTTGATGGAGGTCTGACGAGATTTTTAAGGATTATGTTAGAGGTATGGAAAGTTTTCGAACTATGAAAAACATCAACTTAAGATCACATCAACAATTTACAAGTTTTGAGAACTACTAAAGTGTTGATCAAGTTTTTAAGCATGTCAATAGAGTTTTCAAAGATTTGAACTATGAAAGTGCCAACAAGATTTTGCAAAGGATTTTAGAAACAAAAAGACCTTGAGACTTAGGCAATTTTGAAGTTTCCTTAAATTAGTATGGAATTTTTTAACACAAGCTAATAGGGTTGAGGTATAATACTAACCATAAAAAATTTGAAGAAATTTATTCGAAATTGGAGGTAACAATAACTAAAGTTTTTCTTTCTAAATGGTCATATGTGCATCGGTGACCTTTACCTATTTTTTCATTTTCTTTCTAGGATCTAAGGCAATCACATTTTATTTAGCATCTATAGAAGAATCTTTTATATTTTCAAAAGACTTCCACATTTTTTTTATCCAACTATTTGTAGTTGATCCCAAATACTAATATTAGCCTTCTATTTCTTGATATCTTCTACTATGACATAACTAGGTTCAAATGACTCCACTATATTTTATGCTAACAATTTAAGTACATTCTACTTAGCCCCTTTATGGTAGGTCAATATTATTACTTGCATTCAAATCAAGTGGGGTTGCAAATTATGAGGAGTTGATGTTGTGAGTGGACTCTTTGTTTACTCATCAATATGTAAGTATTTCCCCTTTGATACTATTGATCTATGTGTATCTCATCCCAATTTATCTCTAGTTCATTATCTTTTAGAGGGAAAATCATATCGCTAACCACATTGTTGTACCAAAATTATTTACATTTTTCTCATCACTTGTAGACACAACTTCTAAATGATCTCTCTTCCTAACAAGTAATAGGCATGGACTTGAATTATAGATAATTTACCTATAAATGTGTTGCTTTTTATAAATCCTACACCAAGAATTCAATGCTAGATTAGCAAGATTGGTATTGTTACCATTATTTTCTAGTGGGGTGGGGTCACTACCATTGTTTGGTCTTGTATTACATTGTCTATTTGGCTTCTAAAAACTATACTTTTTTGTAGACACTTAAAATCGTCTTGAATCATTAATTTGAATATTAATTAAATTTATCATTTTCTCCTATTAATCAAATAATCAGTGTTATTTGGCTAATTCGTCCCCTTTCATACTAATTTACATCCTGTTTAATTGGATAATGCAAATTATTTAAATTGAACCCCTTAAGTCTTCTCATTTGATTAAATAATCCTAGTTATTTAATTGAATGTCATTATCCCCCTTTAATTAAATAATTTAATTATTTGATTAAAATCCTAATTTCATCCATCTTGTACAATTAAAATAATGTTTTAATTATCTAATTAGCTAATTTCTCTCATCCTCCTACTTGCAAGGAAATATTCCCATGGAATATTCCTTTGTAACAAACTACTCCAAAATGGGAAATATCTTGTAACAATTTCCTAATTTTTAGGAAGTGTGCTTCAAATCAATGAGAGCCATTGATTAAAATCATTGATCTTTGTCAACTTGCATTCTCATCCATTGATGAGAATCCTTGATCCATGCCATCTATTGATTTGCATCCATTGATTGATCAAATCAATCCTGACCATTGATTCAACTATTTCTCCTATAAATAGTCCTCATTTCTATGAGAAAAGGATCCACTTTTATTTAGAGTAACTATACTATACTGAATTTTAGAGCATTCTTCATAAGCATTTAACATCCATTTGAGTAAGCTTTTGCATCCATTTAAGCTAATCCTTCATTAATGACATCCATTTTCAAGCTTGTTTCAACCAAGGGATTGGGAAAGGGCTAACATTCCACATCAATTCAACACTAATCCCCCAATGGGATGAGGTTTGATGCATTAGATTAGTTTCCATTATGCATTTCTAGTTTGTTTCATGTTTAATGGCTTCTTTGTTTGATGTTTTCAAGTATTTCATTGGGAGCTTGACTTAACTAGTTAGATCTTGGAACTAATTTATTGTGGATCAACCATATTTAGCTTAGGTTATGATCATGCTCACAATTACTTCACATTTTCTAGGGGGTCATATACCTTCTCTCGTTTCTCTCCTATGGGGGGAATATTTTGTTGAACACAATGCAATGTTGAGAAGGGGGTGAATTAGAATATGTTAAAACTTAACCATTACCATTTGCAGATTGAACATCACATTACATAAATTGAAAGAAGAGCAGAAGAGAAAACATGCACCACATAAAGACACCAAGATTTTACGTGGAAAACCCAATGAGGGAAAAACCACGGTGAGGATTAACTCACAATAAATGTAGCCCACTGCTAACAAGAAGTACAATGTTGTTTAAGGCTCACTGCCTATGGACTTGTAGAATAAGGTGTATAGCCTTAGGGAAAGATACAAAGTACCTAATGAGACTAACTATCTTAGATCAAGATACATTAAAATTATAATGAGAAATAAGAATATGAACTACTATGAAGAAGCATCCAACATATGTTGGTGTTGCAGTCCCTTCTTTGTACAATTAACCCTTTACACTAACTTTGCACACTTCATCTTCAACATACTGCTTAATCTCAATTGTTTGAACCACACTCTTTCATAAATGAGTTTTATCTTCTATATACATATCCTCCACAACAACTCAAAGCCTTAATTAGGTCAAATCCAAGATAAATTTTTAGAAGAAACGTATGATATCATACTGGTCAGCTCCAGACACATAATAGTGCAAGAAAAATAATTGTGGATTAACATGTGGAAAATTACAAGACCCAAACACATCATAACACATCCTCCAAAATAAAATTAATCAATCAATATCAACTGTGGATGAAGGAGACAAGTTTGTTGGCCTAAATAATGACAACAACATCAAAACTATCATCTATTCAACTTTACACCATTGGGAGAGACCAAAACTATCATGCAGATCGAGATGCAAGCATTGTATTCCATGCACAATACCTCTTCATCAATTTCTTGAAGTGTTTGATCATCATATTTTAGTGCAACTAAAGAAATCCATTGGATACACAAGAATAGAGCATTTCAGGCAAACTGTAGCAAAGTGTTATCTAAAAATTAATCTTGTGAACCACCCAAAACACCTAAGACTTGTAGAGAAGAACTCATATACCTTTGTGAACATATCCCCAAGTCCACACATACACATCTGTCTCACCGAAGGAATGCAAAAGCATTAAAAGTCCTTCATCAATACTTTAGACTACCAAAGCACAAACTAGAACACTACCACTTATAGCTTTCACTGCAGAATGTGTGATGACTTGAGACCTTAGATATAACACCTTCACCTCTCGACCATCTTATCTTTTGAACCGCAAGATAAAAACTTATTCTGGGGAAGGATGTGGACCAAAAAGCCATGACTATGTCACAATGAATACCATAGCAAAGCTTTTGCAACTTATCATTATGTGTAGTACACTAAACAAGGATGATATCAATGTAAGCATGTTGTAAACATGTAGCATAACATATGTTCCAACCTACACATCACACTTAGGTCACTATTTTTCTTATACAACATTGTAGACAAGCACCAACAGATATCAACTATACAACTATCTTTGAAGTATATGCCCACTTCAACATACACATTTGACATCAAATATTGAGTTGACATCAATGACAACACCTATTTCCAACATATTTCTTGTACTTATGTGATATAAGTAGTCCTTTGGGGGTCATCATGAGTTCTTCTATCTTCTTCACTTGTACATTTTATAGTACATTGCGTCATTTCTCTTTTGGAGAGGAGCTTTTAGTTCCCACTAGGTTTTTCTCCTTTACTCGACTTTATGATAAATTTGTGCATGAGTTGCTAGCATGGCTTAGTAGTTGGGACTCATCGTCTTGTATAGATTACTCCCTAAGTTGCACTTAAGGGGGGTGTTAGTGTAAATAGAGTCATTATTCACCTAGTTAGCTAATCACTTTTCTAGGATGACTTGTTCACACTTCGCTTAAGTTTACTTAGGCTATTTCATATTTTTATCACTTCATATGATTAAGACGTGTCTCCTCGTCATTTGAGACACCTATCACATGCATACTTGCCACTTGCTCACACACTTGTCAAGTGAGCTCACAAGTGTTGTACCCTCGGAGGGGTAATCAAAGTTTCACTCCTACCTTCTCACCTCCTCATCCTTGCCTATATACGCAAGGTTGATCATTATATATTTACACTCTTCATTTGTATATTGATAGACATACTATTGTGCTCATATATGTTCACTTGTGGAAGGTTATTTCATGCTTTCAGATCTTGACATTCTCCAACACCAATAACTTTAGACATATTATTATATTTTGTCTTGTAATTTTTGTCATATCTAATATTTACCACAATGATCTTTAATAATTTATTTATCTCTTACCTACTAATGATTAACTTTCAATGTGTAATCTAAGTTTAATTTCACTCGTTTGACATAAAAAAAATCAGTTTTTCTTGTCCAATATTCTTTATAGTTCAACCATGTTCTTAATGATGATGAATTTTAAAATCTTTTGGACCAAATTGATATGTATGATCTAATAAAATGTACCAATTAATTAATAATTTAATTTACAATTTAAATTGGTTGTACAATGTATTATTAGAGTTATGCTTGTTTTTTGCATATATCTAATGGACCATATGAAAGTCTCATCTTTATAGTTTGTCATGTTATGATTCTTATATTTGTTTGTGTTCATCTACATCAAACATATTTAAAAAACGGATAAGTTAGTATCTATATATATATATGAAATAGAAACAATTTTATTGATTCTTTAAAATATCATTTATGTATTTGAGTGTGGTGGAAATGAAGGTACCCAAGTTATTTTTATTGTCATAAGAATGATGTTCTTGGATATTATTTGAATTATGAAATTTGGTGATTTTGTTTCTCACATTGTTAAGAGTATGACAAGTTAAAAGGAAACGGTGTTCATCCTAGTATTTTAAATTTTACAAATGCACTCATCTCAAGGTGCTTTCCAGTTAATGTAATGACCAATTTCACTATGTAAGTCATTAGCAATAGTCCTAAATTTAACAATATTCATTTGTTTTTCAAATTCATAATGTGCAAAAAAAATAAAAATTGATTAAACTAGGATTAATAAAGTCTTTATGTTGTTTTACCTCTTATTAATTATTTTGCTCCTACTCCAATATTCTCCTTTCAACCTGAAAGGAACATAAGATTTTATTTTATATAAAAGTCTATTTCATTGCATCTTCGATGTTTCAATATCTAAGGAAATTTTCAATATGTATTTGTAATATATATTTTTAAGTCAAGGGTGAGTACTATTGATATTAAAATCTATAATGAGAGTCTACTCTCAATATTTTTGTCTAACATTTTTTTTAATTTAAGGGTGGATACTATTCATATTAAAAACTATAACATGGCGCTTAGATAATTAAGTTGACGAGCGACATGTATGTTGTTCGCATTCTAAGTTGAACTTCACTCATCTAACTTGTATTCTTCATTTTCTATTGATTCTTTAACATTCTATAAAATGACCCACCCAAAAAAGTGTTGTAACTCAATAATTGAGCACAATTAGTGAGGATGATGGTATGTTCCATGATTATGCCATCCATGAAAGTTCAAACCCCTAGAGGCACAATTGGACTAGGTTTGACCCTTGAATAACTTTGATGGGTAGGATCCCCATACTCATAGTTGCTTAACCAAAATATAACTTCCAATTTAGATGTATTCTTACTCATCATATTTAATCTAATTGTTCAAAAAAAATTAAAAATTAAAGAAAAATCTAATTTAGATATATACTTATTCATCATATTTAATCTACTTATTAAAAATAAAAATTATTTAAAAAATAACTTTCAATTAAATATATACTTACTCATCATATTATAATTCACTTATTAAAAATTAAAAATATTAATATTTTAAAAAACAAAAAAAATATCTAAACCAGAAACAACAAACAAAAAACAGCATCAATACCAAAACAAAAAAACAAAAAAACGACTTGAAAGTGACTTGACCAACCTTAATATATATAGTCCTCGTTAGTTCCAAATCACGTGCACCACAAAGAACAATAACATATTTAAACATAAAACAATGTTAAAATATGTAACCTATTTTCCTATGCTACGTCATAACCTTTTTTTTTCAACTTAAGTTAAACTAACTTTCAACTAGTTTTGGATGGACCTTATTTTGATAAAAAAATTATGCCCTTTCAGGGGTTTTTTAATTTGTGAAGAGGCGTTGCTTCAAGAATATTCATTATTATCCATGCAACCTACGTTAATAAAAGAGACACCTTCAATTATATAATCCTTATAATATCCATTACTTTGATGTTATCTATGCAATTGTTAATTTATTATTTTTATAGAAATTTGTTCTTTTTGAATAATCGAGCTTAATAATTGTTGAGATAATATTAAAGTAATGAGGGATTTTTTTGTACATATACTGTATAAGTTTTGATTTTAATTTTAATTTATTCATAACTTAAAAATCAGTTTCACAATATGATATTTCAGGGTAAACTTCATTAAATAAAGTAGTTATTTATTAGGGTAAATATTTTGTTATTTTGGGAGATCCCATGATTTGGTCATTCTCAATAGTATCAATATTTTTTTATATTTTAGTGATCATACATGCTTCCTTTTTATAGACATATCTTCTATTGTTGAGTCCTTATTATGAAAGAAACATGGCCTCCATGTATCCTCCACACCTCCTCTAACTAATTATATTGTCCTATCTTGGTTTCCCCTTGTTCGACCTAAATTACCAATCCTATTTGACCTTGCAATAATGACACGTCCTAATTGTTACAAAAGTTTAAGAAGCATTTTGAAGACTACAATTCATTGAAACCATAAATGCTACTTACAACGTATTCTTATAAAGCAATAATATTGGTCCTAGAAACTCCATCTTGATTATGATTATTCATGGAAATAGATGCCAAGGTGCAATGGTCCAAACAAAACCAATCCACCAACTTGCCCTTTGCTTAGATAGGCATAAATATTATCAACAATAGACTTAAGGTTGAGAATATGAATTCAATAATTTATTAATGTATTAGGGTTTGAATTCCATCAAGGGGGAGAACCAATAGGTACTCATTAATCAACACATTTGAGCCCTAAAAAAATTGGTCATATCCTTATCAGATAATAAAACCCTACATAAGAAAATTATAGAAAACAATAAAGCTTCAAATCATAAAATGAATCCTAAATATAGGATATATAGGACTTGATGAGTTAACAAATATCTAGACAATATTCCATTGGCACACCCTATTTTGGGTAGGGTTAGTAAACCTCAAATGATAATGTAATTAACCCAAGGTTTGCCCATGGTCTTATTGATCTTAATAACAACAATGTCAAAACACAATACCACAATAGCTCAAGATTATAACCATAGTCCATACATAATCAATGATACCATCTCTTCACTAATGAAGTCTAAAATTTAAGATATATCATATCCTCTAATCCTTAATGGTGGTATCAAAGAGTTTTTATTCAAAACATGCGACGCATAAAGTTTAAGAAAATAATTTTGAAGTTACCATTCATAGAGCCTAGAAACTCAAACAATAAGCATAATGTAATTTTTGAACAAGACTAGCATAGAAAATCAAGATCTTCACCTCTTCTCATAGAAACCACCAAGTATAGAATGTCACCACTTGACTATGGTAACAAACTTAACTCTAACACAAGTCACAAAGTCATAGTGACGATAAAATAATACCCAAATCCAACAAACCTTCCAAGTGTTGTCTCTAGGATTATAAACCCCTTAGTATAAAGGTTGTGACAAAAAACCAAAGACACATGCCCCCCATAAGGAAATAAAATCACATGTTCAAAGACTAAAACCAACCTTGGGGCTTGGGGAATGAGAAACCATTAAAATTCCTCTTTCTTTCTCTTTTATCCTCCAATAAAACTAAAAGAGTCTACCACTCCCAATTCTTCATCCATTTTTCTTCTTCAAGAAGGAAATGCAACTAGCATGATAGCATTAATTGCCAAGAAAATACCTAACAAAACTAATCCCATCAAAGATTAAAGAAAACCACAAAACCAAAACTAAATATGTTATTGACAAAACAACCCTAGATCTCCAAAAATTAAAGCCCTATATGAATTTTGAGGTTCATTAATACCTCTCAAATGTCCTTTCAAACAAAAAAAAAATTGATGAAACAATACTACCCCACGATTCCCCATCATGCCAAAAGAATAATAGAATGATTTAAAATTTTAGAAAGGTTTAATTTCAAAATGAACACATATAGCTTAAGTTATAAAGTTAGGTTCATATGTTCTAAATAAGGCTTATTGTAATGCCCTTCTCATTTGCATCCTGGAGATGGCTAGATCTCGACATTATTTTTTGACTATGTATCAGGGGATGCATAAGTTGTGCTTGTGTTTTGTCTTGGGTGTTGATTAATGGTTCAAATTCACTATTTTCATTGTGAGTTTTGGTTGTGGCTTCAGTTCTTTCTTTGCATAGTGTGTTTGGACCACCTGCATGTTTTCAAATGCAATTCCTTAACATGTCAACTGTTGGTGTTGGTGTTTTGTAGCTTTAGAAAAACTCGTTAGGAAGCAAGATGGAATGAGAAGCCATGAGTTGCAGAATGAACTCATTGGGTTGACCCCAACTCATTTGACACCTTAGAAGACATCTTCACTAGATTCAAATCATTAAGATTGCAGCTTAAATAATGTGGAATAGAGAAAAAATATGATCAATTGGTTCTTTCTATCCTCTCCAAGCTAGGTCCTAATTACTTAGTGTTTGTTTCAACTCCACCAAGAGTGTTATAGGTGGCACTTGTAAAATGCCCTCTTTAGATGACTTTATTGCCAACCTACCTAGGGATTAAGATAAGTTAATTCAAGTGGAGGCATTCAAGTATACAAAAGGGTAAAAGTACAAACCTGTGTCACGCTTTTATAAAGGAATCAACCAAGACAAATAAAAATTCTCAACTTCAACCGCATAAAAGTGGCCTTTATGTTTTGAATTTCAAAATGATGTAAACTAATGAAATATAAAACTATTGATCAAGTTTATTCTTGTAATTTAAAAAATTTAAAAAAATTGTTTTGATATTTTTAAAAAAATTTAAGAGAATATTTTGAATTGTTGAGAATTTTTCGGAAAAAGTGATGTTGAGTTGACGTACAAAAAAAAAGAGAACATTTTTTTCCCAAATAGATAACTTCAATATCTAGTGCATGGAAAAAAAATTTAAAAAATTGATATATATTTTCCTCATAATAACGTTTTAATGTCAAACTTACCAAAATTTGATGTTTTCATTTGATGTCAACTATTGTCTACTTTTTTATCATTTCAAAAAATAAATTAACCCTTTTGGAGAGGATTCTCTCCTCTATTGCACCATATATTTTTCAAAATATTTTAATATGGTTTTAATTTCTAATCAACCTCATTTTTATTATAACAACCTACTTGCAGTATTTTAAAAAAACATATTACAACTAATCAAAATATAAAAAAAAGGATTTTCGATTATGAGCTCTACAAAAGGGTATTTTTAGTTTTTTGAAAAAAATCATTTCGATTGAAAAAATATTCAATTCAAGTGGAAAGTTTCAAAATTTTAAAAAGCATGAGGTGGCTACCAATGAGGATGCCACATAGACAATTTCAAGTGAAAGGGTTTCGACCGAAACCCTTTCAGTTGAAAACATACATTTAAATTGAATCGCATTTTAAATCTATAAGGGGAAAAAAAATGTTTTGTTATTTCAAGCGAAAAGGTTTTTCCTGAAACTTTATGTGTCTGTATAGGCCACGTAGTTTTGGGTGAAATTGTTTTGCCCAAAATTATTTAGGGTGAAACTATTTTGCTCAGATCTATTTAATTGGCCGAAAGTATGACACAGGTTTGTTTTTACCCAAAATCTCAAGCCCTTATTTCTAGGCATGGGAAATAAAAAGCTTCAAACCAAGGGAAGAAGAAATCACAAAAAAGGGACAAGGAGACTAAGAAAAAACATAAATTTGAGGCTTCCAAACCTAACACTGAGAGATTTTCAACTCAAGGAAAACCTAAGAAAGAAAGAGTTAAGTGAGCCTATTGTAAGAAGAATAGACATGATGAGAATAAGTGTATGAAGAAACAGATTGACCACCTTTCTCATCTTCTCCAAAAGAACAATATAGGGGTCCCTGAGTCCATCAAGCCATCCTCATCAAACCATGAATCAACAAGGCAAAGGATAAAGATAAATCTATGGGAAAGGCTCTAGTTGTTACATCTTTCTCATCATCTTCATCTTGGATTATTAACTTTGGTGCTTCACACCACATGGGTTCATCATAGATTGAGTTCTCTTCCTTAGAGCTTTTTAGCATGTCTACTATCACCTTGGGTGATGATACTTTGGCTTCAATTATAAGGAGAGGGTATGTTGAAGTTGAAGGAGGAACATTCAAAAATATTCTAAAAAGTGTACCCTCACTTTAAGGTAATCTCCTATTAGTGTATTAGATTACTCACATAGGCAAATGCGTGAGTCATTTTTTCTCCAGATATAGTTGAGATCATAGAGTTGCATAACAATTATTTAGTAGACGTGGGAAGGTAATATCACCATTCTACCTTATATACATTCTCACATTTTTCATTTGATGTTTCTCCTATAGCCTTGCTTACTCATATAAATGAGTAACAAATTATGGTATGAACGGTTTACCCACCTTAACTACTATTATCTTGAGCAACTAAGTTAGCAAGACAGGGTCATATGATTGATAAGAGTCACATTCTCTAAGGGTCTTCGTGAGGTTTGTACCCTTGGTAAGCATCCTAAATAAAAAATTTGACAAAGGAAAGTCTTGGAGGGCAACATAATCTTTGGAGCTACTTCACAGTGATATATCAAGGTCATTTCCCCATGTATCCTTTACTAAGGCAAGATATGTGCTCACCTTCATAGATGATTGTTTTAGATATACATGGGTCTACTTTCTTAGATAGAAATTTGAAGTCTTTGACAAGTTTTTAGATTTCCACGCACTAGCTGAGAAATAATCAAGGAAATTTATCAAGATTCTTCAAACTGATAATGGGGCAGAATATGTCAACATTAAGTTTGAATAATTTTACATAGCAGAGGGGATAGACATGAAATGAATGGTTCCTTATAACCCTCAGAAGAATGGTGTTGCAAAAAGTAAGACCTAATTCTTGAAAGAGATGGCTAGTTGTATGATACAATCTACAGGTCTTACACCATAGTTGTAAGCCTATCAAATTATCGAATTTGAATATAGGAATGTCAATAAAACCCAATTCAATAAAAATGACTACATCAATGAAAGTGTGCACAAACAATAAAGTAAATCAAATTGAACTATTTTACCTCCATAAATGTGCCTAACCTTACTCCATTGTACGTGATAATAATTTTGTAAAATAATGGTATTTGGATTGCTCTTGGCTTAGCATAACCTTGATAGAAAAATGGATGCAAAGGTGGCTTGATTTCTCAAAATTCATGGAGAGATTAAATGGATAAATGATGAGTGTTTTATAGCTTTCACAAATAACTGATCAATGGTGTAGGATGCTTTGGAAGATCAATGGATGAGATTGGTTGAGAGATCATGATGAACATGCAAGTGACATGTGTTAAGATGAAAGGCTAGGATGTAGAGTTAAGTGGCTGCATGGATGAGTGAAGTAAGAGAGAACTGATGTTTCCTTTTAGTTAGTTCACTAAATTTAGGAGATAGAAGAATATATATAGAATTAAATAAATAAATTTATTTAATTCATGTGCATGAGATGAAGATATATTTAGGAAATAAATAACTTATTCATTTTTTAAATTTTTTTTTTTTATTTGATGGAGGTCATCTACAAACAATTTTTAGCTACCTATTATGAGAGCACGAGCCTTTTTTGGGTTGAAACCTCTTTGGCTAAGAGCCAAGGACTAAGGGGTACTAACAATAGGACTTTTGCACCTATAGCAAATATGACTTATATTCAACTAACACTTGATATTGCCACCATATGGCTAAGATGTGCATCAAATGGATTTGAAGAGTAATTTTCTTCACAGAGACCTTGTGGAGGAGATCTACATGGAGCAACCACCAAGGATTGTTCAAAATTCATCCTTAGTGTGTAGACTTAAGAAATGCATTTAGAGCCTCAAACAAGCCCTTAGGGCTTGGTATGCCAAGATGGATTCCTTCCCTCTAGCTTTTGGTTTTTCTCAATGTCATTCAAATCCTAATTTGTACTTGTGACAAGATGATTCATTATTGACACTAGTAATTTATGTTGATGATCTACTAATCATTAGGAGTTCTTCATTTGCTATTGTAGTAGTTAAGTCAGCTCTTCAAAACAGGTCTGACATGACTAACTTGTGTTTACTGCATTACTTTCTTAGCATTGGTATTTCACAATTTGATATAGGGATCACTCTTGCTCATCCCAAGCACACTATTTATCTTCTTCCTCAATTTCACATTCTCGACTACAAGCCATCTCTAACCCCCTTTCTCTCCAAGGTCAAACTTTAGGCTAATAGTACTACACCATTGGTTGATGCTACCTTGTATCACCAACTTGTTGATAGTCTCATTTATTTGACTCATATTAGGTCTAAAATTTCATATGTTGTCAACATGGTTTTGAGATTTATGCAAGAGAATTGGGAGATGTGTTGGAAAGTAGCTAAGAGGATCATTTGTTATCTTTAGGGCACTATCAATTTTGGGATCCACTATAGAGTTGGCACAGAGGTTGATTTTGTTGGCTATATAAATTTAGATTGGGTTAATAATTCTCATACTCACAAGTCCACTTCCAATTATAGTTTCTCACTTGGATCGGGTCCTATTAGTTGGTCTAGCAAAAAGCGACATGCTATTGCTTTATCTTCTATAGAGTTTGAGTATTGAGGAGTTGTTAATGCAGCCAATGAGGCTATTTGGCTTTAAGGAATTCTCACTGAGTTTGGTATTTCCTTCAGACAACCCATGATCATTTATTGTGACAATCAGTGTACTATTCAGATACGCAAGAATCTAGTCTAGCACTAATAGACAAAACACATTAAGATTCATATGCAATTCATTTGGGAGCTCATTCATGGTTAGATCATTGACTTAATATTTTTGTAGTCTTTAGAGTAGGTTGTTGACATCTTCACCAAACCTTTTACTGAAAGCAAGTTCATTCATCTACGAGCCCTTTTTGGGGTGCAATCCACTTCATCAGAAGCATCATCCTTGGGGGGGCCTTCTAGTCCTCTTTATTCACCCTCATTTTGGGGGAGTTTTTTCCCACATGGTTTTCTCCTCTTCTTTATGAGGTTGCATTGTACTTGTGTACCTTAGCGTGCCTTGTTGTTGAGACTTTATCTTTTTTCCCCACCTAAGTTGTGCTTAAGAGGGGGTGTTGGTGTAAAATTCATATTTTATCCTTATTTATACCATTTATTTTACATATGTAGGTTAATCACTTGCTTAGGTGGTGAGTTGGTAGTTAGAGAGGTAGTTATCTCTTACAGTTTGTTATGAATTTTGAACAAACCTTTCCCTCCAATTTTTGGAATTTGGTTTGCTCAAAATTCCTTTATATACTCATCATGTTTGATTAATGCAAGTAAATATGTTGGCCTACAATTTTGTGGTAAATTAATATTGGCTTTTTCACTCAAATTTCTTAGCTCCATTTTCACCACTAAGAGAGCTTCTCCCTGTTGAGAATATGTTGTGACGTCTTTTTTTAAGGATGCATAGGGGTCCTTACTATCTAGCCCATTATTTTTGTAAGTTTTTGAAACCTATGGAACAAAGTAACACATTGTGATTCTAATGTGACTTTCACTTTCTAAAATTTTGAACCAAAAATAGTACTTAATATCTCGTTTTCCTAATTGAATGATACACCCTTCTTTTTCTTTCACTAAGACTATTAGTCCACCATACCCTTTTTCATTCCTCATTGCCTTGTTCCAAGCCACCAACTTAGTGTAACCTTCAAACATACGAGTCTTACAACCTTCTTGTTCATGAGTTCCCATAGACAAATTATGTATCTACCTTTTGCAACAAGCCCTAATCCAAGTCCCCTCCTCCAAGGGTAACCTCTACAATTCTAGCACACTAAACTACCTAGTTAGGCCTTGATTTTTATTTATTTTGGCACACAAGTCTCAAAGTTGAGTCATCACCCCTATTTATCCATATTGACCTTGTTGCTTTATTTCCTACTATCTAGAATCGACTATTTTTTCTTTCTTGCCAGTTTGCTACCCTATCTTACTGTGGGGCCCAAAATTGGTGATAATAGCTTTTCCATTGTAAAACAATGTCATTTTCCTTCATCTCTTATTGCTCTTAATTTTGCTTCTTCCTCCCTTCTCTCCTCTTGTTGCCTATCAGTTAAATCCTTGTCTGGGAAGAAGCATGAGCCCCTTAAAAGCTCTTTATTTCTTAAAAGATGTTACTTGTCATGGACACTTCCCATGACAACTTTTATAGGCCTAACCCTCTCTTCACATATCTTTCCCACCCTCCTCACTTGGAAAATTTTCCCTTGCCAATGCAACTTGTCTTTTAAGAAGTCACTTGCAAGATTGAAAGTGCTTTCATTTTTCCCCTAATTTCATATTCCTCTAATAATTACATATGTTTCTCTATTTTTCCTTTCTTTGAGATCTCTTAGTTGCATTCTATCAACCCGTGAATTTGTTTCTTCCTCCATACTAATGAAACCACTACCAAGTTGAGCTCATGTTCTAACTTCTTTTGTTATCTCTATTATTTTTTTTATCTTCACTCCCTAAAAGTTTGTTTGTTGAAGTACTTACACCTCACCTTGAGTTATTTAAGAGTTTGCACACCCCTATTTGCTACTATCGATTCTTTCATGGTTTCCAAGCTAACTTCATGTTTTGTCACCCATGCTTCCTTGCCAATAGAGCTTCTTGTAGCATTGTCACCTATTCCTTTAAAACTTTATTACCTTCCACTAAGGACCAATATGTTACTATGATCTTGTGGATTTTGTGGTCCCTTTCCTACTCCTTGACTTCCAAAACATCTAATTATGTTTTGGCATTTAACAACTCTTGCATATAGAGATCTAAAGACCAAATAAGAAGTGTAGAAGTGGGATTGTAAATGACTAATTCTTCTCTACTTATGCTTCCCTTAAACCTTTCATCAACACAAACTTGCAATAGAACCTTGTTTGATTGAGTTTTAAATCTATGACTGAGAACCACACTTTTTTCCCTTTGAAACTATTTTATTCTTGCATGTTCCCATTTTATGTGGGCAAGGACCTACGCTTTAAGATACATTGATATTATTTTGTGCCCAAATCCACTTCCACATTTTATTTGATAATACAATCTTTACTTAAGTGATTTGTTTCTACAATTTTCTTTCCATTTTTTACATTTGTTGGTGATTGGATTTCCATTGCCAAGAAAAAAGAACACATCTATTAAAAGTAGGGCTGACCTGCCCACCTATGGAAAGGAGTCTTAAGTTGAAAAAATCTCCTTGAAAGAAAGACTAACTAGAGCCCACTTGAAATTGTGATTAGGACCCATTTTAAAACATCCCCTATACAATTGGACCCACTCCAACGTAAAAATAAAACAAAAAACTTTACTTTCCTTCTAAAATATTGTGGAAAATTTTGATATAATGCTTGGTAGTACGGCCTTCTTCGTTAGGTACCCACATGTATTATCACTTATTTATGTATTAATTGCCTATTGTTAATAAGGCCAATATGTCATTAGCAAAGCTTATCCTTAATCAAAACAGAAACCAAACAAAACACCAAAAGATTACGTGGTGATCTTATCAGAAATGTTATTTAAAACGAAACATTAAAATTAAAAATTAATGAAAAGAGTCTTAAGGTTGGCAGTTACTTGTGGATTGTAATGTTGCACAAAAGGACGATTGAATGTAAAATTCCTACCTATCTAACTATTTTGGGGTGTAGTGAACACAAACAAAATCAAAGCACTGTTAAAGCGTAGCTCCCGCTGCCTGCTGACCGGCCAACTCACACGAGGAGGTGAATAGGGGGAGTCGGGAGGAGGCCAACTCACACGCGGAGGTCAATGGACTGGAGGGAGGGGGCATGAAAGTGGAATAAAATCCAAAATTATGAACAATGCAGGCAATGACGTGGAATAAACTATGAACTTTTCAGTCGCTAAGTACACAACTAAAGCAGTGACGGTTCACGTTGACCCGCTGCCTTCCTTCCCACGTTTCTCCCACCTCATGGACGGCAACACCAGCAAATTTCTTTAAATTCACTTTACTCCGCCAATTTCTGTGAGACAGAGACAAAGAAAAGGCTTACAATTTGAAGTGAGATCACAGAAAATGGTGGGACTACAGTTATCGGCTGCTTGGGCTGCTCGAGGGTTTCCTCTCTGTCTTTCTGAAATGACGATTTCTTCAATGGTGAGCGGTTTAATTTGCCTTTGCTTGCGAAATTAGATCTTTGATTGATGTGTTTTTGATGCATTTCAGTTTTTGGCTAATTTCAGTTGCCGATCATTGAATTTGCAGCCTCTGGTGTTTAGTGTTGTAGGGTTTTTTAGCAGTCCAATTGCTTTCATGTGGGTTCTTTCAGATTTGGCTGGCATTTGGAATAGCTAGTGAATTACAACTTTATTGCATTATAATTGGATCTTGGGAAAGAAAAAAAGTGTTGGCTGTAAATTAGTGAATTACAACTTAATTGCACAGTAATTGGTTCTTGGAAAACAAAATTGGCTATGAAATAGTGAATTACAAATTTATTGCACGAGAGTTTGATCTTTGAAAAAAATGGATATAAAGCATTGTGACCCAGATCTATCTTTGCTTTCATCTCTTTGGAATTCATCAGTTCTGAGAAAACCTCAGGCCCTAAACTAGGTTGTGGGTGGCTTGCGGACGATATGTGATCTAACAGACTTCGTAACAATTAACTGAGTAAGTTTATCTTTTGCCTGAATGATCCAGACAGTACTCCTTGAATAATGTTAAGGTAATGCTCACACAAAGATAAAGATGTGGGTTTGGAAGCTAGACAAACGGCATAAGGATGATTGTCATCATCAGAAGTTACACGCAGTAATGGCGATTTCCAGAGAGATAATCTATGTCCGCATTACTCCAGCTCGTAGATCGTGGGCATAGGAGGAAAAAGGGCGATTATAGCCCCCTGAAGTCCATTAGTGTAACCTTAACAACAAGCTCACCTATTACTACTGCTTGATGATAAATAATAATCCACTGTTATGTAGGCCGTAGGATAAATTGTACTAACTTAAATACAGAATAAGATGTTTAGGTTTTGCTCATTTGCTACTTCCTTAAGGGCCACTTCAAAACGCAGTTTCATTTGTGCGAGCTTTCAGGTGTACATTATTTCTAAGAGTTTTGTAGCAGTCAACCTACCTTAGCTTGCTCTGCCATCCACAAAATCTGCAGCAAGAAATTCTCTGTTTTTTAGTAGTTTTACCTTATAGATGTCAGGAAGGCTCTTGATTTTGATCTGAATAGAAAATTTACTTCATATCTTTGATTAAAATGAAAAAAAATAATAATTATATGCAGAATTGAGGGTGTTCATTTTCACTTCAGTGTCTAATTTTCAGAAAATAAGGAAAGATTTGTTTTCTACCAACAATTTTGTTTTCTAGTTTGCCTCTGTGAACTAACTTCCTGCTTTGCGAAAGGAACTTAGCTTTTTATAGCCCTTAACCTTTGTTTTATTTTGCATTTAGGACATGTCGGATATTTGGTCACTGGTTTTGGGCTCATGCATCAATCTATGAAGAAACTAGCTATTTTGCACAAGATTTTACATACATTTTCTGTAAATTAGTATTGTTTCTGGTTTTGATTGTGTAGAATTTTTTGCATCAACGTTTCGGATCACACTCTGTGATCCATCATCAGAATGAAAGAAGAGCAAGAGGAGAAAAATGGATCACAGAGTGTGATCTGAAACGTTGATGTAAAAAATTCTACACAATCAAAACCTGAAGCAATACTAATTTACAATATGGATTGTGCAAACTTGATATCTTTACATTTTCTGTTTTTTGATTGGCTACTTCGGTTTATCTACCCAAATTGAGCATCTTGAGATTCTGCTGCTGAGAACATCGAAATAAAATCATTTTGGTGGGTTTGTTGAAGCAGTTCTCGTAGGTTTTGTCCAAAACAATATTCTTTATCATTTGTGAACAGTATTGTAGCTCCTGACTTCTTCAGACATAAAGTTAATAGCAATTTGTTCTTATCAAGTTGAATGTTTTGCGTTTTGATGCAGAGCCCTATTCTTTCTCAATAAATTTATAGATAAAACTCACAATAGCTAAAGCCTGGAACTCCCATTTAAGAGGTTGCAAATTTCGCAAATAGATAGGGTTTGAATTTTATAGTTTCCAGCTTTGAGCATGGGAATTTATAGATTCCTTCTTTCTTCCAGTTATAAGTACATATCAATTGCTATTGGGAATATTTTGACTTTAATTATTCCTCTAACTTCGGCATCAATCTACAATTAGAGTTTGAATAAGGATACTTCTGTGCTGGCACTTGTTTATAAGGATACTTTTGTGCCTGCGCTTGTTTATCATACATAAGAGGTATTCTAATTTGTGTCTCATTGTAATTTTTTGTTAATAATGATTCCATACATAAATTAGCTGGATTTCTGATTACCTGGTCATGAACTTTGTTTTCCATTTTGTAATTACAGGGTTCTAGTTGCCATCCACAGTCAAGATTGCAGCAGGTTTCTCTTGTAGAAGCAGAAACTGCATCTATAGATTCTGTCTTTTTTAATTCAAGGTGAGCTAGCCCTTTAAAAAAGAGGGTTTAATCAAACTTTTAGATTTCATTATCTCCAAAAGTTTTGAATCTAAATGCTACTTCTGATTTTCAGATTATGTGAGAATGATGATCAAAGCACAGCAAGTGCAGGATCTCTAGAGCAGGAAACCATGAGAACAAGGCCTCGACTTGCTCTCACATTAGAGTATGTCTGTGGATCTCTTGCTCATTCATGGATCATTTTGGGTTTTAAAATTGATTTGATATTTTTTGTTACTCTCTAAAATGGTATCTCCTGATGGGTTATGAATTCTAACTGGAAACATCTATTTCGAAACCTCTGTACTCTCCATCTTTTTTGGAAAATAACTGTTGTATCCCAAAACCTTTGTACATATTTTTTCTAAGAAGACCTGTTGTGTTCACTAATTATAGGCTCTGGAAATTTCAAGTCTCTAATCATACTCCTGTTGAATGCAGAATGGTGGAACATGAACATAGAAGAGAGGCTATAAGAAAGCAAAGATCAAAGGGTAGGATTGAATCAAATAATTTGGCAGACGATACAAATTCTTTCACCGATCAAAACAGCATTTCGCTGCAAGATGTTATGCAAACAGTAACGGAGGATCCTGCTTTAGAGCTTGACAACAGTCACACTTGTGCCAAGGCCGCTTGACAATTTCAATGTAATATAATTTAACATTCATATAATGTGTAACATGCATTGTAATCAGGCAAAAAGAGGTGTTTCCCTCCAATGAAATTAGTTTTCTGTTTTACATTAAACCCCTGATATATAAGTTGATGTTCATGTCGTATGTGGCAAATCTCTCGCTAAAATAGACCTCTGATTTATGAGTCAAGCCCCCACTCAAAGCAGTAAAATTTGACTTCAAAAAATCAATGTATACAAGAAACCCAGCATTTTCGGTCAAGAGACCAGTGCAGTATGGGGGAAAAGATATTTTTAATAACAAGGATGATGCTTACTCTCGTGCTTGACGAAGCAAAGCAAACCTTAGATTTCTCCTCCACGACAAAGAAAAGTAGAAGTTTGAACCTCTTTGGGCTCCACATTAGGTGACACCTGCTACCACGGGGGAAGGTTCGTTTTGAATATGGGCGCAGGGATAGAACTTAAACCTACGATTAGTTGAGTTTTAGTATACTGATTAAATTTCTAATCAATTAAATGAGTTGGTTGGTTGATTGATTGATTGAAATTGAGAAAGTTGGGTAATTGAGACAAAAATGTGTTGAAATAGTTTGAGATGGAGTAGGATCAGAAATTGGTGCTATGTCAACTCTGGTTGCTGAGATATTGTGACAGAGAGTTGAAAACTAAAATAAAAAATTAGATTAACGATTGGAGATTGGAGGCAAAAAGATCCTAAAGCTTTTTGGGCATTGAGATGGATTGAGCTGAGTAATTGAGACAAAAATGTGTTGAAATAGTTTGAGATGGAGTAGGACCAGAAATTGGTGCTATGTCCACTCTGATTGCTGAGATATTGTGACAGAGAGTTGAAAACTAAAATAAAAAAATAGATTAATGATTGGAGATTGGAGGCAAAAAGATCCTAAAGCTTTTTGGGCATTGAGATGGATCGAGCCGAGTAATTGAGACAAAAATGTGTTGAAATAGTTTGAGATGGAGTAGGACCAGAAATTGGTGCTATGTCAACTCTAATTGCTGAGATATTGTGACAGAGTTGAAAACTAAAATAAAAAAATTAGATTAATGATCGGAGATTGGAGGTAAAAAGATCCTAAAGCTTTCTGGGCATTGAGAAGGATTGAGCAGAGTAATTGAGACAAAAATGTGTTGAAATAGTTTGAGATGGAGTAGGGCCAGAAATTGGTGCTATGTCAACTCTGATTGCTGAGATATTGTGACAGAGAGTTGAAAACTAAAATAAAAAATTAGATTAATGATTGGAGATTGGAGGCAAAAAGATCCTAAAGCTTTTTGGGCCTTGAGATGGATTGAGCCCACAAATCTTGGGCAAAATTTTATTTGCAAACTTCACTTTCAATGGACATGCATATGAAAGAAATGTTGGTAAGAAGCACCATTTTGGGAGCCTAATATGACAGGGAAGAGTGTTTGACTTGTTGACGATGAGGCTCTTAGGTGGATTTAACAAAATCAAAACAAAAAAATGTTGGATGTTGATATGTTGAGTAAATGGTATTTCATTTAAGTTATGACCAATTTCAATTGATTTTGTGATTAATAAATGAATTTTTAAAATGGCATTAATAATAAGTGTTATAGGATTATATCCTTACTTACACAACCCTAGACACAATTTGAAATTTTTGGCATGCACATGAACAATGACTATATCATTGAATGCACCAAAATGAACATTTAGTACTAAAGTGGATGCATAGGTCTTCCTAGGTCAAGCTAGAGCAAGTCATTGAATTCTAGATGTAGATCCTAAAATGAATTCGTATCCAAAATTCTAAGATCATTCACTAAAGATCTCACAAGGAAATCTTGGGACTGAATCATATATGACCAAGACTAGTTAGCTTGGAAAGAAATCTTATCTAGTACATGCTTTATGGATTGTTAGGTTCACTAGGTGTTTTTAAAGACTATCATGCCTTGTGATCAATCTCAATCAACCACAATAATCCCAATGAGCAAGTTATGTTAGGAAATTAAGACCAAGATAAAGAACAATAGATACATTTGAAGATGTTCAAGATAGTGTCTAACTAGGCCCCAAGGGACAAATATGTGGGGATGCAATGACAGAAGTAGCAAATGCTTTGGGTTTTTTGATGTTTTATTGTTTTTTTATATTTTTGGTTTAATAATGTATGTAACTATGTAATCTTCATCTCCAATTGAAATATAAACTCTCACCTAACAATTTTGAAATCTTCAATAGTACGCGATGGACACCAGCGGGAAACGAGCTTTCGAAACCTCTGTGCGGGCGACGTTAGCGGATGGACTAGGTAACCCTAAGGCGAATGCTGGAGCGGCGACGGCATCGTTGGTAGGGTTGTCGACGATGAAGTCTAATGGCTTCCCTTCGTCTGTGCAGCACGATGGTATTGGGGCCATTTTGCAGGCGACTGGAATGGCCAATGGAGGTGATCAGGGAGGCGCTGGCCCTGTTTCTTCAGTGCCTGGTGGAAGGAAAGTCCTGGGGATTGGCCCTAAGGCTAAAGCCATGAATTTTGTGGGTCCCAAGCTTGGGCATTTTGGCGGATTTATCCCTGTCAAGAGTGCTATTTCAGTGAAGCTGAAAGATGAAACAGTAGAAGAAATTGAGGAGGTTGCTGCTGATCTTTCCCTTTGTGGGGTGATCTGCCGGTTCAAAGGTTTTTGGCCTAACCTCCCCCAACTGCATTCCTGGATATCTAGTGAATGGGAGCCTTTAATTTCAAGCAAAGTTAACATTTATCCCTTAGCTAAGGGATTTTTTGTTGCAAAATTTGACAATGCTCAGGACAGAAAAGTAATCTTGTGTGAAAAAAAATTTAGTTGGGAAGATAAATATATGCTAATGATCAAACCTTGGCATTCTGATTTCAACCTTGTTTCTGAAACTTTTAATAAATTCTCGATTTGGGTTAGATTGCCCATTCGCCCCCTTCACCTTTGGCATGACTCTCTTCTGGAGGAAGTGGGTGACGCCCTTGGTGATTTCTTGATGGTGGATGATGAATCTTCTGACATTCTTCATTCCACCTATGCTCGCATTCTAGTTGAAATAAATGTTTCAAAAGGGCTGCCTATTGAAATCCTTCTTAAATCTTCTAAAGGCTCTTGGGTCCAATCTTTGGATTATGAAGGGATTCCCTTCCGGTGTAGACGATGCTTCAATACTGGGCATGTTGCTGCACATTGCGGATTTGAGAAAAAAACTAAGACAACTACTTGGTGGAAAGGTGCCTCTTAACAGCATTATACGGTTGAGAAGAAAGCTGATCAGAATAAGAGTTTTTCAGAAGTGGTTGTTTCTGAATCACTGGGTCTAGGGACGCCCCCTCCTATCGTCTCAACTGGCGGGGTTGCTAGGGCTTTCCCTATTGAGTCTAAGTCTACCACTTCGGGTGATTGTGCTTCGGCTTCCCTTTCTAGCGGTTCTTCTGTAAAGTCTTTATCTGTGCAAAGGAATCATGTTGATTCTCCAAATTCACTAGCTGCTAGCTTTCATACTCATGAAAGTAGCGAGCTGGTTTGGCATGGTAAAGCGGCACAAGTGGAAGAAGGTTGGATCACAGTTAAAGGAAAAAAAGTTAAATCCTCTAAGCCTTCTTTCGACATGATTCTCCACTCCCATAACAAAAGTGCAAATTGTAAATCTTGATTGTTTTGGAGCTGATCTTTTTCGTTGGTTGGTTGTTGTCTTTTCTACAGCCTTGCTATTTTTGTATAAGGGTTTCAAATCCCTTCAAAATCTGTTTTTCCCTTTATCAAAAACTATGTAAGTGCAATTACCTAGATGTAGATTGCCTATATGGATCTTCCCTAAATGGTTTGTTTTTATGTGGGAAAGTAGACAAGTAGTGTTTAAATTGTGATGATTGTGCAAGAAAAGTTTCATTATTTAATGAGTTAGAATAACTAAGTGATCACATTGTATATGTCTGACGTGACTTGGATGTAACTATATGGTAATACAATTATTTTAGTAATAAATGAGCAAATAATACTATTCAACACTTCAAAAGATTAAAATATAAATTATATATTGTTGACCTACTATTTTAATCACTCAAAAGAATGATCTAACATGTTCATTTTAAGCCCAAGATTGTATGTGAATATTATTTGTTAATATAAATCAAATACAAGCAATGTCTTAGTTCATAGATGCTTGTCTATAACATATATGAACAAAAAATGAGAAAACTAAAGTGGATAGTGAATATGTACACCTTAGAAAGCAATGAATTTAGTTTGTGTCATAAAACAAGGGTGGCAAGGTTAAAACTTCCAAATTTCTAGGATCATTCACCAACGATCTCACAAGGAAATCTTAGGAATGAATCATATATGGCCAAGACTAGTTAGCTTAGCAAGAAGTCTTATCTAGTATGCTTTATGGACTATTAGGCTTATCAAGGGTTTTTAAAGGCTATATTGTGCCTTGTGATCAATAAAGTCAATTGTAATAATCCTAGTCAACAAGTTGTATTTTTTCTATATATTGATAATCGTTTATAAATAGTTTTCTCATACGAGCATCAACATGAGACCAATATAATCTTTTGTGAGCACAACCATGAGAATAATAATAGCTCCTTTCGATAACCACACTAGAAACCACCTATGGAAGACCGAGAGTCACAACTTATAATTCCATATTAGATGTCCCATTGGGATTTGAACTTGGGTCTCCACATTGAGAACTCAATGCTTTAATCAATTAAGCTCAACCCCCTAGACATCAACAAGTTACGTTAGAAAATTAAGACCAAGATAAAGGACAATGGATAGATTCAAAGATGTTCAAGGTAGTGTTTGACTGGGTCCCAAGGGATAAATATGTCGGATGCAATGACAAAAGTGGCAAATTCTTTGGGTTTTTTTATGCTTTTTTTTGTATTTTTTGTTTAACAATGTATGTAACTAAGCGAATGTGATTAGCTAGATGCAAAATTCTTATTTGGATCTCCTCAAAATGGTTTGTTCACTAATGTAATCTATTGTTCCTTCTATGTGCGAAAGAAGACAAAAAAAAAATTGTGATGCTTTTGCAAGAAATTTTTTATTAGTTAATTAATTATAATAATTAAGCGATTGTATTGTATATGCCTAATGTGACTAGGATGTAATTATATGATTATAAAATTATTTTAGTAATAAATGAACAAATAACAATGTTCAAAACTTAAAAAGAGTAAAACATAACTTATGTATTGTTTTCCTACTAATTTAAGCATTTGAAAGAATGTTCTAACAGGTTCATTTTAACCCCAAGATTATATGTGAATACTTATTTTTAATAGAAATTAAATACAAGCAATATCTTAGTTCATAGATGATTTATGAAAAAACTAAAGTGGATAGTAAATGTGTACACCTTAGAAGGCAAAGAATGGTAAGTATTCCAATGGTTAGTGGTAACCAATCTTATGTGATGATCAACTTCTTAGATTCGAATATAAAAGGAATTGTTGCAATATAGGGTAACTTGTAAATAAGCCTTAAAAAAGACACAATAAGTTAAATACAATGATAAGCAATGCTTAAAATGTCTTCACAATGACTTAGCAAGCTAAAATAGGGGTTTGAATCATACACAAGGTGTCACAAGTATGGAAGTAGTGTGTGGACAAATTTTGGAAGGTACATAGTTAACCCACAATAAGTTTTTAGTTTTTCAAATATGTTTACAATGTGTAAATATGTGTATCTTATAATATGCATGAGCATAAAATTGTATAAATATAGTGGTACAATATGCACCAAGATGGGCACAAGGCTCAAAAATGGCACACAACTTCTTGATATCTCAAAGAAATTTTCAAGATCAACACGTGCAAAGTACATATGAGAAATTTTGAAAATGAGGACTCAAAATCTTGTTTAACCAAGAGATATTTTGCACGGTGAATGTACTTGAATGTTGATTCAATCATTTGATATTATCCTTGATATTTTCCTAGAATGTTGCAAATGATGATTTTGGGATGATCATGTATGATTGTTTAATTGTAATAATTATTTAATTGATTATCTAATGTGTGAAAATGAACTTTAATGACATTTATTCTTTGTCTTAAAATAGGGGTAGCGAGGTTAAAACTTAAAAAAAACCTCTTGTGAATATTAGAGAATATTGTTGTATTTTCAAATGTTATGATTTTTTATAATTATAAAGGGTTGCAAAGAGATTATCTTGATGTGTCGTGTTGTAATGGGGTATTAATAATGGGGCCTATCTTGATGTGTCGTGTTGTAATGGGGTATCAGTAATGGGGCCTTAGAAGGTTATTATAAGGGTAAAACAATTGTCTAAAATGTATTTGAAGTTGCCAATAAGAAGAGAGAACAAATAAAACACCTTATTAAGGCTAGAAATGTGTGTTTTACTGTGTTTTATACTTGGGTTATATATTGGAATATAAAGGAAGTTGTCTATTGTGATATGATAACAACCAATAAATCCTCTAGAAGGTTATAGGTCAATTGTCAAATGAAAATTTTATGTGCTTGATGATTGGTCATGTAAAGAAGCAAGGTGTAACAAAATCATCTTCCTATACTAATCTTAAGAGAAGTATTAAGAATTTTTTAAATATGATCTTAAACGATTACAAAAAATATAAAAACACATATGATAGATAAACAATATAACACATGGCACCAGTATTTACATGGGGAAAACCTTTCAGGAGAAAAAACCCTACTCAAAAATTTGTTCAATGTAGTATTCAAATCTAATAGAAGATTAAAATACACTTGTAGAGAAAAATCTTACAAGAGTATCATTAGCATACAATCTTGGAGTGATTTTAGCAACATTCAAGTGCCTACAAATTCAATCATACAATAGAACTCCTAAACTACCCAATTTATAGACAAGTGAATAAGTTGGAAACTAATTATGATTTTCCAAACCATTTGCAAAACCTTTAAGATGTATGACAACTAACTTGGGCTCTGGTGTAGGGGCACCATAGGTTTTCATGCCTCCAAAGGGGGTCAAAAGTTGATATTTTGTGTTGGTTGAGTTATTTGCATGTAATAAGATCTTCTAATACCATTTCATATGTGTTTGAGTCGGTTTTGAGTCATTAGGTGTGAGTTAGGGTTTAGGTGCAAAATAATGCAATGTTGCACAATGTTGTCAATTCAACTTTTGCACTTTTTGTCATAAAAGTGAACATAATGATGTTGTGTTAGTCTTTAATTCGAAAATTGGTTTGTAATCATTGGGGAATGGTTGGTAAGTGTTTTACAAGACCTTTTGTGGTCGAAGGAAGGATTGGATGATGCAATATTGAAGTGGAGCAATAAGATATCTTTGTTTTCTGCAAATCTGGATGTTTTCATTATTGTTCTTTGATGTAGTACGGATCCATACGATCCCATACTAAATCAAAATAAATTGTGTATGGTAAAGCACTGAATCTTCTTTCATTTGGTACCAGTTGCGTGTAAATCCATTTTGTTTTGAGCAAGTTGTATTGATTTTTCTCCAAACTAGTCTAAACCCTTAATAGGGTAACCAGTGGGTGTATAAAATGCATAGAACCCCATTCCACCAATGAAAAGTCTTCAAAATTAGTGGAATGGTCTGTGGAAAGATGGAATTTGATTTCCCAAAGTTGCAGAAGCAGTGGAGTTGGTGTGCACGCATGGAAGAAGCATGAGAGTCTGATATCCTCATATATAAGACTGAGTAACCCTAGTGGAGTAGTGAAATGTGTTGTATGCAATTGGGGGAAAGACCTAGATGATTGGAGCATTTTTTTTATTCCCTATGGGATACGGTTGAAGCATTGGAGTGGAGGTTTAGACCCTAGGACACAAATACCCTGCTGCTACCAAGCTTAGTTGCTAATTAGGCCTAGTTACAACAAGAGGACAGTCAATTTTTGAAGGATTTTGTACAAAGGACCCTACCCTATTTTTGAGATATGTTTGTAAATGGGAAAAAGGGTATTTGGAAATGTGATCACATCTCAAATGCCATTTCTTCCTTGCAAGTTATGTTTTAAAAGGTCATTTTGAAAGGCTACTAGGGAAAAGGGGTAGTTTGTGAAGGAAAGGTCATTGGTTGATGTGTGAGGGACCTTGTAAGTGGTTGTTTGAGTGTGTTTGATAGGTTAGAAACCAAAGGGTCCTTGTGGGTTGTGTTTACCCTTGAATGGTTTGTGGATTTGAAGATCAAATGTCTACCCTTGTTGAAGAAGTCTGCCCTATCACGGTTGCCTTTGAACTTTGATAGATGAATGAACCCATTATTGTGAAATATGGTATCAATTTGTCTAGTTGTTGCCCCTACTTTGCATCAAATTGGTATCAGAGCGTAGGTTTGATCTCAAGAGGGAAAAATTTGAAGTGAAGAAGAAACAAAGATGCCTCCAAAAGGGAATCCAGTTGCTAGAGAGGTGCATGAATTGAAGGAGAAACATACAAGAGAGTTGAGACAAGTGAAGGAGTTGATAGAAGCCCTTGTAGCCAGGCTTGCTACTATTGAAACATGTCAGAAAAGAGGAATGGTCATAGGAGACTTGAGTGACTGAGAAGAAGAAGAAGAAAAAAGGGAAAAGGAAATTTCCCAAGGGTCTGAGGAAGAGATGGATCCTGATGAGTTGAGGATGGAAAAATTGTTGAAGGCAGTCAAGGGAGAAGGTCCTAAAATCAAGATGGATTTACCAATGTATGGAGGAAAATTGGATAGTGAAGAACTCCTAGAATGGATAGGAGCATTGGATAACTATTTTGAATATGAAGATGTGAAGAGCAAAGGGTGAAGTTGGCCAAGACAAAGTTGAAGGGCCATGCCTTGTTTTGGTGGGATTATGTTCAAGATGAAAAGAGAAAGAAGGGAAAGTCTAAAATCACATCTTGGGATAGGATGGTTGCAAAACTCAAGGGAAAATTCCTACCAAGTGACTAACATTCAGTTGTTCAAAAGGCTTCAAAACCTTAAGCAGAAGGATATGGATGTGCAAGCCTATACAGAGGAATTCTACAAATTGAGCATAAGGGCAGGTCATGTAGAAGATGATGTGGAAAAAGTGGCAAGATATCTCAATGGGTTGAGATACAACCTTCAAGATGAGTTGAGCCTCACCAATCCAAGAATGGTGGAAGAGTGTTATCAATTGGCCATCAAGGCTGAAGATAAGTTGAGGAGAAGGAAAGAAAAGAAAAGCAGGGGTAGAGGAAGGAGTTTTAGAGGAATAGGTACATTTGTTGATTCAAGACACTCATATGAGAGTCAAGGAGAGACAAGTAGAGTTCAAGAACAAGTTTCAGATTTAAGAGGTGGTTTTAGGGGAAGAAGATAAGATTCTAGGGGCAGATTTGGAAGCCAAAGAGGAGGTTCAAGTGGTTTTACAGGGAAGTGTTATAAATGCAACAAATTTGCAAGCCACCAAGCATGGCAATGTGCTGAGGAGCAGCCATCTACTTCTGTTGGGAGAGAAAGAAGAAATTAGATTGCACAAGGTGGAGATGATGTTGAGATTGTGCATTCTTCACCACATGTTAAAGAACCAGAGATTGGAGAGTTTTTGCTGATGAGAAGGACTCTACTCAAAGGGCCAATGCAGAAGGATCCACCACAAAGCAAGTCTTTTTTCATAACTACATGTAAAATCCAAGGTAAGTGTTGCAAAGTAGTGATTGATTCTGGTAGTACAGACAATTTGGTTTCTCTTGAAATGGTTGAGAAGTTGAAATTACAAAGGATTCCTCATGCTACTCCATACAAGGTGTCTTGGTTAAACAAAGGGCAACAAGTAGTTGTGAATGAACAAAATTGGGTAGATTTTCACATAGGGGGTTATATGGATAGGGTCTTATGTGATATAATTCCAATGGATGTTTTTCATTTACTTTTGGGAAGGCCTTGGCAATATGATAGGAATGCCAAGGTAGGAAAAATGTATGTCATAGAGAAATATGGAGTTTCTTACACTCTTACACCATTAAAAGAGGAAGGTCAAGAATCACAAATAGGTTATAGTGCTATGTTGGTGAGTGAAAAGGAGTTTGTACAAATCATAGAGAAGGAAGACAAAGATCCAAAAGTGGAGTTCAGGGTGATGTTAATGAGTCAAAAAGAGTTCCCACAGTCCATGAAGGAGGAAAAGGTGGATTTTGAAATCATGATCAGACCTCGGACTGTCATGACAGCAGTTGAAACTTATGATTTGCCATGGGAGATCCAAAGCATATTGAAGGACACTGTAGACATAGTTGTGGATGAGTTTTCACATTTTTTATTCCTAATGCCAAGGATTGATCATTTACAGTTGTTTGAAAAGAGTAAATTTGAATCTAATGTGCAAGTGAAGCAAGGTGAGTTGCTGGTAAACACAATGCAAGGTTCATATTTTTAGTTGTTGGGATGCAAGGACAAAGCTTTCCATTTAGTTCACCATGTGAGCCATATGCCATTTGAGTTTGAGGATGCAAAGAGCTTTATGTCTGCTACTAGGATAGTAGAGAGGGTTGTATATGGGGAAGATAAAGTTGCCATTGTGGATTTGCAGACCAAGCTACTTCAGTCGAATGTTGCATGTTGAAAGGGTCACTAAGAGAGTGTGAGAAGCAAGGCAAAGAAGACATAGCTGGTGAAGGTGCTAAACAAGTAGCTATAGAGGACAATGTTAACATTGTTATCATCCAAGTGCAGGAGGAAGAGTATCATCAATCTGCTAGGAAGACCAATCAATTCCAACTGTCATTGCACAAGGTATCTCTGGCAAGTAAATTGCAACATAGTTTATATCATTGCTATTTGTTTTGTCCAAGGTTATCGGCAGTTGTAATTGGATTTCGGTCCCTTCAAGTCAAATAAACCAAGCACCTTGAGTTTGATGCTTCACATACACACATTAGAGTTGTTATTTCAATTGTTAAGGAACTGTTGGAAGAAGAATTTAGAGGTGTAGATGGGGGACATGCTTATTTTGACAAGTTCAAATACCTTTGCCAAGTGTTCAAGAAACTTAAAGTGAAGATGAAACAAGCATGGGACTATTTCAAAGAAAACAATATGCAGGGATTTAAAGCCATCAGACATGAGATTTCAAGCATGGTTCTCATGTTGCTACCCTCCATTCAAATGGAACTTGAATCTTTTCTTCCTCGAGAGTATGTGTTAGTGTAGGTTTTTTATTCCTTATTATAAGGTTTTTCCTACACATTTATTTAAGCTTGCTTAGGTTAATAAAGCATGTTTAATTAGGTGAGGATTATGAGGTGTCACCTTCCTACATGTTAGCATCCATTATCTATCTTGGGAAGATACTTTGTTATCTTTAATCCGATAGATGGTTGCTCCTCATTGGTCGGTGTTGCCACCTCTTCCCTCTCTCTAATCTATATAAGCATGCTACCTAGCTTGTATTTTCATATTCGATATTGGAGATAGTTATCTGATGCTATTTTGCCATTCGAGCATTTCACATCAATCTCTTGGTATCGTTGTTATGCTGTTTCAATTGTTTTTGCATTTACAGTATATGTTTCTAACTCTTTCAATTGATTCTGGGTTATAATCTGTTTTACGGATTTTAACATGGTATCAGAGCAAGTTTTGTAAGGTTAGATTCTTTGTAGAGATCTTGTAAAATCCTGTATTCTCTTCTCTTGCATTATTTTTGAAGATCTGGAGAATCATAAAGGATTTATGAAGATTCAAAAATCTTGTTTCTATCAATCGGCTTGCATATTTTGTGTTTCAATCAGTATTGCAGGTTGCAGCATGCCTTTGCTTATCTTAGGTAGCTGATACATCCTTTGCATGCCATTTTTTGGTTGCTGGAGTCGTTTTTTGTTGCTAAAGGCGACTGATTTACATTAGATCTACATCTTTTGTACCTAATCAGGAAAAACGCCTTCTGGGTTTTGTTCACCGCATCAAAAAACCATCTGGGTATCTTTTATTTTTTGCATGCAGCTTATATATTTTGCAGAATCGAGCTCAGAAAGCTTCAGCCGTACCCCTCTCCGTTGGCAGTTTCAGATTTGAAGACAATTTTCAAAAGCTCCGTTCTTGCTCATACGGACTCCGTTTCTCACGAATTTTTTTTTGATCTTGGCTATTTTTTTGTGCTCTATGCAATAGTGCAGACTTTTTTTGATTTGGATGCAGAGATTTTTCAGAAATTACAGATTCTCAGTCGTGACACTGCACAGTCCTCATTTTGGAAACTTCGAAAAGGCATAACTTTTGCATAAAACCTCAGATCGAGGTGATTCTTTTTTTGAAAGTGAATTTTTTTTCGTGTAGCTTGCAGTGGTGTTGTTTATTTTATTGGGAATTGTGCCCAAGTTATATTTTCAGCATATGCTCCTTTTGAGGATCTGTAATAGCATTGAGATCAAGTCCACTCAGTATTTCTTGCTGATGGTAATTGTAAACGCACTAAATATAAAGTGCCAAATCAAATTTTCTTGGGGGGGGTTCTTTGATTGAGTGGAAAAGGGGGGGTGTCTTGTGTGTCTCGTGCATGTTCTTTCTTCATTGAGCTTTCTTTCCTGCACAACAACAATCTTTCTTTCTTCATTAAAATGGATCAATTAACAGTACCTGTACTCACACCTTACAACTACTATGAGTGGAAGTCCAAAATGACTATACAACTTAAGAAGTTAGGGTTGTTTAGAGTAACTATGGGTCTTGAAACTGAACCATCTTTAATTGCAGAAAAGCCTAAATGGTTTAACAAACTTGATGAAGCTTTTGGAACTCTATGTATGTCTGTATCTCCAGATTTACTTTTTCATATTGAGTCTTCTACAACACCAAATGATGTGTGGACTACTTTAGAAAAACTCTTTGGTGCACAAGATGAACTAAGAGGACATTTATTGGAGAATGAGTTGATAGGGTTAAATCCATGTAATTTTGATACAATTCAGGATTTCTTCACAAAACTAAAGGCTTTAAGATTGCAGTTGAAACAGTGTGGGATAGAGAAGAAAGATAGTCAGTTGATTCTTAGCATTCTTTCCAAACTTGGTCCTAACTACTCTGTGTTTGTTTCTACATTCTATGCCACAAAAAGTGCCTTGGGAACCACATATAAGATGCCTTCTTTAGATGATTTTGCTAATGAACTCACTAAGGAGCAAGACAAATTGGTTCAAATGGGTACAATCAAGCCCTCTAAATCTCATGCCTTGACTGCAAATCAGGGCACTAAAGATCAGAAGGGGGTTGCTAAGAAAGAGAAGAAACAAAAGAACCAAGAAGAAAAGAAGCAAGAACAAACATCAATTGCTTCTAAAGCAATGAATAATGCCTCTTCTTCAAAAGGCGACAAGCCTAAGAAGGAGAAAATTCAGTGTTCTTATTGCAAGAAACTTGGTCATGATGAACATAAGTGCTTGAAGAAACAAATTGATCACCTGTCACATCTTCTTGAGAAGAACAATATCCAGGTGCCTGATTCTGTCAAACAAGTCTCATCAGAAGGGTCTTCAAAGAACACAGAAAAGAGTAAGGGGAAAGGAAAGGGCAAGGCCTTAGTTGCAAGAGCTTCTCAACTAGATTCTTGGGTAATTGACTCAGGTGCTTCTCACCACATGGCCAATAGAAAGGAAAGCTTCTCATCCTTGGAGTCATGTTCTGTGCCTGATATTCTTATGGGTAATGATACACCAGAAGAAGTTCTTGGGAGAGGGTCTGTTGACGTTGGTGATGGGACATTCCATGATGTTCTTTGTGTGCCTTCTTTGTCAACTAATCTCCTATCTGTCTACCAGATCACCCATACAGGTTCTGGCAAGAGAGTTGAATTTACACCTGATTCTGTGGTTATTAGTGATCTGCACAATGGGTCTACAGTTGCTATAGGAAAAGTTGATAACCATTCTCGGCTCTATCACTTTTCTCATTTTGTTCCTGATTCTCCTTCACTGGCATTGCTTACTCACTCAGATGAGGTGAGTCGTTTGTGGCATCAGCGGTTTGGGCACTTGAATTACCGCTACTTGCAGCAGCTCAGTCAGCATGACATGGTTACAGGGTTGCCTTCTATTCGATTCTCTGATGGAGTTTGTCAAGGTTGCATTCTTGGCAAGCATCCTGAAGAAAAATTTGACAAAGGCAAAGCATGGAGAGCCACACAGCTCTTGGAGTTAGTACACAGTGATTTGGCTGGTCCATTTCAGCATCCTTCATTCAGTAGAGCTAGATATGTATTGACCTTCATTGACGATCTTTCCCGATACACCTTTGTATATTTTCTCAAACAAAAGTTTGAAGTATTTGAGTCTTTTCAGGAATTTAAAGCTTTTGCAGAGAAACAATCTGGGAAGGTTGTCAAGGTTCTGCGCACTGATAATGGCGGGGAATATGTCAACCAAAGGTTTGAGCAGTTTTGTGCCTCAGAGGGTATTAATCTTCAGCACACAGTTCCCTATAGTCCACAACAAAATGGAGTTGCAGAACGAAAGAATCGGTCATTGAAGGAAATGGCCAATTGCATGATCCACTCCAAATCATTGGCACCTCAGTATTGGGCAGAGGCCATCAACTGTGCATGTTATATCCAGAACCGGGTTCCTCACCGAGCTGTGAAGGGGGTAACTCCTTTTCAAGCTTGGACCGGTCGGAAACCCACAGTCAAGCACTTCCGAGTGTTTGGGTCTCCTGCATGGGCCCACATTCCAGCAGAGAAACGCAAGGCAATGGATCCGCAGAGTAGGCCTTGCATATTTGTTGGCTATCCAGATGGTGTCAAAGGCTACAGGCTACTCCACCCTACCACACATGAGCTCTTCATTGAGAGGAGTGTTCAGTTTGAGGAAGATACTTCTTCTACCACTTCTCCATCCTTCATTCCCATGGAGACACTGCGACTTCATGATGATAGTTCTTCTGAGGATCTTAATCCTCCTGAGGAGTCTTCTTCCTCCACTTTAGATGGTGATGATGAGGGTTCATCTTCCTCCTCTCTTAGTCATCATTCAGAGGATGATGATTCTCCTCCAAATTCTCCTACCACTGGGCCTCTTTGGGCTCGTCAGACTTTGGAGTCAGCAGGTGATTGGGTTGGTGATCCTTCAGATGCAAGACGAACAAGGTCACAGTTCGAGCAGGCTCCTCATCTCTTCTTTGCTTCAGCTTCTGATCCACAATTCTTTAGGGAAGCTTCTGGTGTCCCCGAGTGGGATGCTGCTATGCAGGAAGAGTTCAGTTCCTTGGAAAGGAACCATACTTGGGATTTAGTCCCACTTCCTAAGGGAAGAAAACTTGTTCGATGCAAGTGGGTCTATCGAACAAAATTTGCTGCAGATGGGTCAGTTGAAAAACATAAGGCTCGCTTGGTCGCAAAAGGATTCTCCCAAGTTCCTGGGATTGACTACTCTGAGACTTTTGCGCCGGTTGCCAAGATGACTTCAATCCGACTTGTCCTTGCCATTGCTGCAGCCCATCGCTGGGACGTTCATCAGATGGATGTGAAGAGTGCCTTTCTTCACGGTGACCTTCAGGAGGAGATATATATGGAGCAGCCACAGGGGTTCATCCAGGATCCTTCACTTGTTTGCCGACTTCGGAAGTCTCTCTATGGTCTTAAACAGGCCCCACGAGCCTGGTATGCCAAGATGGACTCCTTTCTTCTATCAGTTAGGTTCACTCGGTGCCATTCTGATCCGAATGTCTACATTTTGCAGCAGGATGATACTCTCACTTTCCTTGTTCTCTATGTTGATGACTTGCTGATTACAGGGAGTTCCTCATCCACCATCAAGGCAGTGAAAACTGCCCTTCATGATCATTTTCTGATGTCTGACTTGGGTCTTCTTCACTATTTCTTGGGCATTGAGATTACACAGTCTTCGGCTGGTATCTTTCTTTCTCAGCCCAAGTATGCTCTTGATATGCTCTCTCGATTTCGCATGGCTGATTGTAAGCCTGCACCAACTCCATTTCTATCAGGGGTCAAACTTGAGGCTTCTTGTTCTTCACCTTTGGTAGATGCTACCTTGTATCGCCAATTGGTTGGGAGTCTCATATACTTGACTCACACACGGCCTGATATTTCTTATGCAGTGGGCCTAGTCTCCAGGTTCATGCAAGAGCCACATGAGTTGCATTGGAAAGCAGCTAAGCGGATTCTTCACTATGTACAGGGCACTCACAGTTATGGGATTCATTTTGCAGCAGGCGTGGATATTGACTTGGTGGGATACACAGATTCAGATTGGGCAGGTGATTCTCAGGATCGCAAGTCTACTTCAGGGTATTGCTTCTCTCTTGGTTCTGGTCCGATTTCTTGGTCGAGCAAGAAGCAGTCTGCTATTGCTCTTTCATCTACAGAGGCTGAGTATCGAGGAGCAGTTAATGCTGCTACTGAGGCCATTTGGCTTCAACACATTCTCACTGAGTTTGGCATTTCCTTTCGGAAGCCTACAATCATCTTTTGTGACAACCAGAGTGCTATTCAGATCTCTCGCAATCCGGTCCATCATCAGCGGACCAAACACATTGAGATTCACATGCACTACATTCGAGAGTTGATTCATGAGCAGGTTCTTGATCTTCAGTATTGTTCAACATCAGATCAGACAGCGGACATCTTCACCAAACCCTTCACTGAGAGCAAGTTCATTCATTTGCGAGCTTTGCTTGGGGTGCGGCAGGCGTCCTCCTTTTAGGGGGCTTCTTAGCTCCTTTCTTTCTCTCTCTATTCTGGGGGGGCATACTCTCTTTTGTGGGGGGGGCCTTCTTCTCTCTTGGGGGGGGGATTTCATTGTACATGGGTACCTCATCAGGCTTGATTTGTCGGGACCCATCTCTGTACCCACCTAAGCTATGCTTAAGGGGGGGTGTTAGTGTAGGTTTTTTATTCCTTATTATAAGGTTTTTCCTACACATTTATTTAAGCTTGCTTAGGTTAATAAAGCATGTTTAATTAGGTGAGGATTATGAGGTGTCACCTTCCTACATGTTAGCATCCATTATCTATCTTGGGAAGATACTTTGTTATCTTTAATCCGATAGATGGTTGCTCCTCATTGGTCGGTGTTGCCACCTCTTCCCTCTCTCTAATCTATATAAGCATGCTACCTAGCTTGTATTTTCATATTCGATATTGGAGATAGTTATCTGATGCTATTTTGCCATTCGAGCATTTCACATCAATCTCTTGGTATCGTTGTTATGCTGTTTCAATTGTTTTTGCATTTACAGTATATGTTTCTAACTCTTTCAATTGATTCTGGGTTATAATCTGTTTTACGGATTTTTACAGTATGGTGCAGGGGCACCATAGGTTTTCATGCCTCCAAAGAGGTTAAAGTTAATATTTTGTATTGGTTGAGTTATTTGCATGTAATAAAGTCTTCTAAGACCATTTCATATGTGTTTGATTCAGTTTTGATTCATTAGGTGTGAGTTAGGGTCTAGGTGCAAAATAATGCGGTGATCCACAATCTGGTTTACAATTTTTTAGCCAAACTAGACTGAACTAATTTTTTTCGACTAAATTTTCACTTTTGTCCACCTATGGCACTAAATGGTAGAGAATTTGAAGATGATGCAAACTAGTGATTTGTGACATTTGTCTATAGATTCTAAATCTATTTTTTTTCAAAAATTTGGAATTAGATTGCACTTCTTTTTTCCATCTCCTTGAAAACTAGTTTTTTAGGTAAACACCATTTTTAAGGAGTGATGCTCACCGTATACACATATAATTTTTTCCATGAAGGATTAAAATTTTTTTTTAATTTAGATTTGCAACTATGATATCTAGTGCTTCCAATTGGTTTCATAGTGTTTTATTGAATATTTTTTCCTTAATCAAGTTTTGAAGTCAAACCAATTACAATTTAGACATAGGTAGGACCGTATACAACATAATTTTTTTGTATGTATCGAAATTCATTTTTTTTATTGGATCAAAGACTTGATATCTAGTGCACTCATATTTTTCAAAAACAAAATTGATAATCTACTATTTTTCCACATGTGCAGAGCAGAGAGCTTGATTTTCAGTGAAAAACCCATGTTTAATCAAACTAAAAAAACAAATCCATAATAAAACCAAAACATATTAAAATTATATTCGTTGGATAGTTCGTTCTGAAGACTACCATCATCCAGTTGGGTCTGTGAAGTCTCCTCCATTTTCATCCTCAACTCATGCTTCAAATGGCAAAATTCTAGAGTTTTTTTGTGCCAGAGGGGGAGAAGGGGAAAGGGGTTCGAGCAGGGTTCAAGTGAACCCTTTTTCCTAACCCTTTTCTTTTTCTTTTTTTTTGGAAAATGTGGGACCCAACATTTAATGGGTTAAGCTCGAAGGATGGTTCTAGTAGACCCCTTTGGTTCCTCGAACCAAATGTTCATTCAAACCCTGAAAACCATTTTTTTGCATGGGGGCGTTTTTTGCAACTTTTCCTTCCTCACTAGAATTGTAAACCAATTTTGTGGGTTTACCTTGCAATGTTGTCAATGCAACTTTTGCACTTTTTGTCATAAAAATGAACATAATGATGTTGTGTTAGTCTTTAATTTGAAAATTGGTTTGTAAATGTTGGGGAATGGTTGGTAAGTGTTTTAAAAGACCTTGTGTGGTCAAAGGAAGGGTTGGATGATAAAATCTTGAAGTGAAGCAATAAGATATCTTTGTTTTTTACAAATTTGGACATTTTTGTTATTGTTCTTTGATGTAGTACGGATTTGTGCGATCCCATACCAACTCAAAATCAATTGTGTATGGTAAATCACTTAATCTTCTTTCATTTGATACTGGTTGCATGTAAATCCATTGTGTTTTGAGAAAGTTGTATTGATTTTTCTCCAAACTGGTCTAAACCCTAAGTAGGGTAACCAGTGGGTGTATAAAATGCATAGAACCCCATTCCACCAGTGAAAAGTCTTCAAAATCAGTGGAATGGTCTGTGGAAAGATGGACTTTGATTTCCCAAACAAAGAAGCATGAGGGTCTGATATCCTCATATATCAAACCAAGTAACCCTAGTGGAGTAGTGAAATGTGTTATATGAAATTGGGGGAAAGACTTAGATGATTGGAGTCTTTATTTGAGGCCCTATGGGATGTGGTTGAAGCATTGGAATGGAGGTTTAGACCCTAGGACACAAATACCCTACTGCTATCAAGCTTAGTTGCCAATTAGGCCTAGTTACAACAAGAGGACAGTCAATTTTTGAAGGATTCCGTACAAAGGACCCTACCTTAGTTTTGAGATATGTTTGTAAATGTGAAAAAGGGTATCTGGAAATGTGCTTACATCTTGAATGTCATGCCTTCCCTACAAGTTATGTTTCCTCTGGGTCTTTCTGGAATGACGATTTCTTCTATGGTGAGCAGTTTAATTTACCTTTGCTTGCGAAATTAGATCTTTGATTGATGTGTTTTTGATGCATTGCAGTTTTTGGCTAATTTCAGTTGCCGATCATTGAATTTGCAGCCTCTGGTAGTCAGCGTTGTAGGGTTTTTTAGCAGTCCAATTGCTTTCATCTGGGTTCTTTCAGATTTGGCTGGCATTTGGAATAGCTTGTGAATTACAACTTTATTGCATTATGATTGGATCTTGGGAAAGCAAAAAAGTGTTGGCTGTAAATTAGTGAATTACAACTTAATTGCACAGTAATTGGTTCTTGGAAAATGGAATTGGCTATGCAATAGTGAATTACAAATTTATTGCACGAGAGTTTGATCTTTGAAAAAAATGGATATAAAGCATTGTTACCCAGATCTATTTTTGCTTTCATCTCTTTGGAATTCATCAGTTCTGAGAAAACCTCAGGCCCTAAACTAGGTTGTGGGTGGCTTGTGGACGATATGTGATCCCACAGACTTCGTAACAATTAACTATGAGTAAGTTTATCTTTTGCCTGAATGATCCAGACGGTACTCCTTAATAATGTAAGGTAATGCTCACACAAAGATAAAGATGTGGGTTTGGAAGCTAGCCAAATGGCATAAGGAGAATTGTCATCATTAGAAGTTATACGCAGTAATGGCGATTTCCAGAGAGATAATCTATGTGAGCTTTACTCTAGCTCGTGGGTCATGGTCACAGGAGTAAAAAGGGTGATTATAGCCCCCTGAAGTCCATTAGTATAACCTTAACAACAAGCTCACCTATTACTACTGCTTGATGATAAATCATAATCCACTGTTAGGTAGGATAAATTAAACTAACTTAAATAGAGAATAAGATGTTTAGATTTTGCTCATTTGGTACCTCCTTAAGGGCCACTTCAAAACTCAGTTTCATTTGTGCGAGCTTTCAGGTGTACATTATTTCTGAGTTTTGTAGCATTCAACCTACCTTGCTTGCTCTGCCGTTCATAAAATCTGCATCAAGATATTCTCTGTTTTTTAGTAGTTTTACCTTAAAGATGTCAGGAAGGCTCTTGGTTTTGATTTGAATAGAAAATTTACTTCATATCTTTGATTAAAATGAAAAAAAAAGTTTAATATGGAGAATTGAGGGTGTCCAATTTCACTTCAGTGTCTAATTTTCAGAAAATAAGGAAGATTTATTTTCTATCAACAATTTTGTTTTCTGTTTGCCTCTGTGAACTAACTTCCTGCTTTGTGAAAGGAACTTATTTTGCCTCTGTGAACTTATTTTGCATATAGGACATGTCAGATATTTGGTCACTGTTTTTGGGTTCATGCATCAATCTATGAAGAAACTAGCTATTTTGCACAAGATTTTACATACATTTTATGTTCTTTGATTGGCTACTTCGGTTTATCTACCCAAATTGAGCATCTTGAGATTCTGCTGCTGAGAACATCGAAATAAAATCATTTTGGTGGGTTTGTTGAAGCAGTGCTCGTGGGTTTTGTCCAAACAATATTCTTTATCATTTGTGAACAGTATTGTAGCTCCTGACTTCTTCAGACATAAAGTTGATAGCAATTTGTGAACAGTGGATTTGAACTTGAGTCGCCACATTAAGAACTCAATGCTTTAACCAATTAAGCTCAACCCCCTGGACATCAACAAGTTGTGTTAGAAAATTAAGACCAAGATAAAAGACAATGGATAGATTCAAAGATGTTCAAGGTAGTGTTTGACTAGGTCCCAAGGGATAAATATGTCAGATGCAATGACAAAAGCGGCAAATTCTTTGGGTTTTTTTATGCTTTTTTTTGTATTTTTTATTTAATAATGTATGTAACTAAGCGAATGTGATTAGCGAGATGAAAAATTCCTATTTAGATCTTCTCAAAATGGTTTGTTCACTAATGCAATCTATTGTCCCTTCTATGTGTGAAAGAAGACAAAAAAAAATTGTGATGCTTGTGCAAGAAATTTTTACTAATTAATTAATTATAATAATTAAGCGATTGTATTGTATATGCCTAATGTGACTAGGATGTAATTATATGATTATAAAATTATTTTAGTAATAAATGAACAAATAACAATGTTCAAAACTTAAAAAGAGTAAAACATAACTTATGTATTATTTTCCTACTAATTTAAGCATTTGAAAGAATGATCTAATAGGTTCATTTTAAACCCAAGATTATATGTGAATACCATTTTTTAATAGAAATTAAATACAAGCAATATCTTAGTTCATAGACAATTTATGACAAAACTAAAGTGGATAGTAAATGTGTACACCTTAGAAGGCAAAGAATGGTAAGTATTCCAAGGTCAATGGTAACCAAGCTTATGTGATGATCAACTTCTTAGATTTGAATATAAAAGGAGTTGTTGCAATATAGGGTAACTTGTAAATAAGCCTTAAAAAAGACACAATAAGTTAAATACAATGATAATCAATGCTTAAAATGTCTTCACAATGACTTAGCAAGCTAAAATAGGGGTTTGAATCATACGCAAGGTGTCGCAAGTATGGAAGTAGTGTGTGGACAAATTTTGGAAGGTACATAGGTAACCCACAATAAGTTTTTAGTTTTTGAAATATGTTTGCAATGTGTAAATATTTGTATCTTATAATATGCATGAGCATAAAATTGTATAAATATAGCGGTAAAATATGCACCGAGATGGGCACAAGGCTCAAAAATGGCACACAACTTCTCGATATTTGAAATAAATTTTCAAGATCAACACAAGTGCAAGGTACATATGAAAAGGAAAGGAAAGGTCCTTTTATATTCCACAATACCAGGCAATCTGTCTTTGGGTCTACAGATGGCTTACAGTATATGGGACTCCTTGTACTCTCAATATGAGGGAGGCACCTAACTCATGCTCCACAATACGAGGTGTACTCAGAATCTTGTATAACCAAGAAATATTTTGCACGATGAATGTACTTTGAATGTTGATTCAATCATTTGATATTATCCTTGATATTTTTTCAAAATGTTGCAAATGATGATTTTGGGATGATCATGTATGATTGTTTAATTGCAATCATTATTTAATTGATTATCTAATGTGTGAAAATGAGCTTTAATGACATTTACTATTTGTTTTAAAATAGGAGTAGTGAGGTTAAAACTTTAATAAACCACTTGTGAATATTAAAGAATATTTGTTGTATTTTCAAATGTAATGATTTTTTATAATTATAAAGGGTTGCAAAGAGACTATCTTGATGTGTCATGTTGTAATGGGGTATCAATAATGGGGCCTTAGAAGGTTATTATAAGGGTAAAAAATTATCTAAAATGTATTTGAAGTTGCCAATAAGAAGAGAACAAATAAAAAAACCTTATAAGGCTAGAAATGTGTGTTTTACTGTGTTTTATACTTGGGTTATATATTGGAATATAAAGGAAGTTGTCTATTGTGATAAGATAGCAATCAATAAATCCTTTAGAAGGTTATAGGTCAATTGTCAAATGAAAATTTTATGTGCTTGATGATTGGTCATGTAAAGAAGCAAGGTGTAACAAAATCATCTTCCTATACTAATCTTAAGAGGAGAAGTATGAAGAATTTTTTAAATATGATCTTAAATGATTACAAAAAAATATAAAAACACATATGATAGATAAACAATATAACACATGACACCAATATTTACATGGGGAAAACCCTTTCAGGAGAAAAACCCCACTACAAAATTTGTTCAATATATTATTCAAATCTAATAGAAGATTAAAATACACTTGTAGAGAAAACTCTCACAAGAGTATCATTAGCATACAATCTTGGAGTTATTTTAGTAACACTCAAGTCCCTACAAATTCAATCATACAATACAACTCCTAAACTACCCAATTTATAGACAAGTTAATAAGTTGGAAACTAATTATGATTTTCTAAACCATTTGTACAACCTTTAAGATGTATGAAAACTAACCTGGGCTCATATTCCAATGACCCCTCGAATATTTTCATACTATCTAAAAATATACTATTATCTTATACTCTTACAATTGTCATAACTAACTAATTTAATCCATCCAACCTAGGCCCAAGTTGTCATTATTCACTATCTCAAAATAGATAATTCATAACAAATAATAAAGTCAATCATAGCTTGTCAGTATTTCAAAGTAACTCCCTCTATTCTTGGCTCTTACACATCAAAAGAATATATCATATGTTGTCATAAGATCCCACAAAACTAGGAGTCCCAAATCTACTAAAACTAACCAAATTAAATACCTCTTATAAAACCTTACAAAGAACTAAAATGTAAAAGCCAATTCAAGATCCCATGCCCCACTTATGTTGGGGCACAAATATTGAAATAGATAAAATATAATAATATGCAAATAACTTGCAAGAAAATGATAAATAATAAATAAATAATTTTAAGAAATTTGTATGGTTAAGGTTCCTTATTTCCCAACATTCTATCAGTTGTTGATTACCTTGCAAAAGCCAAAATGGAAACCCATTGTCATTTGAATCTAATTTCTAAGGGCCAAGAGGTCCATAGACTCTTAACACCATTTGAATTTCTCTATGCTCACAAGTTTTGTCAATGCATCTGCAACATTCATCAAAACTTAAATTTTCTATAATTTTACCCTTTCATCTTTGACAATGTCTCTAACAACATGGTACTACACATATATATAGTCTTTGTATGAAATTTTGGGTTCTTTTCAAAATAAATTGCACTCTATCTGTAACACTAAATAGTAAGTATACCTTCACTCATAACTTAATATATCATTTTCAACTAAATGGCTTATTTACAGGCATGAAGTATTGCCATATACTTTTCCTCAATAATGGAAAAAGTGACCACAACCTATTGCTTGCTCATCCAAATTATTGCAACATTATTTCAAGTAAATAAATATGCACTAGTGACCCTTTTACTATCGACATCTCTAGCCAATGTGAGTTCATATAGACATGAATATCTAGGGAATGCAAGTGTCTCATGTAAAATTACCATGATAACACGAGAAATACTTAGAGGCAATATACAAATATCTAAATACTCTTTTAATTGTATCCTAATGAATCCATCTAGGGTTAAACATAAGCATGTTGAGAACTCCCACTACTTAGGCAACATCTAGTCTATTATATCACATAGCATACTTTACGCTTACAATTGCAATTTGATAAGGTACCCCACTCATGTCTTCCATCTCTAAAGGAGAAGTATGAAATTATGTAATAGATAATTTTGTCCCCAAAGTAACTAGAGTGTACAATGGTCTAGAATCCCACATGTTAACCTATTTAAAATTGAATTCACATAATTACTCTAACCAAGCTATAGCTTTGTATTTTCTCGGTCTCTTGTTATCTATATACCAAAAAAAAAATTAGCCACACCTAAGTCTTTCATTTCAAATCCAGTTGTAAGTTAAGAATTTAGTTTTGAAATCAATTATTTCTCTTTTCTAATGAACAACATATTATCAACATATAATACAATGATTGGGAAATGATCCACCATTGCATTTATAATTAACACAATGATCCAATTAAGAACACTCAAATCCCAAGCTCAACACAAATGTATTTAATTTATGGTACTATATCCTAAGAGACTGCTTGAGGTCATTCAAATATTTTTTTAATTTATAGACTAAATTTTATTTATCTTTTACCATGAAGAGCTCTAGTTATGTCCTATAGATTTCTTCTTCCAAATTACCATGAAGAAAATTAATTTTCACATCCATTTATTCAATCTCTAGATCATAAGTTGTAGCAATGGAAGAAAGAATCTAATGGATGACCTTTTACAACAAGAAAAATATATTGAACCATAATCCACCCCCCTTAACCTAAGAGTAACCTTTCATAACCAACCAAAATTTGTAATTTTCAATATTAGAATCAAAATCAAAATTCTTATTGAACACCCATTTACAATCAACTGGTTTACATCCTTTGGGAAAATGTACCAAGTCCTTGTTTCATTTACTTTAATTTTTGTCATCTCTTCATCCATGGTTATTTTCTAAGACTCTACATCATGTGAACCTAAAGCCTCTTGTGCAATTCTAGGTTCATTAATATTAGTATTTTACTCAAATATACATCTCCAATCACTAGTGGAATACCTTTCTAGTAATTTTATATGCTTGGTTGAACTTTAAACAAGTTCATTTGGAGGTTGTACCTCATCTTTTGAAGATTCAAAGCTTGAATAGATTTTCTCAACTTCTAGTCTCAATTAAACTTTTGATTCAACTTTCTTTGGTGCAGAAGGAAGTTGAATCACATCTTTCTTTCTAATTTATTCTAGCTACAATACAATAAAAGAAGGTTGGATCTCTTTGAAAATAACAAAACTATTATACGGTACCTTTTTTGAAATGGGAACAAAAATTTTGTATTGTTTCACACCATAATTCTATCAAATGAAAATACATTTGATAGCCTTGTTCTCCAATTTAGTATGCTTCTCCCTTGGCACATGTGTATATGCCTCAACAAAAAATATAAAGATTTCTTAATGAAGGATTTTTACCTAACCATACCTTCATAGGCATTTTATCAACAAGAGATAATGTAGAGGCCTATCAATTAGGTAGAAAGTAATGGTTATAGCCTTGGCCCAAAAAAAATAGTTCCAAGCTAGCTCCATTAAACATAATCCTACCCTTATTCATTAGTGTCATATTCATCCTCTCTACAACTCCATTACATTGTGGATAGTATATAGTTATTGTGTACCTTGGAATTTTACCCTATTCTAATGTGCAAAATAACTAAAAATGCAAGTGGAAAAATACTAAAAACACTTCAAAGATTAGCCTAAAGAGTGATAAAACAAGAAGGAAAATAGATGAAATGAGAGTAAAATGATTATACCTTCCTTGTTGTTGAAGACTCCTTGGTTGGCCCTTGATTTAGATGACTTTGTGTGCTCCTTAGATGGCTTCTTGAGTGACTAAATGCAAGATGATCAAAGTGGGTGGTTAAATGATATTGAATGCTTGAGAATACAAATTAACAGCATAAGGTTGTTCAAATGAAAAAGTGTTCAAAATGCCCTTGAGGAGGGGGTATTTATAGGAGAATTTGAATTCTCTAGAGAATTCAACGGTTGAGATTCATCCAACAAGGTCAAGATGAAGGGCTATGGTGAGTTGAGAACTCACAAGCCCTCACATCTTGACATGTGAATGTGAAGTGGCTAAGGGGAGATGAGGTGTAAGTGAGGTGGCCAAAAGGTACATGAGGTGGAGGAAGGACAAGTACCTTCCAAGTACCTTGGGGAGTGGGAAGATTTCCTCAAAAAGGGATTTCTTGTCCCCAAGTGAGAATGAAAGAGACATTTGAAGAATTTTGGAATTCCTCAAAAATCTCCATGGGAAAAGGAGGTGGTTGGGGATATAAATGTGAATTAAAAATTCACATTCTTAGGAGAGTCTAGAGGAGCTCCAAAAAGGTGGGACTTGGTCACATGTGGATGATGTGACAAGTCCAAGGTTCTAGAAGCCATAGAATCTAGGATAAATAAATGTGAATTAAAAATTCACATGGGAAAGAGGGTCAATGCTAAAAAGAGGTAAATGCAAAGGTTGACTAAAAAGGTGGTGCTAAATATGGCTAATGACCTTGGTTAAGGTTGTGCAAATATTGGATTAGAATAATTAATGGAAGATTAGAGGCAAGTGGCAAATGTAGGAGGATGTGACATTAATCTTTGATTAAGAGGATGCACATCATAATCATGAATTAATTAAATTAATTCAGATTAGAGCAAGATCATGGAGGATGTGACAAGGAGAGAGAGAATGAAGAATTTTAAATTGATTTTAAATCAAAAGGGTAAAAAATGACTAAATTAAATAAATTGGTGTATTTATTTAATTTAGAGAGGAAGAAGGTGAAAGATAAAGCATTTAATTATTAAATTAAATACTTTACAAATATGAGACAAAAGGTGTAATATTAATTTAATAAATTAATATTTAATATGATAAACGAAAAGGGAGTAAATTTAATCATATGGGAGTGATTAAATTTAGATGTTTACATTTTGCCCCTCTTCGAAATATTGTTAGAATAACAGTGTTTCGAAGAAAAATAAAATGCAAATGAGGGAGGAAATGATAGATGGTGATGCCCCTAGCATGGAAAAGGTTGATGATGCCCCAATGACTAAGCTGAAGGAATGGAGGAATGATAGGAGGGTATGCCCCCTTGAGAGGGCGGTTGGGGGAGGAAAAAGGGGGTCCCTAGATTACGTCTCGATAGGAAGAAAAGAAGGACACCATTGGATAGAGCTCGAAAAACCAAGCAATTTTGGTTTTTGAATGAAGGTGATCTGACACACGGTTTGCAAATGGCAGCCTTGGGAAGTTAGGGATTAGTTGGAGGAAGAAAAAGAGAAATAAAAGGTAAAAAATACCTTTTAAGAAGAAGGGGGTTAAAAAGGTAATTTTAAAAATTACCTTAGTCATTTTCACTGTAGCAGTTGAGAGGAGGAGAGTAGAGAAGAGAAAGCGACCGAGGAGGGACGATGCCGACAGACAACGATGCGTAGATTGTGCACCGGGCGGACGAGGTGCGCGGATTATACAGCGGGCGCGCGGGCCTACAGCATGTGAGTGGTAACAAAACCCATTAATTTAATTTAAGTATTTTTCACATGTTGTTTGATAGACTTTGGAAATTTGAAAACATGGGTTTTGTTAAGTAGCAAAATTTAAAAAATGGGTCGGGATTAGATTTAAAAAAAAAAAACCAAAATGTTAAAAGGGAAAATAAATAAATAAATAAATGGGATAGAGCGTACGCCTCTACCTAGAGACATACCATGGCCTAAGTGAACACTTGGGTCAGGGTTGGCCAGGCTGCCCGTGACTTGATGCCACCAGTGCTTGGTGACTGACCTTGAATGTGAGACAGCCGAGTGAACTTACTCATTGCCCGTGAGGACCTTGAGAGCTGGCGCCCGTGAGAGGGTAGAGCTACCCGCCAGTGACGAACCAACAAGGGGGCAAGGAAAAAGAAGACAAGGGGGAAAAGAACGGGAGAAGATAGGAAAAAAGGAGATGGAAAGAAAGGAAAGATGAGCAGTAAAATAATGAGAAAATTGTTTGTGTGTGCAGAGTTTCGAGCGGATACGGACACATGAGCGACGATCAGAGGTGATGGCCGCAACGATAGCAACGATGAACGGGGAGGACCAGGCAGCCTTGGATCATGCGGGTTTAGGACACTGTATTCAGTTTCCTGTAGTTAGAGTGCATCAGGCGATGCTGACGGCATTGATAGAGAGATGGAGCTCAGAGACATCCACGTTTCATCTTCTTACAGGAGAGATGACCGTCACTTTGGAGGACATGTGGCACATCCTGAGGCTGCTGATAGCCGGACGGTTAGTGAGCGAGGTGGTGTCCACAGGGGCGGAGTTACAGGAGACCATTAGAGTATTGTTTGGACGCGAGGAGCTGCCACTGGTGAAGGGTCAGTTGGATTTGGACCAGTGTTTGTTAGTGGGGGTGCCAGCCTTACCGTTGTTCCTGTGTGGTCTGATTAGTGGGATACTATTGCCAGATCGGAGCAGACGTACATGTAGCTTTCGATATATGGAGGTGATTCGACACATTGTCGAGTGGCGAGGGGGGCCGTTTTCATGGGGGTTATGTGTATTGACGCATCTATACAGAGATATGCACAGGATCTGTTACCGGAGGATATCGAGCTTGACACATATGACGCTGCTGCAGATTTGGGCTTGGGAGCATATTGCAGTGACGAGGCCGAGAGTGGTGAGGGCGGGGACAGTGGATGATCACGAGCCCGTGGCGTGGGAGTATGGGGAGGCGAGAGGTTGGGTTCTACGCTATGAGATGCAGGGAGAGATGGAGGGGTGGAGGAGAGTGTTTGATGATCTACATCCGAGGGACATAGAGTGGCGGCCATATAGGTCGCGTCAGTTCAGGGGATGGACTGATACAAGGAGACAGGAGGGTTACTTTCTGAGCAGGTGTTTTATTATTGGGACTTTGTCGCGCATAGTAGAGTCGCATCAACCAGACAGAGTGCTGAGGCAGTTTGGAGTGATACAGGATATTCCGGCAGCGCCTATCATGTTCCGACGGTACAGTAGAGAGATACCATGGGGAGGCTGCATAGCACCGGGTACAACCAGGGCGTCATGGATGGCAGCAGGACATGTGCCTTATCCAGGGAGAGTTGGAGGAGAGCAGGTGCCGGTTGTGACCGAGCGATACCGGAGGTGGTTCCAGAATAGGTTATGGGAGAGGATTACTCTTGTTCAGCCTATTTTGAGGGTAGTGGGTGTTGGACCAGAGGATGATCAGATACTACGGAGAGAGAGGAGAGGAGGGGTGCAGCAGCGACGAGAGGTTGTGGCAGTGGTAGAGCAGGGGGGACAGGAGGAGCCTAAGGAGGATGAGACAGAGCAAGCGGGTAGACCAGGGAGGAGGAGGAGGAGACATCAGAGGCGAGGTCGAAGAGATGGTCAGCAGCGGGGGAGAGCGCAGGGGAGGGGACAACCACAGAGAGCCCAGGGGGAGCAGAGGGTGGAGGAGGTGAGGGATGTGGATGATGGGGAGGATGAGGAGGATGTGGAGGATGTGGAGGTGGTAGGTGCGAGGGAGGCATCAAAGGAGGGGAGGAGACAGTTTGTGGTAGGACGACATGGTCAGCCACGGTGGTTGCGGGTTCGTCCTACTGTGGAGAGTTACGAGGCTCGACAAGAGCAGGAGGACAGGGAGGATGAGGATGTTACAGCAGCGCCAAAGGAGGAGAGGAGGTTGACACGACGTCAGTTCGTGGTGGAGAGACAGGGACAGGTGGGATGATTCCGGGTTTGCCGTATTGTGGAGGACCGTGAGGAGCGACAGGAGCAGGAGGGCGGGGAGGATGAGACAGAGCAGGCGGGGGGGAGGGTGATGCTATGGATGTAGACAAGGATGTGGCAGAGGGGGATGTTATGGAGGTAGAGTCATTAGCATTGATTCCTTATGTGGTACCGGAGGATCCCACTGTACAGGCGAGAGGAGCAGAGGTGAGATTACAGATTGCGGAGCGGAGAATGAGGTCTCTTGAGGCCGAGCTAGCCAGAGTACAGCGAGAGGCATTGAGAGATTATGATGCCATTTTTTTTGAGCTAGATGGACGGGTGAGGGAGGCGGTGAGGGAGAGAGACAGGGTACAGACAGAGCTACAGAGGATGCAGGGTGAGTTGACCAGTATGATGTGGGATCGCGACAGATTGTAGGCGGAGGTCGTGGTTTTATAGGCCAGGGGAGAGCCAGAGGGGGGGACGGAGCAGGGGGCAGATCAGAGAGCAGGATGTACTGGTCAGCAATTAGAAGATCTCCAGCGAGATTGGGAGAGCTTTGATAGAGTACAGTGCCTTGAGAGCTGGGGCTGATGCAGGAGAGAGATGAGGCCAGGGAGCAGGCATGGATTATGCAGGCTGAGAGGGATGTAGCACAGGCGCAGGCGCAGGCGATGGAGGCAGAGAGGGATGCGGCGCAAGCGCGCATTCAGAGTGAGAGAGCATTGGTAGAGGCGGAGATACAGTCACTGTAGAGGAGGAGAGAGGAGGCAATAGCAGAGGTATCGTCTCTCCGGAGAGAGTGGGATTCAGCAGAGCTGAGAGCACAGGCTCTTCAGAGGGATAGGGATGCAGCAGTGACTCAGGCACGGGCGGCTGAGAGGGAGAGAGATGCAGCAGAGATACGGATGCAGACTCTATAGGTGGAGAGGGATGTTGCGATGGCTCATGCACCGGTAGGTCAGGGTGAGGGTGGGATGCCAGGAGCAGATACACAGGTTGTTGAGAGAGATAGAGATGCAGCGGTGGCACGGGCAGGGGCTGCAGAGGAGATGAGGGATCGATTATAGCCAAAGTTGGCACAGAGCCGGTTGGCTCAAGAGGCATGGGAGCAGGAGAGGAGAGCCATTACCAGGGACCGAGACAGGTATCGTCAGGAGCGGAATTCCGCTTGGGTCCAGGTTGCAGAGCGAGAGGAGAGCATGAGAGAGGCAGGATTTTGGATGGCTGCATATTATCATGCAGTTCCTGATCTGGCACAGCGGACATTCTGTTACACTCGACAGACACCTCAGATGCCAGCGTCGTCTCAGTCATTGGGGACACGAACCCGAGGTTACAGTGATTCACCAGGGGTTTTACCAGGCAGGGGAGCAGTACCTAATTCTCCACAGAGATCAGATGTGGGGAGTTCATTCGAGAGGTGATAGGTTACTAAGTTTTTGACAGGTGCAGGGTAGATGGATAGTGCAGAAGTGCAGTGGATATTTACAGGACCGTGTACTGGTGTGTTGATTGGATGATTTTTGTATACGATGGTCACAGATTGTGATGACATCGACGACATTATTATATGTTAGTCTTGACTATGAGATGTACTGTGGACTTGTGGTATATTTATATATACGATAGCTCTTATTGACCTCATGTTTTATGTTTGTGATGGATTTGAGATCTATAGCTGATTGTGTTGATGCATATGTGGATGGTCATATGATGGCAGTTATCTATGATGACTTTTGTGGATGTTACATGTATGGATGTTGTTATATATATATTTTTATGTTTTTTGAGGGGTTTTTATGTATGCCAACTAATATGTGTGATGTAGGATGTAATGTATGGTGATTTTTGTTCTCATGTATGATGAATGCCTATGATGTATATGTTTAAGGTAGATGTGGATATGCTTATGATGACACGACAAATGCTTATGTTTTATATGCTTATGATGGTTATTGTGCATGTTTGACTAATATGTGTGATGCAGGATGTAATGGATGTATTATGACAGTATTGATGATGGACCTAACACTTGATATTGCAGGTGGCGATATTATGGATGAACCTAAGATAGTGTGCAAATGGATGGATCTAAAATGTAATTATTTCATGATAAGTGTCAATAAGGTCCTAGGTGATAGTGGAAGATGAATGCGGACATGGTGTGAGTGTGCACTTGTCAAAAACCTTTTAGTATCCTGAGAAGAATAGGGGATGGAGGAGAAATATTTGCACAACCAAAATCATAGGATGAATGTAATGCAATGGTCATGATTATGAAATGCAATCCTAATACAATTTTCCATCTTTGGAGCACTGGTTTTTGCTATAGCATAAGACACGATACACCAAGGTATGGAGGACCGAGGTAGATTAGTGTCTAATGCACGAAACAAACACACCAGACAAGAAGGCTATCCCAACACCCCAAAGTCACGAAGACCTTGGTCGGGCCAGGTATTGAGATAACCACAAGCACAAAAGGATGCCTCAGTGTAACACAAGACCACAAGGATCTTGGTGGGTACTACGTGGGACAACCAAGAAGACACAATCAAACAATAGATCAAGATATGCCCCTATGTGGACCAATCAAAACACGCCATAATATGATGGATCATGGCGGCCTTGACAAATGATGATAGGGAGCTCAAACGATAAACAAAAGCCAAAAGTATCAAAAGATCACAATTAATTTCAAATGTCCTTTGCCATAGGATCAATGGGATGGATGGGATTGATGAGGTCGATTAGGAAGGATGCATCTTGTTAAGACAACAGATGATGGATAAACTAACTAAATGATCGTTATGACGCGAGATGTTTCAAAATTAATTAACTCTCATGATACAAGTGGAGTTTGTGTGCGAAGTTTTAGCTAGGTAAGGGCATGGCTTGATGACACGACACAAAGGAGACAGGACACAAAGCGGAGAAACGACACAACCTACAGACCTAGGGGCTCGGGGGCTGATCATAGATTAGCCTTGCCTATGTGAAAGCGCAGAGCCCTCGTAGTTCCAGAAAAAGACCATGGATAAAGCGGAAATGAGACAATGGTGACCGATGATGAGGACACAAAACACGACAGACAAATGCCCCGGGGGAGGATCAAATGACCAACCTTGCCTACGTGAAAGCGCAGGGGCAACGTAGTTCAGAGATGAACGACCATGGGTAAAAGAAAAAAGGGACTAGTGAAGACAAAGCGATGGAGGACCAAAAAAAGTTGATCCAAAATGCCCCGGGGGTAGATTGAATGATTAGCCTTGCCTACGTGAAAGCGCAGGGGCAACGTAGTTCGACTAGTGATGTGGAAGGACGAGATCTAGATGGAGACCGACACGATGGATGATCCTATATGATGACACAGACCGACCGATAAGGGGAATGAGTGACACAAGCTCATAGTGAGATACTGAAAAGATCAGGATGAGGTATAGGCTAGATGGGTTATCCAATGCTCAATCAAAATATACCAGGTGGCCTAGGATGAGGTGGGTGAGGACGATAGTGCGGATGAAAGCATAAAATAACTAGGATGTCAGGTAGATAATGATTAAGCCCTCTATGGATGATGCCTGTTACCAGGTTTTCACCATCCATACTTATCCAAGGTGCCACCAAGAGGTGGTTTTCACCATAGGACAGATTTATTTCTCTTTACTATTTTTTTGGATTTTTTTACTTTTTTTATTTTATTTTTTTTGGGTAGGTGGGGTTACCGAGCGGATTTAGGTGTAGAACTTCTTCAAATGCATGATATTGATGGGTTCATCAAGGGGATCACCTTCAAGAGTAGTCAACCTGTAGGCCCCAGATCCATATTTGGCGGCTATGACATAAGGTCCTAACCAGTTTGCCTCAAATTTTCCCTTTTTATCACGATCCTGCTAAGTATGTTGGTTCTCCTTAAGAACAAGTTCACCAACCTGGAATTGTCGAGGACGGACCTTTTTATTGTAATTACGTTTGAGGCGGTTTTGGTATGCTTGCAGATGATCATAGGCTTTTATTCTTCGTTCATCCAGTAATTCCAGCTGTGCAAGCCGTGCAACACGAGCATCTTCTTCGCTGATAAGATTCTTCAGAGAAATCCTCAATGATGGAAGTTCAACTTCGATTGGCAAGACGGCTTCAGCACCATATACTAAAGAATAGGGGGTGGTGCCTGTCGGGGTGCAGATGGACGTGCGATATGCCCAGAGGGCAGGATGAATATGGAGGTGCCAATCTCGTCCAGTGTTATTGACAACCTTTTTGAGGATACGGATAAGAGTTTTGTTGGTTGCTTCTGCCTGACCATTGCCCTGGGGGTAATAAGGCATTGACCAACGGTGTTGGATATGAAAGGTATCACAAAGGTGTTTCATGGCTTGGTTTTTGAAGGGTTTTCCATTATCAGAGAGGATGGTGGATGGGATACCATATCTACAGAGAATATGGTAAAGGATAAATTTTGAGATTTGGATACCGGTGATTTGTGAGAGTGGTATTGCTTCCACCCACTTAGTGAAGTATTCAGTGGCGGTAATTATGAATGTATGGCCGTCGGATGATGGTGGGTAAATCTTGCCAATCAAGTTGAAACCCCATTGAGAAAAGGGCCATGGTGCTAGGAGGGGCTGAAGATCTTGCGCTGGGGTGTGAATCAAATCTGCATGTTGTTGGCATGGAAGGAACTTCTTCACAAATTCACAAGCATCGTGTTCCAATGTAAGCCAATAATATTGAGCTCGTAGTATCCTTTTCGCCAGAGCCATACCATTTGAGTGAGCTCCACAAACACCACCATGTACTTCTGTTAGTGTCGTGCAGGCTTCGGTCTCATTCAGACATCTAAGGAGGATTCCATCATACCCACGACGATAAAGTGTATCTCCGACAGTGATGTATCGGGAAGAGCGATGAACAAAGGATTTGCGTTGGTTGCGTGTAAGTTCTGGGGGTATGATATTATCACGGAGATAGGTGTATATATCCTGGTACCACGAGGAGGCGGGACCTACGATATCGCACACCATATCAGTCTCAGGAATGTCATATGCAGGGATTAAAAGTTGTTCAACGAGAAACTCACATTTTGTTCGGTCTTTAGGCATGTCAATCAGGGATCCGATAGTGGCCATTGCATCAGCTGCTTTATTTTGTACCTTAGGAATTTGTTCAAATTGTATAGAGGTGAAATATTTCTTGAAATCATCCACCATGCGCTTGTAGGGTAATAGCTTATCATCTTTGGTTAGGAACTCATCATTAACCTACCTAATGACTAGCAAAGAATCACCAAAGACTTTCAAATGAGTTATGTGCCACTGCTTTGCAATTCTGAGGCCGGTGAGGAGAGCTTTGTACTCTGCCATATTGTTGGTACACGGGAATGCTATCCTGAATGATTTTGGAATGTAGTCACCTTGAGGGGTAACTAATAAAATTCCTGCGCCTGATCCATTATGCGTGTATGAGCCATCAAAATATAGTGTCCAAGCCGGTGTTTCTATGACTGTATAGACTTCTTCGTCTGGAAATTCAGTGTCGAGGGTAAGCATCTACTAATGGTGTCTCGGCCAATTGATCAGCTATGACCTGTCCCTTTATGGCCTTTCGCTCCACATACTCTATGTCAAATTCGCTTAGGAGCATGACCCATTTGGCCATGCAGCCAGTTAGAGTGGTTCTAGATAACAAATACTTCAAGGGATCAATTTTAGCGATTAATTTGACCGGATGGCTAAGCATGTAATGACGGAGTTTCTGTGTGCTGAAGACTAGCGCAAGGCAGGCCTTTTCCATGGGGGAGTAATTTAACTCATAGCCGACCAATGTTCGACTGATGTAGTAGACTGCCCTCTCTTTGAATGACTCATCATGTTGTGCCAATAATGCCCCTAGTATGACTGAAGTAGCAGAGATGTAGAGCAGGAGGGGTTTTCCTGGAATAGGTGGAATCAAGATCGGTGGATGAGCTAAATATTTCTTAATTTTATCAAAACCCATCTGACACTGCTGGTTCCATCGGAAGGTGGAATCTTTCTTCAGAAGATGAGTGAATGGTTGACACTTATTTGTTAGCTGGGCTATGAACCGACGGATGGACTGCATCTTCCCTTGGAGGCTTCTTAACTGCTTTAGATTGCGTGGAGGTGGCATGTCCAGAATAACTTTTACCTTGGCGGGATCAACCTCAATGCCCCTGTGAGAGACTATGAAACCCAACAACTTTCCTAACGTGACTCCAAAGACACATTTTTTGGGATTTAGCCGCAATTTGTAATGCTCTAACCGCTCAAATATCTTTTTCATGATGGCAGGATGTTCTGCTCGTGTTCTGGATTTTCCTAATAGGTTGTCGACATAATCCTCCATGATGATATGGATGAGGTCATGGAAGATGACTGTCATCGCCCTCTGATATGTTGCTCCCACATTTTTTAGACCAAAGGGCATAACATTGTAACAGAAAGTGCCCCAAGGTGTTGTGAAGGCGGTCTTGTGTTGGTCCTCAGGTGTGATTCAAATCTGATAATAACTAGAGAAGCCATCCATAAGGGATAGCATCTCATGTCCTGCTGTGAGGTCAACCAACATGTCAATGTTAGGCAGAGGGAAGTCATCTTTCGGGTAGGCTTTGTTGAGATCCCTGAAGTCTGTGCAGATGCGAATGTCTCCATTTGGTTTGGCAACTGGTACTATATTGGAGATCCATTCAAAGTAGTCAATTGGTCTGATAAAACCCGCCTCTAGTAACTTCTCTAATTCCTTCTTGACTAATAATGCGACCTGCAGATGCATCTTGCAGAGCTTCTGTTTGACAGGCTTGGCGTCTGGGCGAACGTCTAAATGATGAACCACTAAGGCGGGGTCTAGGCCTGGCATGTCTGAGTATGACCAAGCAAAGTTAATGATTCCCTCTTAGAGTAGCTGCACGATGACCAGATACTCTTGCTCTGAGAGTGACTTAGCTACATAGGTGATTTTAGGACTTTCCGCACTACCCAGATTAACTTCTTGAGTCTCTTCAATTAGAATAGATGATCGGGCAAATAACTGAGTTCCCACAAGGGGAAGATGAACATCTCCATCTTCCAACGCCTCTTCGAGGTTTTTGCCATCAGATGCGTCCTTTATTTTTACTTTTTCAAGGTCAAGAAGTGCCTCAGAGAGGTTTTCACTAGATGACCGCTTTTTACTTTTCTTATTCTTATTTTTGCGACTGGAGTGTTCATCCTCCCCCAATCCCATAAGGTTGACATATGTATTCGCAGACAGACTGACAGGTGTACTATTACATAGGTCCCAATCAATGAGCTTGGGGTGACAAAGGGATAGGCTAATAGTGCAGACGGATAGGCATTCGAACATGGATGATAGGTCGGTGTGATCAACGTCATCGTACGCACGTATGATGGATTCCTCCTCAGGTATGTCTTCCAATGAGCCATTGTCCACGGTGACACTATTAGAAGTATTAGACGATGTTGTAGGTTTTTTTTGTTTTTTGTCATACCCAATGCCTATGTTTTTTGGTAACTTTGACGTATCAATGGGTTGCAACCGCCCTTGTTCTTCCTTACCTAGGCCCCTGCCTTGATAGTTATGTTTTTCCATGAACTTTGTTGGCCAGGGGTACTTTTCCTGAAAATATTCCTTTAGAGGAGTTTCTGGTTCGGGCTCTTCTTGGTAGACCCATTGGCTTATGTATTCCTCTGGTGCATCTATCTTGACACTTGGGGATTTGAAAGTGGTGGTAGGGATGTTTTTACCACTGAAGGTGACAGTCTTGTCTTCCTTTGGAGTAGCATGCGAAGGTTGACCATACTCGTGTGGTGATGGTGGCATGGTTGCTACATTAAGAGCAGTATGCATTTCGTATTCGCCACACCCTTTGTCAATGATCTGGACTTTGGTGACCATAGGATCAGTGGCGGAAGATGGAGGGGTTATCGCGATGGAGGGTGGACTAGTGGATGATGACTGGGATGCCCCCATTTCAACCCCGGGACAATAATGTAAATGGGGAAATGACGCTTCTAAAGAGCGGCAATATTCAAATGGTTGGGGGTCAGCATAGATGGTGACTTCTTGTCCGTTGACTGGGAATTTTAGGCACTGATGGTATGTAGAGGGGACGGCTTGCATAGCATGGAGCCACGGATGGCCAAGGAGGAGGTTATATGGCAAGTCCAGATCAAGGACATGACAGGTAATGTACTGAACCACAGGCCCCACTTGGATAGGAAGATTGATAATCCCTTCTGAATTCCTTTATGCATTATCATAGGCCTTGATCGTGATGATCTGATTACTTAAATCCGCTTGGGTATACCCCACCTGTTTTATGAATTTTAGAGTACACAAGTTGAGAGCAGAGCCATTATCTACCAAAACCCTTTTTATTTTATGATGAGCCACCACAACTTCGATATGTAAGGGGCGATTATGATTGACATCGATGTTTGGCATATCATTTTGGCTGAAGTGCAGTTGATGAGATAAAGCTAGGTGTCCTACCAAAGCTTGGAATTGTGTAGGATCAATGTTATTAGGTACATGGGTTTCTTGTAGGGCTCTGTTGAGGATTTCTTGGTGCACAAGGGAAGACTTAAGTAAATCCAAAATGGAGATATGTGCAGGGGTCTTTCCTAAGTGATCAAGGATGTTGTACTGAGAGCTTACAGGAGTTGATTGGGTGAGTGCGGGGGCCGCAGGAACAGTGATGCGAGCTCGTCATGTAGTAACAGCACACTGAGGGTCTTTGGCCTTGACATGTATCATGGATACACGAGGTTCTACCTACTCAATGTAATGAATAATACCCTCGTAATTGAGGGGTACATTCTTATAGTTCACGTTATTTGTGCTGTTGTTTTGGGAATTACTGTTGGAGGTGCTCGGGCCTTGATTATGGTTTGGAAAGGCGTTTTGATATATCTGTAATTGAGCATTGGACAACGAAGCTTGACTGGGGTCAACCTTGATATCACCTCGATCTATGAGATCTTGGACGTAGTTTTTTAGACCCTGACACTTATTCAAAGAGTGTCCTTTGATTTTATGGAACTCACAATATTCATTTTCCCTAAACCATGCGGGCTTAGGTTTGGATTCGTCGAGTGGCTTGGTGACAGGGTATGTGATCGGATAGTTGATCTGTAATAGCCTATTGAAGATGACACTCAGAGGTTCTCCTAATTGAGCATACTGGCGTTTAGTGTTCCCTTGGTTATTTTGATTGGACTGTTGGGGAGGACGGGGTGCCCCTTGCGGTACAGATATGGCGTTAGGCATGGATTGTTGTTGTCTCTGGGATGTGTTGGCCATGTGGACATGTTTAGTATTAGTAATGTCATCATTTACTGCATTTTTGTTCTTGTTCCAAAAACATGGCTTGTCGTTGAATGACCTTTCCTTATCTTGATTATATATTTTGATGTGCCCCTTGGCAACAAGGGCACGCTCAAGGATGGGTCCCTTCTCAACCACCTTCGCGAAAGTGGTGACACAATGTAATCTGAAGTTATGAGCCATGTCGGGATGAGAGTTCTCCACAAAGAGGGTGAACATGTCTTTTTCTTTCAAAGGGGTTTTCATTCGGCTTGCTAGCACACGCCACCTTTGGAGGTAGTTAGTAAAGGTTTCCCTTTCACGTTGTTTCTCTTTGAGGAGATCCAAGGTGTCGGTGTCTTTCTCCAAATTGAAGGAGAAGTAGGAGACAAACTTTTCTGACAGGTCTGCAAAAGATTTTATGGATCCTTTTTCGAGGGTCATGAACCACCCTAGGGCGTTGCTTGCCAGACTCCGCAGGAACAGGCGCAAGAGATAGTTGTCATTGTGGATAACTTCTTGACACTGGGAGTAAAACTCCTATAAGTGGGCCTTAGGATCTTTGTTCCCCTTATATTTGTCAAACTTTGGTATTTCAAAATGTTTAGGGAACGGGATTAATGAGATGGAGGGATCAAATGGATATGGGCATATGTCTTCAAATTTGAACGATTGTTTGTCGGTCCCGGCTTGAAGGTCTTTCAAAGCGGCTTTGATTTCCAACAGATCTGAGTTGGCTGGTGGTGGGTTGTGGGGATATTGATGATAGGATGATAAAGGATCTTGCTGAGAGAGCGTCGGATTGTTGAAATATGGATTTGGATGGTTGGATGATGACATGCCTTGTTGGTAAGATGGGGGATTTTGCTGATACGGGGGCTGTTGTTGTGGGGAATAGTACGGATTTTTTTGATAAAAGTGTGGGGTGAGCTGTTGAGGAGCTTGGATGGGATGTTGTGCATTGGTTTTTTGGTGTTGAAGGTATTGTTGTGATTGTTGGGAGGTTGCATAAAGCGGTTGTTGGTGAAATTGCTGCTGATTGTGATAGTAGTAGTGTTGAGGGGGTTGTTGTTGTGATATCGACTGTTGTGTGGTTCGAGATGGGGTGTTATGTTGCGGTTGAGTTTGCGGACGCAAAATGGATGCGAGAAAAGGGGATATGGTTTGAGCGATAGGTCGAGATGGATTTCCTTGTGGTTGGTAGGGTGGTTTTTGTGAAGAGACCAAAGCATTATGTATGGGTTGTTGCTGATGAGATGGTTGAGGCAGCGTAGAAGCGTTTTGTAAAGGGGGTTGTTGGGTACCACTCGGAACGTTCAACTGGGATGTGCCTTGTGGAGGTAATTGAGGCAGAATGTTGGATTGGTGAAGCTATTGAGATGGTAGATTTGTGGCCCCAGGAGGTGGAAGCAATGTGGTAAAGGGTGTGCCCCCAGTGTTGACTGTAGGTTGATTCGAAAGGGGGGGTGTTGTTAGCGTTAATGGTGGAGGTTGTGGAACATTTTGTGGCATACCATAGGCAAAAGGATTATTGGGATCAGGCATTTGAGGGCTTCCCATAACTGAGGTTGGAGCGTGTGGGGGATGGTTAACCTAATAAAGAACAACATTACCAAATTCAGGTTGATGCCAACCCTCAACTGGAGGAACATTGGGGAAGTATGAACCTTCTGGTGCATTTTGTGAACCTTGGAGCATGTTAGATGGGGGACTCCTATATTTGGACAAGTCAACACCTGAGGAGGGTTTGACACCCTTCTCAATTAGGTGGGCCAAAATTTCTTCCCCATGTTTTTCGAGCAGGCGGTCAATCATTTGCACATTGGAAGGGTTACTAAAATGTTCCTCAAGTGTGAGTTCAAGTTGATTAGCCATACTCTCCTCACCATGTGGTGAGTTGTTCTAATTTTCGGTGTTGGAGTGTGATGAAGTACCATTATGAGGATCTTGGGGGACATTGTTAGGACCTTGAGCAATATTTGCACCATCGGTAGGATTTGTATTGTTATTAAGGTCTTGAGACATGTTCGCTTGGGAATTTTGACCTTGTTGTTGTTCCATTTGTCTTTTAGCTTGTGACCTAGTTTTAACGGGCATGCAAATGTGCTATGGGTGGATTATAAAGATGTTTTTGACAAATGACTTGATTGTGATCGGAGGAAATCGGATTGTGATGGGGTTTGGATTTGGATCAGTTTTTGTTTGGATATATTGGATTGGATCGGATTTTGATTGGATCGATTTTTGATTGGCTAGATTGGATTTTGATTGAATTGGATTGGATTATTAAGAGCAATAGGATTGCACTGGTTGAAAGGATGTGATTTGATTGGTTGGACAATTTGATCAAATGATTGGTTTTGATAGATTTGGATGATTGGATGATAAAAGATGTGAGAGAGACCTTGAGTTTAACCAAAGGAAGTTACCCTTAGTGACCTAGAGCTTTGATTGATTAAGAGGATGATCACGGCACTGAATCCACCCTAAGATAGGAATGGATTGATTGGGCTGAGGAAGATAACTTACAACACCGAATTTACCTCAAGATGGAAGCAAATTGATTTGGGTCGAAGTTAAAGACTAATAATCAAATTCAAGTGCTATGGTCGATTTGGGTAACCTCTTTGTAATACAAGGTTATGGCAGTTTGGTTATGAGTGGTGTTTGGTGATGTAAATGGTAAAATTATGATGTTCGTTAGGTGATGGTATGGAATTTTGAATGGAATATGGGGAAATTAAAATGAAGGGTGGATTGAAGATGATTATGGAGAATGAGTGGGGATTTAGAATGGTTAAACAGAGGTTTGGAATGATAAGATGGAGGTTTAAACTGATCAAATGGAGGTTTTGGGAGACTTAGAGTGACGAAAAGGAGGCTTGGGATGACGAGATAATGCTTGGCAATGATTAAACGATGGTTTAGAGGCTAAACGGGTCCAAATGGGGCGATTTCGGGTGTTCAAGAGGGAAAATTCGCCCCTCTGCAGTAAATCAGGGGCGTGGTCAGCTTTCTGCAGTGAATCAGGGGCGCTTCCGCCTTTTTGCAGCAAAACAAAGGGCGCTTCCGCCTTTCTGTAGTAAAACAGGGGCGCTTCTGCCTTTCTGCAGCAAAACAGGGGGCGCTTCCGCCTTTCTGCAGCAAAATAGGGGCGCTTCCGCCTTTCTGCAGCAAAACAGAGGGCGCTTCTGTCTTTCTGCAGTAAAACAGAGGGCACTTCCGCCTTTCTGCGATAAAACAGAGCTTGGTTTTGATGGAAATGGCTATGGCAAGGACTCAAAATGATAAAATAAGGCCAATGTATCAAAGATTTCACGGGTTACTCACAAAAAAACACTTCAAGCAAGCACAATCTTATGATTAATGTTAAGGGTATGGCCAAGCAAGGTCTTAATCTAGGATGCACAAGGCTTTTAGGGAGTCCTCAATATACTTTCGGTACGTGAGGCACAACCGTGAACACCAGCCTGTCACAAGCGTGAGTCGGGAACCCCAGCGAGATACTGAAAGGCTCAGACCAACTCTTCACGTCTATCTAGGTATCACCCTAGCTTCGACGCTCTGCCAATTACGATGTGACTGGATTGGGGTACAACTTTCGTTCTCCCCCCTTTATATACCCCGCTGGTACGCATGGTTGGAATCGTCCCTTGGGGTGATGAAATCCCCAAGCAGGTCCCACTAAAAAGAAGACACTAACCGCCTCCAACTACTCCCCAGACTCACACGAAGTGCAAGGGGAAAGTGGAAGCAAATTAATGCCCCCTTGGGTAACACAAGAATAAACAATCACAGCAAGCAATGAAGTTTACTCCCCCTAATTAGACTATGTTCCAAAATAACAAGGATAATCTTCAAAAATATGATCAAATAGATGGCCCTGCAAACAAATGTTAGTTGTCTTATTCTTCGTTCTTGGTCAATTACGCCATAATATGCTACAAAACGTTAGCAAAAAACACCAATATCCTTGCCAAAACAATGTTAAAGGGTTACTACTTGAAGATAGCAAAAAATGAGAGCAAAAATGAAGCTAAAATGAATGTTTTACCTTCCAAACTGTGTTGTTTTGGGGCGCTTCCGCCTTTCTGCAGTAAAACAGGGGCGCTTCCGCCTTTCTGCAGCAAAATGGGGGCGCTTCCGCCTTTCTGTGGTAAAACAGAGGGCGCTTCCGCCTTTCTGTAGCAAAATGGGGGCGCTTCTTCCTTTCTGCAGCAAAATGTTAGAGGAAAAGAGTCTTTCAAAATGAAAGGGCATATCCGCCCCTCTGCAGGAAACTTTATCAGATTTTTGAAAAAAGAAAGGTTGTATGCCCTACTGCAAGAAAGTGTTAGAAAAGATCTTCTAAGCAAAATGACGTATAGACCTAACTATAGCAAACTATTAGAAAAAATAAAATTTTCAGATATAGGGCGCTTCTGCCTTTCTGCAGCAGACAAGAGGGGCGCTTCCGCCTTTCTGCGGTAAAGCAGAGGGTGCTTCTGCCTTTCTGCGGTAAAGCAAAGGGCGTTTCCGCCTTTCTGCGGTAAAACAGAGGGCGCTTCCGCCTTTCTGCAACCTTTTCCTGCAAAATTCTTAGCAAAAACGAAGGTTAAATGCAAGAACCCGTTTGTGGGTCCCACCGGGCGTGCCAGAAATGTGTACCTTGGAATTTTACCCTATTCTAATATGCAAAATAACTAAAAATGCAAGTGGAAAAATACTAAAAACACTTCAAAGATTAGCCTAAAGAGTGATAAAACAAGAAGGAAAATAGATGAAATGAGAGTAAAATGATTATACCTTCCTTGCTGTTGAAGACTCCTTGGTTGGCCCTTGATTTAGATGACTTTGTGTACTCCTTAGATGGCTTCTTGAGTGACTAAATGCAAGATTGAATATGCAAGATGATCAAAGTGGGTGGTTAAATGATATTGAATGCTTGAGAATACAAATTGACAGCATAAGGTTGCTCAAATGAAAAAGTGTTCAAAATGCCCTTGAGGAGGGGGTATTTATAGGAGAATTTGAATTCTCTAGAGAATTCAACAGTTGAGATTCATCCAACAAGGTCAAGATGAAGGGCTATGGTGAGTTGAGAACTCACAAGCCCTCACATCTTGACATGTGGATGGTGAAGTGGCTAAGGGAGATGAGGTGTAAGTGAGGTGGCCAAAAGGTACATGAGGTGGAGGAAGGACAAGTACCTTCCAAGTACCTTGGGGAGTGAGAAGATTTCCTCAAAAAGGGATTTCTTGTCCCCAAGTGAGAATGAAAGAGACATTTGAGGAATTTTGGAATTCCTCAAAAATCTCCATGGGAAAAGGAGAGGTGGTTGGGGATATAAATGTGAATTAAAAATTCACATTCTTAGGAGAGTCTAGAGGGTAAAAGGTGAGCTCCAAAAAGGTGGGACTTGGTCACATGTGGATGATGTGACAAGTCCAAGGTTCTAGAAGCCATAGAATCTAGGATAAATAAATGTGAATTAAAAATTCACATGGGAAAGAGGGTCAATGCTAAAAAGAGGTAAATGCAAAGGTTGACTAAAAAGGTGGTGCTAAATATGGCTAATGACCTTGGTTAAGGTTGTGCAAATATTGGATTAGAATAATTAATGGAAGATTAGAGGCAAGTGGCAAATGTAGGAGGATGTGACATTAATCTTTGATTAAGAGGATGCACATCATAATCATGAATTAATTAAATTAATTCAGATTAGAGCAAGATCATGGAGGATGTGACAAGGAGAGAGAGAATGAAGAATTTTAAATTGATTTTAAATCAAAAGGGTAAAAAAAGACTAAATTAAATAAATTGGTGTATTTATTTAATTTAGAGAGGAAGAAGGTGAAAGATAAAGCATTTAATTATTAAATTAAATGCTTTACAGATATGAGACAAAAGGTGTAATATTAATTTAATAAATTAATATTTAATATGATAAACGAAAAGGGAGTAAATTTAATCATATGGGAGTGATTAAATTTAGATGTCTACAGTTATATTTTGCCTTTGAATGCTTTAAACCTCATAGAAATTATTAAAAAACTGAAAATAAATATTCACCACCATTGGTAGTTGTCAAAAATTTAATTTTATTTCCAAACTAAGTTTCTACCATAGCTTTGAACTCTTTAAAATAAATGAAAACTTATTTTCTTTTTAAAAAGTAAACTCATATCCTTATATTATAATCACAAATTAATATAATATAATAGATTTTTTAATTGAAGGAACATCAACAAGACCAAACACATATAAATGATAAGGTCCACAATTTTAGAAGATTTATAAGAACTTGAATAAAATTGAACATGGTTTCATTTTTCATATATGTAGTTTTCACAAAAGTCAAAATTAAGATTGCAATCAAATAAACCTTCAACAAGGCTTATATTCTTCAAGTTCCTTAGACCCTTATCTTCTATGTGGCCTAATATTTGGTGTAATAACAATATGTTTTCAACTACTAACTTAGACTATGTAGAAATAGCACCATAGACACCCAAAAATCATGACCATCCATTGAAGAAGATACCTTCTTTTATCTAATGGAAGAGATAAAGACTTGATCTTAACATCAATAGTATTGCACTAAATCATGCATGCATCAAGCTAAAAATAAATTCCCAATCTGACACCTTTAATAGTCACCATAGAACCTCTAACCATCTTGCATCCTACATCAAAAAAGACAACTTGCAAGTGATATCTATTAATTTTTTTACAAATAAAATGTTTTGTGCTAACCCAAGGATATGCAAAACACCATTAATTCATTAACTCTACCATTAGAAAATTTAATTTGTACTCTACCAAGACCAACAATTTGAAATGAGAATCATCACCCAAGTACACCTTACCTCCATCAAATTCTTCATAGTATGAAAAACAATCTCTATTAGAGGTCATATAAAAGGATGCAGCCGATTCAATTAACCATGCATTTTCACTTACATGTGTTACCAAATATGTAATGAAGGCATTACCATCCTCCTTAGATTCAAAATTAGAGTCAGCTTTCTTTTCATTTTTATTTTTCTCCTCTTTATATTCTTTCTAGCGATGACCAAGTTTGCCACAATTCTAGCATATTACTTTGGACTTTCCAAAATACATTGATCTCCCCTTGAACTTGGATCTTTACTTATCTCATTGCTTAAATTGTTATTCTTACCTATTTATCTCAATATATCATAAACATTCGCAACCTCTTTGGCACTAATAGAAATTTTCCTTCTAATTTCTTTAGAAATTTAAAAACTAAAAACATCTTCAACCTTTGATGTAATAGAAGTACTCCCAATGGCCATTATGAAACTATCCTATGAATCAAGTAAAAAACACAATAAATTCTTACATTTTTCTTCCTCATACATCTTCACACCCACTAAATTCATCTGATCCACCCACATATTGAATGTATTCAAGTGGTCTACAAGTTGTCCACCCTCCATTCATAAGGAATATAATTTCTTATGCAAAAATAACTTGTTAACCAAAGACTTTGATTGATAGATTTCACTTAATTTCTTCCATGATATTTTTAGTGAATTTTCTTCATGGAAATTAATCAAAATAGAAAATGCATGACATAATTGAAAGGAAAAGATGAACCGAGAAAGACCTCTAAGACCAGTATTCACCTTCAGTATTTTATGTTTCTTTTATGCCAAATTTTAAATACCTGATAAAAGCACATGCTACTATGTCATTAAAGTGGAAACAAAATTAGTTAAATTCCCATCACATTAAACCTTAGATGAAAGATAATGTAGTTGGAGATCTAGCTAAATTTCGGCAACATAACAGCATGTAAATTAACACTTTAAGAACATAAAATAAGAAGAATAGAATAATAAAAGATAGAAGAGAAGAAACACCAATATACATGGGCAAAACCCTTTTAGGTAAAAACCCCACACTCCAAAGTATCAAACCAATGTATTAATCTATAATAAACATAGTTACAATACACTTCTAGGTTCTAAGCCTTAACATGGATATTTACATCTTGCTCTTCTTTGGAGGAAATCCGACAGCATAACCCTACAATGAAAAATTCTCCTCTCAACTCCTCAAGAAAACTCTCATATTTATAGAGCACCAAGATAGAGGCCTAAAAAAGTATCCTCAATATTCTACAAATTCAATATCTGCAAGAGCTCAAAAAGCATGAGCTTTAAAATCAACCTATTAAGTCAAAATAGCCTTATCCTCATCTTGGGTGCCTATGTCCAAAAAAAAAATCTTATCCATATCCAATCCATATCTTGGGCATCTAAAACAAATAAAGCCAAAAAACTATTTTATTCCTCTTCAACTCTGATATAGTAACAGCTAACTAAGACTCCCAATTCAATATAGGAACTTTCCAAAATAGTTTTTCACCAATATGAAAACATGTGACATCATCCTCCTATAAAATAGGACCTCTTAAAGTGGGCGCCAACTTCCTAAAAAATAGGGATATTTCCATATTTCATTACCTGCCATGTAGGATGTCATATCAACAATAGGACCCACAAAGTGAATAGAAACTTAGGAAGTTTAATATATTTGGATAAATTAATATGTACCTAATAATCAATTAATTAATGCTAGGACTTAAAGGTTGAGACACCTTAATCCCAACAATAATCTTATGAGGCCCTTTGCTTTTTATTCCATAGTTTCATATTGAGCAATTGTAGTTATATCTACAGGTCTTTCAACATTTTCATCAATAGAACCCACAAAGATCCTTAATTTTCATCTTCCATAGCTCAAAATTTGCTTAAATCTCAACCTTAACCCTTTGTGATGTATTTTTAATCTATATTATATGCAATAAGATCACATTTTTTTCTCCTTCACAAGCTCCCACTCAAATATGAATTAGCTCAAAAAACTCAACAACTAAAACCAAAGGTAGTCAAGCTTTGATACCATTTGTGGAAGCAAGGGTTAGCATGATTAAATTTCTATGTTAATATTGAGAGAATAAGTGTACATATTTTTTTTAATATAATATAAAAAACATAGAAACACATATGATAGCATAAACAATATAACACATGACACCAATGTTTAAGTAGGAAATACCTTGTTGGAAGAAAAAATTCACTCCAAAACCTACTCAATGTAATCTCTTTGTACTGATGCTTTCTTAATTTCAATAAAAAATTTACCCCTTTTATTAAAAAAAAGATACCTACACTCATAATTTCAAGATATAATATAAACAAGATTAGTAGTGCTCAAAATCTAATTTCTAAGCTATTGAATTTTTACAAAATGGTAAAGATTAAGAGGATGAAATAGGGAGAGCACACAAAATGGTTCTATTTTGTCATAAAAATATAACATAAATGTAAATCCAATAAAATATTACAAAACACTTGTAGAGAAAGTTCTCATGGGAATATCACCAACATACAATCTTGGAGTAATTTCAACAATATTTTAGTTCAAATTAGACCATTCAATATAACTCCTCAAGTACCCGATTTATAGACAAATAAACAAGCTTGAAAATATTTGTTGTTATCTAAACCATGTGTGAAACCTTCAAGAGCTATGGCACCCAACCTAGGCCCATATTCCAACACCCCCTACAATATTATGTCATACCAAATAAAAAAAAACATATTCTCTTACACTCTTATAGCTATCATAACTAGCTAATTTAATCCACGCAACATGGGTACCCAACTTGTCCTTATTTAAAATCTTGAAATAAGGACTTCATGACAAATAATAAATTTTATCATAGTCGGTCAAGATTCTAAAGTAACTCCCTCTATTCTTAGCTCTTACATGCCATTAGAATATGTAATAAGTTTTCATAGAATATAACAAAAGTAGGAGTCCTAAATCTTCTAAAGATAACCAAAGTAAATACCTCTTACAACACGTTACAAAGAATCAACATGTGGCACATAATGTCAATTCAAAATCCCATACCCCACTTATGTTGGATCACAATTATTAAATAAGATAAAGTATGATAATATGTAAAGAACTTGCAAGAAAATAATAAATAATTCTAGGAAGCTTGCAAGGTTGAGACACCTTATTTCCCAATATGTTGGAAGTATGGGCAATGATACATGATCTTTTGAAGCCTCTTAAAATGATATCAAGTATGTATCATACTTCTAATATACTAGGTCATCAATAATATAGGTATTGGAAGGCAAGATTTTAGTTTGCATTAAATGTTGAAGTTCACAAAACCTTTTATATGTTTGAATATTCACTTAAGGATTTACATGGATTGATATGGGCATAAAACAATAGGAAAATCAACCTTAAAAGGTTACAAAAAACCAATGCAATGGTATCCAATGTTTGATATATTCTCACAATAATGCAGTAGGTTGTAAAAACAATTTGTGGTGAATAGGAGAATGATCAATATGAAAAAATGGTTGTCTAAGCCTAGTACAATGAAAGAGGGGATCTTAGAAGCTCAAAAGTAAATATGTAAATAATTTTGGTGATTAATTTTTAAAGATGAGATAGATGCACAATCCTAGCTTTGAAGAGGGAAGAATAGTGTCCTTTTTTGTAGTTTTAGACACCTAGAGAGGATCTTAATGTGGATTTATAGCAAATAAGGAAACACATAAAAATTTATCTAAGCTAACATGAATTGATTTAAACACTAATTTAAACAACTATAAATTTATTTAATACACTAATTAAACAACTAATGTATTAAGCATAAAATAAACTAAACAAACTAATCTTAAAATAGGTAAGTGCAACAAGTTGAGTCTACTTTTTGTGGAAGAAATGTAGTTGAAAAAAATGTTGCCATGAATGTATACACATTACAAAAATTCACATACCCATTTAGTAGACTCTGAAACCTAAATGGATATGCATTTAAATAATGGGTACCTGTTTAGGTTTGAGTATTCATTGCTCAATGGGTACATGTTACAAATGTATATTTTTTTAGGAACCATTTTGAAAACCTTCATCTTTTTTTCCTCCCATGAGGTCATTTTAATTTCTTCAAATGGAGATAAGGAAAGGAAATAAGAGCTCAAAGGGATTACCCACATTGAGAAACCTTGTACACACCTTCATTTTGCCTCCTCCATTAATAATAATTGGCCTAAAAGTTTTTGAGGTAGTGACTCTCTATCGTTTACATTTTTATGTTTTTTATATAGTGTATTCATATTTTTAAACATAAATTCATCTAGATGAAACCTAAAAAACTTGGGTTAAACTTAATTCACCTTAATCATAAACATTAGGCCATAAACTGTAAACCCAAAACCCTAAATTTATATTTATGTATAATAGAAACCCTTAAAATTTAATATGATACAATTTAATTCATATCAATTGATCATATATGTGCACCAATGTAAGATTAAAAAAATATTATAAAATTTTATATGTATATAAATTGTTGGTGTATATATATCAATGATGTTGATTGATATTAATTAGCATATATGCATACACCAATAATATCGATACATATAAAAATTTACACATGATACAATATAGAAACCCTTAAAATTTAATATGGAAAAATTTATAAACCCTACAGATATCGATTGATGTATAACATTTTTAGTATGATACAATTGAAATCCTTGAAATATCAATAGATATCAATCTTGATATATCAATATATAAATTGATCTCGATATCAATTGATATATACCAACATTTTTAATACATATAGAAAAAATAATGTTTGGTTTGAATAATTAAGTAATATCCAAACTAAATAGTACATGAAGATATTCAAAGAGATAACAACATAGACCTAAGCTAAATAAGATCACTAAAAGAACAAAAGAGATAAAAAGGAAGAAAGTGGCTTTTATAGTTGGAGAACTAAATATACATATAAATAATGTGTAATATTATTTTTGATAAGCAACATTTGTAAGGTGTTGTACCCTTACACAAAAAGGCCCCAAGGTCAGAAAGTTTAAAGCAATAAAAGGTTTGGGGTCAAAGGCCACAAATCGACCAGTGACAACATAGAGACAACAAAACTATATCATAGTAATAACCAGAAATAAAATCAACAAGGACACCCTACTTGGGAATATTTTTCCATTCCTCTATGAGGAATTTGAAAGCATCCTACTTTTGCTGGCTCAAGCTGGGGTTTGTTGTATTATCATGTTTCTTTATCTCATCCTATAACACAGAGGCAATAGTTACAATAGAGTGAAATAGGAAAGGCTATTGAGCTTCCTTTCCAAAGTTTCAATCCTAATCATAAGATTTTGGCAACCTTAGGTTGTCTTCTCATAGCTGGGGAAGTTCTCCTCCTTGTGATCTTTCATGGGGGTAGAATCCTCCTCTGGTTCATTCAGCATAGCATTAAATTTTGGTAATAGACTAGGACCATCAGCATATTCCTCCTCTTCCTTTGTATTGTCCTAATCACTTATTTCCTCATCCCTCTTATCCTACTCAGAATCACTAAAGATCTCATCAATTGTTATCTCAATAGCATGCTTGCTAGCCAACCTGTGTGATCTTTGAACACTAGGATTCTCAGCATAATTGGTAGGGTCAATATCTTTAGTATTATCTTCTTTGTTTATGTTTTCATTGTCCACATTAGTCTCCTCCTCATTAGAGGTAGCTTCCTCCACATAGAAGATGGATTTTTTGTAGGGTCAATATCTTTAGTATTATCTTCTTTGTTTATGTTTTCATTGTTCACATTAGTCTCCTCCTCATCAGAGGTAGCTTCCTCCACATAGAAGGTGGATTTTTTGTTCATTTTATTGGGGGTCTATTTGCAAGGCTTTTGAGAGGTGTATTTTTTAGCTCACACAACCCAACAGCCATAGATTTTTTACTCAAAGTTTCATGGGTTTTAACCCTTTTGCGTTGCTTGGTGGGGGGTTTTGGATTAGGACCAGGGTTAGCTTGTTTAGTAGGTAGAGATAACTTTCTTTTAAAGGAGGGTTTAACAAATTCCTCAAAGCAAATGTCCATAGGCCTAACCAGTGGAGGAGGAACAAGCAAGTCATCCACAAGGGTAGCCCTAATTGTCTTGAGGGGATAAAGAGCTAGGTTAAAATGGCATAACCTAAGAATCAACCCCTGGTGGAGTGGGATGGGGGGATTTTTATGGTTCTTGGTCGACATCACAGTTGCCTCCTTGACAAAAATTTCAAGAGAAGATAGCAGGTAAAAAGGAATGCTAATCAACAAATTATTTTAAAAATGATTTAACAGAGGCATGTGGTAATATTAATAGCATTTGCACTTGCCTTTGAGTGTAACATATTTCATTAGCATGAAGCATACTTAGTCCCAAGGAGCGGGGAGCTTACCACAATCATAACCCACATACAATTTGATAGTGTTTTCACCATTTTTGAAGAACTAGTTCATGTTGTCTGCATCTTGAACCTTCATGTGATTCTTAAGTTCCTGACCATTGCAAGAAAGGCCAATGGTATGCATAAAGACATATTCGCCGACTTCAAAGGAAATCCCACCAACTTTAACCTGTCTTTGGTTCCAACCATTAGAAAATTGAATTGAAATATTTTCGTCATGGCCATTGAGACTCTCTATCAATGGTGCAAGTCCTCCCTCCATGCAAATATGTCAAAGCAAAGGGTCTTTCCTAAACTCTTCATAGGATCCAAGCTCTATTCTGACCCTTTCACCACCCATCATCAAATGCGGATTAAGTTGGCAACCCTGAATATGTTTCTCTCTATGATGACTTATGTGACTAAGGTAGAAATGTCTTTTATGAATGAAATAGGGTTTTTTATTGATGAATTTCAAAAAACCAAGTCGTACGAAGGGTTGAGGAAAAGATGGAAATTCATGTCCAAGATTTGGGAAATCCATGGCCATATCCAATTTATTTAGATATTTTGTCAGACTGTTATCATAGTTGAGTTGGGTAACCTATACCCAGATGCCAACAACCTTTATCATATGCCCGAAGTTGTAGTTTCCCCTATTAGGATTAACAGAGCCGACTTGGGTGGTCGTATCATAAGCCAATAATCACTTTTTAAATTACTAATTATTACTATAAACCTTGTGACTTGAGCATCCCTTATTTTCTCTTGATCATATAATATCATGATTAACCTTAAATTTAGATTAATAATTGCAAGTTTGAAGCACATGATCATAAGACCAATTATCCTCGTGTTCATTTCATCATCCACAATCCAAGTCCACAACCACCCACCCATCATTTTAAGGTGATGAAATATGACAAGTGCAAGAATGAGTATAAGAAAAATCCTTAGGAAATTAGTTTGAGCTTTCCACATTTTGAATGGTGTTATAGTGTTCTTCTAGGATTAAATCTTTAACCTTGGTCAAAAGAAATGAGCTATCCCTCCAATATCTGGTTGAATCCAAGGAAATATCCAAGTTTGTCATAGCATCTACCACCTTATTACCTTCTCTATAAAATGCTCTCCAAATCCATCAAGAGGTTCTGAACATCAAAAATAATATTACAATTTCATCCTATCATCCCTTTATCTTTGACAATATCTATAATAGTTTTAGAGTCACCTTCGACCTGTAGTCTTTTTATTCCTAAAGAAAAGGAAATTTTGATTCCTCCTAACATACACATAGCTTCAGTTGTCATAGATGATTGTTCCCAATGCCCCCCATAAATCCAACAATAAACGTACCATCATAATTTCTTATAATGCCCCCCATATTGTTTGTTCCCAAGCTACCTTTGGTAGCCCCATCAAAGTTGAGTTTTGACCGACCCAACGATGGTGGTTTCCATTTGGTATTCTATCTTGCCATAATTTTAGAATTGTCAAAGGATTTTGGGTCTAACTATAAGCCCCATCTATGGGAAACATCGGTATCTATTTCATTAGGGGGATGCCCAATATTTTCCAACTGCAGATAGAGATATTCTCAATTAAAATCCTAGAACAAGAACTAAAGACCTCATTGGTACTATTTTCTTCATTATGGAATATCATGTTCCTTTCTTTCCAGATGCTCCAACAAATGTTGGGGGGACTTATTTCCAAATATCCCTAATTAGAGGGTGAGTAAAGGGGCCGATCAAATTTTTCACCAGACTTTTGATAATTTAATTCATTTACCAGTAGACACCCAAATTTTGCAAAGCATAGCCTAAAACCTCAACGGAGAATGAGCAATGTAAGAATAAATGTGACACTAATTCCTCATCTATTTTAAATAAATTACATCTATTAGGGATATAGAATCCTCTCTTTCTTAAGTTATCCTAGGTTAGGATTTTATTGTGGGAAGTTTTCCACCAAAAGAAGTTAATCTTAGGTATTAGGTATTGGTTCACAATTTGTTACCATAATCCTCCATAGAGACCATGCTCTAACAAAAAATTGTAAGCCAACTTGGAAATGAGTTTTCCTTTACTCTCTTTAGCCCAGAAGAAGCTACCCTTATTTTGGAACATAGGGATTCTGGATAAAGAAAGGGATTTTTGGAGGGTATTAGTTTTTTTCCTTAACACTTGATTATTGTAGCAACATCTCTCTATATTTTTCCATTTTTTAGAATCTGAGCACCCAATGAAGTATTCAATAACACTCCTACCGAAGAAGTTTGAGGAAAGACCCTAGAGGTCCTTAAACACTGTTTGGTTTAGGGGTGACTCATGATCCAGGAATCTTCCCAGAATTTAATCTTGGATCCATTCCCCAATTTCCATCTTAGACCACCCTAAAGCAATTGTTTTAATTTAAGAATGTTATTCCAAATTAATGACCCATGGGGTTTCCAATGGTGGAAATGATCTTGATAAAGGGGATATTGTTTAGGTATTTGGAATTCAAAATAGTACACCAATCCTTTTTGTTCTTCAAAAGGTCCCAACCAATATTAGCTAGGAGAGTTTTATTGGTAGTTTAATTTTTTTTAATCCCTAGACCACCACTAGTTTTAGGAAGACATACCATATCCTAGCTAAGTAGAGCCAACTTTTTCTTTTCCTCCATACCAAACTAGAGGAAATTTCTTTGAATTCTTTCTAACTTTTCAGTTATGTATCTAGGAATTTTGAACAAGGAGAGAAAATAAATAGGTATACCTTGAAGAGCAGCAATAAGGAGTTGCAGTTTTCCTGCATAACTAAGGATTGAACCTTTCCATCTAGCAAGTTTTCTCTACAACCTTACCAACATAGAATTCCAGAAATTGGGGTAACCTCTTTGACCGTTAGAGGTAGACCTAGATAAACAGCAAGAAGAGGAGCACTATCACAGACTAAAATAGCAGTCACTTTGTCTTGTAAAATCTGAGTGGTGTTAAAGAAGTATATCATATTTTTCTTGTAATTTATGTATTGGCCAAAAATGGAGCATAGTTATTGAGACATATCTTCCATTTTCTAGCTTCAACAACTGAGGCTTTCCCTAATAGAATAGTATCATCCACAAATTGTTGGATTGTTGAGGGATCCGGAGAGGTTGTTGGATTGACACCCTTGATAGCACATTCATGGAGAAGTTTAAAAATATTCATGCTTAAAACATTTTCCACCATAATGAAGAGGTATAGGGATAGGGGGTCACCTTATCTAATCCCTTTGCCTACATAGAAGAATCCATGGAGCACACCATTAACAAGAACAAAATATTTTACCATGGATATACATTCTTTGATGAGGTTTATAATAGTCATATTGAATCCAAATTTATCAAGTACTTTTAGGAGAAACTTCCATGACACCTTGTCATGGATTTTAAGATATCAAGTTTAAAGGCCATACCTGCATTGTTACTTCTATTTATTGAATGAAGAATTTCATGACTGGAAACAGCAACATCCAAGATTGGATGATCTAGGACAAAACATTTCTAAGAAGGGCTAATCATTTTCAACATGAAGGGTTTCAATCTATTGATCAACAGTTTGGATAATATTTTATAAATGGTATTACATAAGCTTGTGGGTCTAAATTTAGCCATGGTTACAATATCAGAATTTTTAGGATTGAGAGCAATGATTGCATTTTTTAATTGCTTCAACAACCTACCAAATTTAAAGAAATCTTTGGAAACTAGGAAGACATCTTCCCCCACAATATCCCAAAACTCCTAGAAGAAGGCCAGGGGGAAACCATCAAGACCAAGAGCTTTGAAATCCCCCATGCTGAAAGTTGCAATCCTCACTTATTCGCATGTGATAGGCCTTAGGATGGTAGCTTATCATCATCAATTATGGCTACATGGGTGTTGTCCAATAGTTGTTCTTCCAACTCTATAGTATGGTTGGTAATAGATTCCAAAAAGGAGTGTTGAAACTACTCCGAAGAAATTCTCCCAATTTATTCCTTTTTAGTGCCTTCAAACCCTTTTTCATCTATAAGCTTGGTGATCAGATTCATTTTTCTATGTTTTAGGGAGGAGAGGTGGAAAAGAGCAAAAAATTTATCTCCTTTTAGCCATTGGATTCTAGATTTTTGTTTCTAGAATATTTCTTCTTTCTTAAGAACTTTGGTCTAGTCAAGGTGCTACTCCTTCTCAAGCTAGCAGTTTGGCTCACTCACATCATCTTCATCCATTTTCACTTGAATATCCTTGAGCTTAGTAGTTATGTCACTCTTTTAATGAAAAGAATCCCCAAAGACCCACTTGTTCCATCCTTTCACCTTATTTTTAATATTTTTTAGTTTTTGGCTTACATGATACATTGCAGATCCCTGAATGGAAATGTTCCACCAATTGGATATCTTATCTTGGAAATCAAGGTGAGTGCCCCACATAATATTTTATTTGAAGGGGAAAGGCCCAATATTTGTAGTGTCATCCCAACTCAACAGAGGAGGGTTATGGTTGGACAACATCCTAGGTAGAGCTAGGAGGTTGAGATTATGAAGGGTGACCGAGTTAGGGGAGGTTAGAAATCTATCTAGTCTAACTTGGATAATATTTTCACCAAATCTCTTGCTCTTCCAAGTGAAGAGTTGGTTGTGAAGGCCAATATCTATAAGCCCAACAACATTCAGAAGGTCAGCCAAGTCTTCCATGTTGTCAATGTAGTTAATCAAGCCTCCATGTTTCTCTAATGGGTAGATAGGGGAGTTGAAGTCCCCCACAAGCATCCAATGTGTGTCCTTATTGCCTAGAACCAACCTACTTAGCTTGAGCAATAAATTTTTCCTAGAATTTCTCATGTTGGAGCGTAAATATTTAGGAAGTTCCAAGTAAGACCAACAACAAAGAACTTAGTACCCAAGCAATGTTTAGACTAGAGAAATAGGGAGATACTCATCCTATTCAAGTTCCACATTGTAACTAGGCCACCCGAGGCTCTAGTAGCCTCAATGATCAAAAAGTGGCCAGAAGGCCATATTTTCTTAGAAATGGTTTCAAAATTAGTGTTATTCATCTTAACTTCTTGCAATAAAAGAATGCCAATCTTGTTCTCTAAAATATAGTTTTTAGAGCTAGTTGTTTGTACAGGATATTTAGCCCTTTGATATTCCAAGAGAGGAACTTCATTTAGGTATCTTCTTTGAGGACATTTCCAATGTCCTTTTTATGTTGATAGCTATCTCCTTCGCAATTTCCCTATGCCTTATTTTCCTTTGGGAGGGTGTATCCACCTTGGTTCCAACACCTACAATTGCCTTCTTCAACTTGCCTTTTTTTATTGGGGATTGTCCAACCATCTAGATCTTGTGGTTGACTATCATCCTAAAAACATATTGTTGCCTCTGTAGGGATAGCTGGACCAATCCCTGAAGGAGACTTTACACTTTCACTTTGTGGGAGAGGGGTTTCCACATGGCTTTGACTGTTGGGTGGGTCACAAGTTATTTCCACATCTTCCATATCCTTCATGGTGATATCTCTTTTAATTCATTCATTGACAACATACTCTTTTGCAGAGTATCTTTTGTCACATCTATGTTCTTAGGAGATGCAGATAGTTTTAAATGATTATTAAGCTTTTCTTTTGTGTTGTCACATGGTTTTTCCCTTCCTCCTTATCTTTCCTTTCAAATGGTAACTTTTCTATGAATTCATTCATTGATAGCACACTCTTTTGTAGGACACCATAAAACACTATCGTGTCTTCCAAAGCTTGTGTTGTGTCAATAGCTAAATTTTCTTCCATATTCACAAATTTAGGTGGAGTTGTAAGGATGTTAAGAATATCTTGTTTGAAGGGATATCCCTCCAAGGAGTCACTTGGAAGCATTGCAAGTCCTTTGAGTTTCTATTAACTCTTTACTGAGGCTTTGCAGACAGAGATTAAATGACCATATTTGAACATTTTTAATAGAATAAGTAGCATTCTCATAGTAGATCGGTTGGGACCATTTACCATATTTAGAGTTCAAAGTAATAAAGTTCAAGAGGGTCTTATTAATATCAATATTAACACAAAAGCGAGAAAAAACTAACATGGATTTCATCTTTATTATGATGTAGGTTGTTATGAAGTGACCAAGGGAGTTCCCAATCCATTGGAATACCATTTCATCCTATAACTCAAGTGGTAGTCCAGGTAATCTAATCCAGACAAGAGCAGTTTTGTTGAGATATGTCATCAGGTCGAATCCTAGCTTCCATTGACAAAGGGATAAGTTATGTTTTTTGTACAACCAAGGGCACAGGAGAGGATAAAAAGAATATTGTCTTTAGATGTGAACTTGAATAGTAATAAGCCTCCTATCATGGCGCTCACCTCTACACTACCCTTCAAATGCCATTTGGCAGTAGTCCAACAGCAAACCATATCAATGGAAGGGAAAAAGGAAAAATAATTCCCACCAGAGTGTTCTCCATAGAAGAAATAATCCTTTCAACAATGGAGTCTGGAAGAGTTATCTTTGTTCCAGAGTTAGACTCAAAAAAAATAGGTAAAGCATTTTCCCCCTTAAAGGAAGCAAAGGAATCTTGATTTACACCAATGAGGACAATTTTCTAGACCTTGGGGCCCAAGATGATAGACTTCATGAGCATTGCACCATTCAATAGAGAGTCCATGGAAGGAGGATCCCTCGAACAATAGAACAAATAATACTTAGCTTGATGCAATATGAAAGGTGCAAGAGTCTAAAGACTTTATGTAAAATATAACCTCACATCTACTTGTCATGATTATGCACTAAGTAGAAAATCAAATTCCATTCAACATATGATTATGAAAGATAAATATTCAATATGAACATAAGGTCACAAATGTGCACACGAACGTTAAACACAAACTAATTAAAACACAATGGACAAGAAGTATTCAAAAATAACTCATTACTAACATTATCATTGCATAATCAACTTGTGTAAAAGAAAACATGTTTAGAGATAATATCCATGAATGTGTACATATGCTTCAAATAATAAACTCTAGTAAATTTCTCTTTCCAACCTTCTCCAACCAAACTCCTACTAACTTATTTGCTAATTCATAATCTTTAAAATTTTAATCTATATTAAAACTCCCACACTTTACAAATGGAATTAGTTTGGTAGATATATATTTCAGTTTTACAAGATCAATAATTTCTTCCATGTTATGTTATCAAACACATTTAATACAATAAATATCAAGTAGAGAACTCAATAAATAATTTGGCTTCCAATAAAATCTAATCAAGGCTCCTTCCTTGGAAAATATCCTCTTGGAAAATATCCTCTTGAAACATGTGATTTTCTAGAGAATGGGTACTTTATCTTGTTTAGATATTCATAGTTGGTCTTAAAGATAGCCTAATTTAATTAAATCACACTTTTTGGATTTACAAATTTATAGACTTATCCACTACCTACCCAGTTAGTGTTATTATTTAAATGATGTTTACAAAGACTTAAATCAACAATATTAAATTTTCAATCAAACTAGATATTCATCTCTCTACTAAAAATATTATTCTTTACAAAGAAAGTTATAAAAGATTATATTGTATTCCCAAAGTCATTAAAATGTATTAAATATTAGAGAAAATAATTATTTAGTTTTTTAATATTATACAATATCTAAACTCTAGAAATATCAATTGATATAAATTGTATGTTGATTGATATCAATTAATATACATGTCAAAAATGATATTTACAACAATGAATACATGTATAAATTTTATATAATGGAATTATACAAACCTTAGAAATATCAATTGATATATACACCTTCATGATATACATTGATATCATGTGTCGTAGTTTATTTTTCATATTTAATATGACTTACAAAATTGATATATAACATGTATGCTTTGTTCATTATAAATCAAATACATATAAATATGTTTATATTTAGTACTTAAATTACAATTCAAATTATATATGCATTGATTTAAATTGCAAAATGAAATTAAATTATATACATTTAACATTTCAATATGTATACAAATAATTAAATTTATATTTATTTTTTGTAATTTCAATTCTAGTTGGACTTTATACTCATATGATTCAATTCCAACCTCCACCTCCAAATCTACCACCTAAAAACTACCCACCCCCTCCACTTGATGAGGCTCAATTGCGGGCAACAATAAATGAAAACATAGCGACATTACACGGGAAAATATTTTTTCCATAATGATCAAAACATTCCCCACATTGAACAGTTTGCATCTTCAATGCAATCTATCATTGATTCTATTAGATCTATTGATGTAGATCTAGATAGATTCTACCTATGGAGGGAGGAGAGGTGATAGTTTTATTTATATGGACTATTATATAGATAGAACCTTGATTTACATATTTCTAAACAAACCATAGCCCCATATTTTGTTGACCAATTCACAAATGAAGTTATCCCCCGTACTATTAAAAAATTAATTAAATGGTGTAGGCACATGTAAATTGGAGCATATTTTGGAATCAATTTTGGATGGTCTTTGACCATAAACCATAGGGAAATTGTGAGGTACCATTATTTTTTTGAGAAAATTAAGGGTAAGGTTTAAATTGGTTTAAAACCCAATTATTTCAACATCAAATCATTGTAGGGTGTTGATGGCAATGTGCCACAACATAAGCCAATGGCATGTGATTTAAATTATAAATTAAATTTTATATTTATTTTTATGTATCATGGTAATAATATTTAATTATGATGCATATATGTTATGTATATTGATTTAATTATAAATTTTGTTTCGACTATTATCTTGGATATATTAGTGTTTAAATGCAAGTGTGCATGTTAATATTCCATAGCCAATGAAAAATTGTAAGTGTATAGATTAATATTCCATAGTCAATGAAAAATTATGGAGGTTCTCAAATAACCACTGTTGTGATTCCCCAATATACCTAGACCTTCTACAAAGAGGGGATAAAAATCTTCTTGTGTAAATGTGTTATGAGTAAATTTATTTTATTTTATTTGTTTACTTCATAATTATTGTTATTAATGTTAAGTGGGGTTGATTAAGTCCCTTTAAGTGTCAAATCTCATATTTGATATTGGGAAAGAATTTTGGAGGTATTTAAATATCATTTTTCTCATTATTTTTATAAAATTAAACCCCTAAAGTAATAACCTCTTGAGTTGGGTTCGTACTAGAATGTTTATTAATTGTTTATTAAATATTTTAGAAGTGTCTAGAACCTTGATAAATGTCATATTAGATAAATAACGAGATTGGAGAAGAAAAGTCAAGAACTCTTCCTTAGGTTCAGTGTATCTAGATAATAAAACTTAAACTTTTTTGAAGCTTTAATTTGGGATTGGATCTTTTAGATTCATTTTTACATCTTTAAGTTTTCAAGTGGTTTTGGAGAGAAAAACTGGAAGAACTTGGAGCTTATAGAGGAGAAAGAATCAAGAAGCTTGGATTAAGAATCATCTCAAATATTCTAAAGTAGAAAGATAGGTCATTATCCTCTTTTAAATATGAATGAATGTTTAATTATTTGTTAAAATGGATGTTCCATATTGTTGGGTTTTTTTTGTATAAGAAAATATTTGTATAGAAAATTTTCTTGTTATGTTTATGTTAAAAAATCATTAGGGTTAAGGGTTTTGTTATGTTGGGTGTTTTCCATTTACTTTAAGATCCACCCATGTATTGGGGTTGAGAAATGTGATGATACGGTATTGTTTGGTAGTGAGTGCCTATGTGTAAAAATGAATTTTGTTGTGGTGAGGAGATTGTGGCATGAGCCTCTATGTGTAAAAATGAGCATTATTATGGAGAGAAGATTTTGGCATTGAGTGTCTATTGTTATAGATGGGTTTTGTTGTGAAGAGGAGATAAATATTTTATGGGTGATTTTTATTATTATAGGCATGTTATTTGGATGAAAAAAATATTGCTAAGTAATTTGTGATTTGTTGTTATTGTTAAGTATTGAGGAGATTCAGGTTTATTTTATATTTTTTCCTAAGAAATTAGTCACATTGACTCCCTCTTATTATGGGTCTTGAGAATATTTATGTGGGTTGGTCATTTGTGTTGTAGATTTGTGTGTGTGTATTTTGTGCTATGAAACTTAATTTCTTAAGACCTCCTAGCTCGAGGGTAGACTTGTATTGCAAGTCTTATGGTTGGGAGGTGAGAAAACCTCTCCATTGACTTGGATGATAAACTATATGTTTCTAGATTCATGAAGAAGAAAAAAAATAGGTGACGATATATTTTTATAAATGCTTACTTTGAGTTTTGAAACCATTAGACTATTGAAACTTTCTTTTGAGAGGATGTGATTGTTTTCATATTTATGTGTATATGAGTATAAATTTATTTAGAAATGAAATTTATTTCTTATATATGTGAAATGGGAAATGAGAGATTTAATTATTTCTTTTGAATAAATAAATATTTATAAGAAAAATATATTACATTTAGAAGGTTTTCTTTTATTCAAGCATAATATGTGCATTAAAAAAAAGTGTATTCTTGAAGAACAAAAGTTCGTTTATTCAAAACAAAAATATTATTATTTAATTTAAAAATCAAATCAAATCAAATTTCATAAAAAAATAATAATTATAAATCTAAAAAGAAAATAATATAGAAATATAGATTTAAATAGTCCTTCTATTTGCAAACCTACGTGCACCTATTTCAACAGTCGTCCATTGAGTTCCTTTGTCACTTGGAGGTGTGAACCTGTTGTGCATGACATTTTCTCTTTGATGTATCCTCCTATTCCCGACCCTACTTTCAACCCTGACACTAGTGTTTCATTTCCTTATGGGGCTAGTTCACCTTCTACTACAATTGACGCAAATGTTGGCAATACCCCTCCTCTAGAGCATGATATACCTTATGTTGTTGGTGGCTAGACCTTTGCAAATGTTGTTGGTGTTGGTGTTGCTTGCCCTTTGAGGGAGAAAACATATCTCATCCCTTGTGCCAAATCTAACCCAACGGTGGTTTGTGGCCAAGATGTGAAAAATGAGGACTTCTATCAATATAGGGGTCTAGTGTGTAGATTTTACAGCCTTTAACCTTCTCTACCTAACCTTCACAAATGGGTGTTCAATTCTTGGAGGCCTCTTGTGGGAGGTAAGATTGAGCTCTTTCCATGTGCTAAAGGTTCTTCATTGCTACTTTTACCTCTTCAAAGAAGAGAGATTAGGCGTTGGGTAGGTTATGGCCTTAGGGAGAGCACTCTCTCTATATAAAGCCTTGGTCAATATCTCTTAACCCTCTTTCTTAGCCTCTAAATGTGCTCTCGATGTGGATTAGACTTCTGAATCTTCCCTTATTTTGGGAGGCATTATGTTATAAAATCATAAACAACTCTATTTATGATGATTTCACTTTCTACATAGGGGCACTCTACTTTTGCTCACATTCAAGTAGGACATTGACATCCCCAAGCCACTTCATTAAGATGTGGTTTTGATGGTTGGGGAAAGGCATTGTACTTAACCTCTTGACCTCTTGATTATGAGGATCTTCCCTTCAGATCCAAATGATGATCTCCATCAATTCTTAGCTACAAATTGCCCTCCCAACACAAGGATACTACTGCTTGGTGGAAAAACACTAATGAAGATCACTTGACTATTCATGCCCATGATTCTCCATTGGATGGCTCTTCTCATGATGATGATGATTCCTTAGCTTCTAACAAAACTTTGATGTGCTCTACGAACCTTGATCTTATAGCTCACTTTAACTTTGGCTTCAAATAACTCATGCAATCAAAAGATTACCTTTTGTCTCACCATTCTATTGCTCTTTCTTCACATGTTGTTAGCTGCTCATTATGATCCGTTGTTGGAAGTGTTGGAAATGAAGCCCAACCGTCACTGCCCTTTCGTCTTCCTCTTCCCATGTCTCTTCACTGGACTGAAGAGTTGATACAACTATCTTCTTATTCTCTTTTTGGTGTAGATGAAGACTGTTGAATTCAAGTTGATTAATAAAATAGTTTATCCTGCTTTCATTACTGGATGTAGCCATTTTGATGATGAACCACGTTAAAATTGGTGTTCTATTATTGTCTTATCGTTCTATATCTTTGTTCTTAAACTGGTGTCCTATTATTGTCTTATTGTTCTGTATTTTGTGTTGTATTTTTTTCTTTTATTTGCTAGCTGCTCATTATGATCCGTTTTTGGAAGTGTTGGAAATGAAGCCCAACCATCACTGCCCTTTCGTCTTCCTCTTCCCATGTCTCTTCACTTGCCTGAAGAGTTGATACAACTATCTTCTTATTCTCTTTTTGGTGTAGATGAAGACTGTTGAATTCAGGTTGATTAATAAAATAGTTTATCCTGCTTTCCTTACTAGATGTAGCCATTTTGATGGTGAACCACGTTAAAATTGGTGTCCTAGTATTGTCTTATTGTTCTGTATCTTTGTTCTTAAACTGGTGTCCTATTATTGTCTTATTGTATTTTGTGCTGTTTCTTTTTCTTTTATTTACTCAACAGGAAGGAGGAAGAAAATTCCTAGATCACCACCCCAACCTCGTGTTATTTGGATTGGGTGCGCAGCAAATTGTACAAGACTTGGTATTGCTTAAGAGAAACCCAAAGGGTTCTCATTCTATCTTTTTATCTATTTTAAGCAGCTTGTCTGCAACTGTTCATTTTTTTGTGTTATTTTTTTTGTTTCTAACCAGTTTGGGCCTATTTTGATTAACCTTTTGGTAGCTTTGTAAAGGGTCGGGACCCTTGGTTTCTCATTTAATCTTAATTAAAAACATAAAGTAATTTAAATATGATGGGGTAATCTGCAAATCATTTCTCTCCCAAATACTGATTTAAATATTTAATGTAACCACTTGCTATCAGAGTGTTCTAAAACCTCTCCTCTTTGTTTTGAGAATCTGTATAAAACACAACCCTCTGAAAAAATGTTTTCAAAGATATTACTTCATTGTGGTCGCAATGTTCACTTTATCATAACTCCATGACGTATTCATTAGTTTAAGAAAATTACCATTTAAAGACCTGCTATTTCAATTCCATGATAATCATCTTCACGTATAGTATCACATTATTCTCTTCTGATAATGGATGAGAAGTTGATTAAAAAAATCTAATAAAATTACAGCCAGAAGGTATGCACCTCTATTAAATTGCCATTTATAAGTGTTTCTATTAGAATAGAGCTTGGATACACAGAATCCTTAAACAGTTACCGCCAGCAGCGCGCACCAACATTAAAATCGCCGTTCCTAGATATGTATTGGCTTGATCATTTTAGTATGATGATTTCTTGTTTATATCTCTATTTTGTATGGACTTTTTATTTCCACCTATTGCCTTAACCAATGAAGGATGATTTAAGTTTATTGAATGATAACATGTTTCTTCCAAATCCAAAATTATTCAATTTTTTTTACCGAATTTTCAGTTAAAAACCATATTTAACTTGGTAAACGTTATAAACATATTGAACAGCTTCAGACAGTTTCTCGCCATTTTTTTTTGAGACTCGCGTCCTAAGTGATATGGTATAGTGGTGTCGATATTCAATATCAAGGCTTTGATACAGACACTAGCATTGTCAAATTGAACATGCAAGTAACCTGCATTCTGTCCTAGCTGTGCATTTTAACTGTCATTATCTCAAAAATCGTATTGTCATTTACTCTCCAGCTGTTTTTTCGCTAGCTACATTCTTTACTACATATGTAATCAGCTTAAGCTTCAATATTCTTAAAAACAAAAATGAAACTTCAGACATCTTCAATATTTCATCCGGAGACAGCTGACTAGGGGGAGGGTTTTAACCGGGAAGAAATATGGATCAGATTTATAGCACAAATACATCAAACCACTTTTGATTTGTCCGTTGCATTAGAAATGGCACATGGTTATCATATTAAACATTCCAGGCAGCTTTAATATTTTACCATAGAAAGCTAATTAACGGAGATTACCTAATTAACAGGGAACTAACTTTGAACCCTAAAATTTTGAATGATACTCAAAATATTCCGCATTCATAGAAAGAGGAATTAATGAATTGATCCAAATAATTATAATATAATAATGAGAGCTAACCTTTGCACTCTTATAACATTTGAATGACACTCCAAAAACACCAAAAGTAAAGGTGAACCTAAAATCAAGTTATGTGTTTGTGCACAAGTAACCCAGATTATTGTTTTTTGGTGACTTGTATGAAGAAGCACTTTTCTCTTGGTATTACTAGGGTACATAAATAAGGAGTAACTTCAAAGCATCAAGTAAAAGTCAAAATAGTAATATGGTTCTTCCGTACCAAAAGAAGACACAAATCAAGTTCCGTTCATAAACAATGAAAATTATGCCTAACTAATAAATAAATAAAAGAATCATCTTTGACGCAAATAAAAAATAAAATAAAATCAGCAGAATAACAATCAGATTGCTCTAAACAACTCTAATAGAAAGTAATTCCAATTTGCTCCCAAGACAATTTAAGGCAAAAAAACGGCACACTTTTTTCAAAATCAAGTGTTGTTCAAAGATAATGAAAATTATGCCTAACTAACCAAATAGATAAAACAACCGTCATTGACGCAAATAGAAAAAAAAAAACAGCAAACAATCAAATTGCTCAGAAAAACTCTAATAGAAAATCATTCCAATTTGCTTACAAGACATTTAAAGTAAAAAACGACACTATCTTTTTTCAAAAAGAATTTTGTATGCAAACAGATAAGCCAGACGCCTCAAAAACTACCAGTTCACTGTAAAAGTAAAAAAACTAAATACTGCATAGATAATTAACAAACTACAGTATAATAAAGAGACATTGTCAAAATCAATTTTCTACATACTCACATGAATTCAAATAAAATATGAACAATCACATGATTTATCTGAACAATCGACAAACTACAATATAATAAAGATATACATAGTCAAAATCAATTTTCTAAATACTTACATGACTTCAGATAAAATATGAACAATCACATGATTTATCTGAACAATCAAAAGCTAGACCACTTTAAATATGATAGATGCTCAACAGACTACAATACAACATCAATCCCCCAATGTTAGACAAGATGTCAATGAAGATTCAACTCACTGATATTTTCCAAAAATCTTATACATGCATTCAATTAAATCTGAAATATCAAAAATACTAGATCACTGTATAACATAATTAAAATTATTTAAATCCCTCCCCTCTGCTCAGACTGCATAGATTTCCTTGCAGTGCAGACAAATCAAAAATTTCCCCGCAACTGAGAAATCAAAAGTATATCTCCAAACACTAAAATGAAAAGCAGTAAATAAATGAACTATGCCACCGTCTATCAAGAACCCAGTTTTGCATATGACAAGCTAATAAGACACCTATTACCATACCATATGTGCAGAAACCCAACATGCCAGCTAACGGAATACTTCCCACATGCATAAGCTCTTGCACAGTTTGCTTAGACTTTCACTTCTTCTTAGCAGCAGCCTTGGTGACCTTGGCACCAGTTGGATCCTTCTTCTCAACAGCCTTAATGACACCAACAGCAACAGTCTGACGCATGTCCCTCACAGCAAAACGACCCAGTGGAGGGTATTCAGAGAAAGTTTCCACAACCATAGGCTTGGTTGGAATCATCTTAACGAATCCAGCATCACCATTTTTAATGAACTTTGGTTCCTTCTCAAGCTCTTTGCCAGATCGTCTGTCAACCTTGGTCAAGATCTCAGCAAACTTCACAGCAATGTGGCATGTGTGACAATCCAGCACTGGGGCATACCCATTGCCAATTTGGCCTGGGTGATTCATGATAATGACCTGCGATGTAAAGTTAGCAGCTTCCTTGGCTGGGTCATTCTTGGAGTCAGAGGCCACATATCCTCTCTTGAGATCCTTCACGGCAACATTCTTTACATTGAATCCCACGTTATCACCAGGTAATGCCTCCTGCAGAGCTTCATGATGCATTTCAACAGACTTAACTTCAGTGGTCAGCCCAGTTGGACCAAATGTGACAATTGTGCCTGGCTTCAGCACTCCAGTCTCAACACGTCCTACAGGCACAGTTCCAATCCCACCAATCTTGTAAACGTCCTGAAGTGGCAACCTAAGAGGCTTGTCTGAAGGACGTTTAGGCTCTGACACCTGGTCAAGGGCGTCCAACAGTGTTGGGCCCTTGTACCAATCAAGGTTGGTTGATCTCTCAATCATGTTATCTCCCTCAAATCCAGAGATTGGAACAAACGGAATTTTATCAGGGTTGTATCCAACCTTTTTCAGGTAAGAGGATACTTCCTTTACAATTTCCTCATAACGAGCCTTAGAGTATTTGGGAGTAGTAGCATCCATCTGAGGAAGCGAAAATACACATTATCATCAATATAAGAATAGCAAGCCACCCAAAATAGATAAAAAATAGAGCAGACTTAAACAACATCATATAAATATCAGACTTAAAGAAAACTCACCTTGTTACAGCAGCAAATCATTTGCTTCACTCCCAGGGTGAATGCCAGCAAAGCATGTTCTCGGGTCTGTCCATCCTTGGAAATACCAGCCTCAAAACCTCCAGTGGTTGAATCAATAATCAACACTGCACAATCAGCCTACCAAAACCATTGCACCCGTACAAGAAAAAGTCAACAACCAGTGTCATTATAATTACTGGCATCAGAAAGAAAACAATTCCATGATACAGCAAAATGCACAATCGATACATATCCAGATACTAGATGTGATCATTGATGACAACTTACCTGGGAAGTCCCAGTAATCATGTTCTTAATGAAATCACGATGGCCAGGAGCATCAATCACAGTGCAGTAGTACCTAGTGGTCTCAAACTTCCATAGTGCAATATCAATAGTAATACCACGTTCACGCTCAGCCTTGAGCTTGTCAAGCACCCAAGCATACTTGAATGACCTCTTGTTCATCTCAGCAGCTTCCTTCTCAAAACGTTCAATAACACGCTTGTCAATGCCACCCAACTTATAAATCAGATGCCCAGTGGTAGTTGACTTTCCAGAGTCGACATGGCCAATGACCACAATGTTGATGTGAGTCTTTTCTTTTCCCATGGCTTCTTGTACTCAAAAACTGCAACAGTAAAGGAAAAATATTAAGGTTAAGTACCATTCAGAGCATAGCATGTGATAAAATAACCTCTTAAAACCAGTAGTAAAATATAGTTATATATGCATTTATTGAAGCACTTTTGTAAGGTTTGCTTGTGCCTCCATAAAACCTAGGAATTAGACCACCTTGAAATTGCTATCATAATAGACCATTGTTTTATGACTCAAGGCATCCTACCAACTAGACACAAAAATTACCCATACCGATAAAAACTAACATAAACCCAAAGTAACAAACACCATGTAACCCAGGAGCTTTATCTAATAAGCATCTTTCACACAATAAATGTAGCAGCACTTAACACATCAGGATCAGAGTTAACAAAATACATAAAAATAATCCACACTATAGAATAAACTCAAAAAAGTAAAAAAACTGAACCTGATACGACAAAAACTATTATTTACAACAAATTTCAGTATAATAGCAATCACTAACAATAGAACGCAAATAATATAATCAATATGTTCCCAAGGGAATTCTAAGACTATCAGAGGCACATAATACTCAAACAGGCACCACAAACAGTCCACACCCAAGTTATAATTTAAACAATCAAACAGAAAAGGAATGTGTTTTATGATAGAACACAGAAAAATTGGGTGATGCAAAACTATCAAATAGTATGACGGGCAATATAATCAGAGAAACCAAATATGTTCCTGGTTTGAAAAATATGTCAAAAAAGAAACTAGTCAGACTCTCTTTGGATTAATATCAATCTTGGAATTTAAGAGGCATCAAGGCAACAGGAAAACGCTAGATACTGTGACACTCACGCAGCCTTCTGGTTTATGGGAAACGAATAATAGAAATGGCAATTTGCCTAATTTCAATCACGCAAATAGCATAAAAAACAAATACTGTGACATTCACGCAGCCTTCTGGTTTATGGGAAACGTATGATAGAAATGGCAATTTGCCTAATTTCAATCACGCAAATAGCATAATAACAAATACTTAAAGTACCAAAGAAAAGGGGTGATTCAGCAATCAATCCACGCATACATCAGTAGAGATTTGGCAAAGTACTGTACAGTAAATTTTTTTAGAAAGCACAATATATAAGATCGGATTTAGTGGAATAATAGAATCAAACAACATAGAGAAATCAAATGGGAATACAGGACTCCTGTTACAGGCGAAATGAGGACAAATATTAATCTAAGTATAACTGCCGGAATCAAATTTTTATCAACGAATCCCTAAAAGAATATAAACAGGAAAGAAGATGGTTTTAACAAACGACCATTTAACAACAGAAGGGTATTGAACAACATTAGCCCACAGCAAAAACAAATAAATCCCGATGAGAAGGACTGCAGTAAACAACATAAATAGAACAGCCTGGATATCGTCATACAACCAAACCATCTTCGTTTAGCTGCCTGATTTAACAAGGGAGTTAAAACGGCATAAACAAAAGGCAAGCAGTGACGGAGTAATCTGAACCCTCCAAGATATATATATCGTACTCATTTGATACAGCACATCATACTAAAAGGACGGCACATCAGCCAGGAGCAAGTGATAAAACAATAAAACGAACTATAACAACGACGACGACCGAACCGATTTCTGAATCTCTTCAGCTGAAATAGTTGCAACGTTTCTAAAGAGGTTCTTCAGAGAATAAAATCTAAAAACGGCAACAGATTTATCTATTTAACCAAGTAATACAGATCTTCCCTCACAAACGTGAACAAAGAGAAAAACCCTAAACCCTAAACAAAAATCACAAAAACGATTAAAAACAACGGGATCGGGCATAAAATAACAATACAGAACCATAAAATTTACAGATCAATCAAGCAAATCCACATTACAAACCCTCGTCAAAAGCAAAGTACATCATAAAGAAAATCCTCTTTCAAGCTTCAACCACCTTAAACCCCGACCACACAGAAGCTACAATAAGATCCCTTAAGATTCACAACGGCCCATCCACAAACGCAAACTAAACAAACCCCTTTACTTATAGAACACCACTCAAAACACCTAAAACAGCTGGCTTTGCACAGAAAAGACACCTAAAAGCAAATGAAAGAACAGCAGCAAACAAAGGAAGGACTAAGATACAAGACCTTGATTCAGAAGCGCCCGGCAGATCGATGACGAATTTGCTGGAAGCGTCGGCAGAAGCAAATGAAGAATAAAAATTGCTCGCTTAAAGAGGGCCTTCTAATCGCTACAAAGCAAGATATACTGCTCTTTGCCTCTAACCCTTCTACTCACAAATTAGGTTATGTTTCCTCACCGTCCGATATATCAATCAACGGTTGACATCTTGTCCTTGTGTCAACCGTCCAATTTTATAACGGACGGTTGAGATTGGCCGGGGCCAATCTTGAAGAAGAATCTTTTAACCTTTTGTGAAAGGCAGAAAAGGAAATTCGCCTCTTCCGACAGGCCGGCAAAACCGACAACTTTAATCCCCGTTTAAATTAGGTCTTCTTATTCTTGGCTTTATTTATTTGTTTTTATAATTTTATTCTTGCTTTTATTAATTATTTTATTTTTGGCTTTATTTATTTATTCTAGCTTTTTTTAATAATTTTATTCTTCGCTTTGTTTTAGTCTTGTTTTTTTTAATACTTTATTTTTTTGATACTACAGGGGTGTCCCCGAGATCTAGCAGCCCTTACCTTGGGTACCTGAGGTAAGCTAGGGCGAGACTAGTCCCTTGCGGATGAGATCCCCGCCGCAAGAAGTCTCACCTCTTAAACCGGGCTTAAACCGGGGAGGGGAGTTGAACCCGAGACAAATGAAAAGCAAACCCACTGCTCAAATCAACTCTACTACCCGTTCTTGTTTTTTTTAATACTTTTATTCTATACCTTTTTAATTTATTTTCAAATTTTATTATGGGAACCTATAATGGATGCCATTTAAGTGCATAATGCATTGGAAATTTTAAAATATTAAAATATGCTTTACCTAATTTACCACCACTTAGTAAACTTTTTTCATCCACTTTAAATTTTAAAAAAATTATGTACTTTAAGTTTTATTATTAGACGTCGTGGTTTTTTAAAAGCCAATTATTAACACGCCACCTAATAGACTTTCTAAATCTATTTTTAATTAGATAAACAGAAGACATAAATTATTTTTAATTAAATAAATAATATATATATACTTTTTTTCAAATCTATTATGAATATCACTTGCATGCGTAGAGAAGGCAGCCAATAAATGTGTGTTGACTTTGACCACCGATCCGTTAATGGAAGAGTTTAAAGTATGAGTGAATTTCCTCGTCAGAAATATAGTACATGCACTCCGAGCTATTCGGATTGCACTCCGAGTTCTTTGGATTGAATCTGCACCTTTCACGTTTGGAAATTTGCATGACTTCTTAAGGAGTTTTTTTACTTCTAGTTTCGCGTCTTTAACTTCACTTACGAGTTAGGGTTTCCACGTATTTTTTCACCTTACAAATTAATTTTAGTTTTTATATTAAAAACTAACAATTGCATTTAAATTTTAGACTTTATATTTGATTTATTTTAGAATTTATAAAGGTTATTTTGTTTTTAGTTTACATGATTATTTTTATATTATGAATTAAGATGAAAAATGTTTTATTTTCTTATTATATATTATATATTGAGATATATTAATAGGGTTTTTTATGATTTTTTTGAGAAATCTTCTTTTTGTTTATGTATGCTTATAAATATATATATTGTTATCCATATATGTTTTTTTGGAATGAGAATGCATGAATATTTGTAAATTTAAAAAAATAAACTCATTATAGTATTGTGAAGGTAAAACTTGACAATCTTTATTTTCAATGTTAATTATTGTTTTAGTGATTGTTGGATCTTATGTTTTATGGATTGTTGGTGTAAAAGTCATTTTTAGTGGGACTTTTTGTTGACCATCATGAATGATTAAAACAACTAAAACTAGTTGTGGCTCTTATGTGTCTCATTTACATGAACAAAGAGAGGTTGATGAGGTGGCTTCCTCTTATTTTTGTTTTAAGTGCTATAACTTTATGACAACAAATAGAAGTAGATCATGTGACTTACTCTTATTTTTGTAAACCATAGTAACTACTATGTCTTCAAGTAAAACTTATGAACCTAAGAAATGAAGGTTGCAAAATACATAAATTCGCATTAAAATCATCTCAAATGAATGATATTAGATATCCACAATCCATGGTGTCTATTGCTGAGATATTTTTACATCAGCATTTTGTATCACACTTTATGATCCATCATTGGGATGATAGTAGATAGCTTGAGGAGACAAAATTGGTTAGTTGAAGACTAAGAAAAACTAAAAAGAAAGGGGGAAGGGAGGGGAGAGAGGGGCTACATGCAAAATAAGGAACATATATATATCACACATTAATCTAAATATATAAATACCACACATATTTAAAAAGAATTAAAAGAATACAAGCTATACGCAAATATATATCCATAAAATACAAAAAATATCTCACACACAAATAAATTCACAAAAAATGTAAAAGAAGCAAGACATAATTGCATAAATCTTGTTCATTTTGTTATTCTTTTTATTTATGTATTGTTGTTTTGACATTTTTTATGAATTTATTTTTGTGTATTTGTCATATATTCTATGGATATATATTTGTGTATATCTTATACTCTTTTAAATCTTTTTAAATATATGTCGTATGTATATATTTATATTAATGTGTCATGAATATATTTTCCTTGTTTCACGTGTAGCCGATCTCTCTCCTCCATTTCCTCTCTTTTTAGTTGTTCTTGGTCTACAACTAACCAATTTTGTCTCCTTGAGCTTTCTACTATCATACTAATAATGGATCATGGGGTGTGGTCTGAAATGTTGATGCAAAAATACCTCACACAATCTAATTCAGAAACAACAGCAATAATCATCCCAAATGGTTATTAACATGACTTTATCATTCAGTCAAAAGGCATAAATTTTGACAAATGCCTAAAATCTCCCTCTTTGTGTGATACAATCTTCTTAAAATTTTAATTGTATTTTATGGAAAAATTGCATTAATAAGGTCATCTTATTTAGCCCCACAATCTATCTTATCCAACTAGCCACACATTCTCAACCACATCTTTATCCTTTTCAAAGTAATCATTCGTGTACTAAATAGATATTGAATTGAATAGTAAACATTGCTCTTTAAGCACTACTTTAGTTATGATTGACTTTTAAATTGATTTTTATGTCTCACCCATATTGAAATCTTTTTTTAACTTTGGCAAGCTCAATGAAAAGACAAGCTTTGCCAATATATCAAGTTGCACAAGTAGACCACATTTTAATTAACAGTTTTAGATTTAATTAAATTTTCATCACTTAACAATGATTTTATAGCTTATGAAAAAAGTAAATTATATATGTTAAGTAAATCTATAGTTATTATATAAAAAAATGATATGTAAGAAGAACGTACAAATGACAAACATGTTTCAATATTGTTGTTGGTGCTCAAAGTTGCCAGCCCCTAAATCCTTAAAGGCAAGTTTCTTCTTAGCACTTGGGGTGTCAAACTTATAAAGAAAGACTTTGCACTTATGTTTAGGCAAGGCAACTTTGGACCAATTTACTAAGGTGAGTAGGACCTCCTTCACTTTTGGCTCTACCTGACTAATGGGGGCTTCCCGAAAGTATTGAATTAGATGAAATTATAGGGAATGGATAATTTTCTTACCAAAACCATACCCATTACATAGTGTGCCCCTATTTTGGTTATCAAAACATACCTATATGTTGGTTTGAGGGTGATCCCATAATAGTATGTCCCACTTTTTAGATAAAGTAAGACATTGAAATCAACATTTTGAACCAAAATTTTACTTTTTAACACCTATAGCAACTAAACCATTGAGAATTTGAAGATGATGTAAACTAGTGGGGTGAAATCACAATAATGTGTCTCACTTTTTGCCCAAGAAGGACATTTACATCAATATTTTTAACTGAATCTTCATCTTTTGAGACCTATAGCAACTAAACTGTTAAGAATTTGAAGATGATGTGAACTAGTGATTTGTGAAAATTTGTGTGTAGATTCTAAAGATATTTTCTTGAAAAAAAAATTGAAATAAATCATGAATCTTTCAACATCTCCTTTAATAACTAGTTTTAAACATAAAACAACATTTTTAGAAAGTACATTTGTGTCATCCAACATAACTTTTTTTCTATAAAAGATAGAATTCTAATTTTTGAAATAGATTCTCAACATCAATATCTAGGGAAATGATATTTTTTCATTATTTTTTATTACATATTTTTTTTAGTTAAGTTTTGAAATCATTGTAACTATAATTTGGACATACATGTGTGTCGTCCAACCTAACTTGTTATGTATATATCAAAATACAATTTTTTTTTGGTGAAACAAGGAAATCAATACCTAGGGTGAGGGTATTTTTTGAATTATTTTTACAATGGTTTACTATTTTTTCACCTCTACAAACGAAGAGCTTGACGTTCAAAGAAAAACCTATTTTTAGTAAAAATTGAAAATTAAATACATGATAAAATGAAAACATATCAAAACTATACTTGTTGGAAAGTTCATTTCGAGGGCTACAATCTTGCAAAATTTATAATTTCTAAATGACGTTATTTAATCCCTCAAAAAGTAAAGGAAAAGTGTTTTTTTTTGCTAGCATTTTGATAGGTGCAAAGGAGACTCCATTATGGGTACGATTTAATACTAGAGGGGTTCTATCCAAGGGGGTTTGATCTAAGGGGGTCTTATCTATCCCTCTTCAATTAAAACCATTTAGATGGAACCTCACAAGGCTTAAATCATTAGTTTTTTTCTAAAAAAAGTGATTTTAGGCAAAAATCAACGTGTCCCAAAAGTGAGACACGCTATTGTGGCAACACCCAATGATTTTTGAGATTTTGTGTCCAGATTATAAATGTTTTTTATCTAAAGAAATAACTTGTGGTTTTTTAATGTAGTTTTTAATAACTTGATTTTATAGTTAACAGTATTTTTTAAAAGTGGTGTTACTTCCATAAAGCATTTTCTTTATTTCTAAAAAGGATAAAATTATAAAAAAATTAGTATAGGTTTGTAACACCAACATCTAGTGCATGTTGGAGTTGATGATTGAATCCCACAACTCCTAGAAATCACCAACAAGTAATTATTCTATCACATGCAAGAGATTAAAGTAAGATGAATGTGCTCAACAACCTGAGAAATTTGATTGATGCAATAACTTGAATGAATGATAACAATGAAAGGTGAATGCTTGTAAAAGAAAAAAGCAAACCCTAGATGAAGGTTTGATTAGAATGAGGCATGTGTCATCATCTAATCAAATGAGACAACATGATCTAAATATAGCACAATTTAATGATAAAAAACAATTCCAAAGTTTAGCTTAAGTAATTAAAGTAAAAGGTGTCTAATAATTAATTAATAATCAATTAATTATTAGGTGATGACCTATTTAATCAATCACCCCACCGTAATATCAACTTAGGGATAAACTAAAACACTGATAAAGAATGTAATATTGGAAGCAAAATGAGTACCGACAACAAGGCTTGATGAGGTACCCATGAACAAGCAATTGAAATCTCTCATAAATAGAGAAATGGAGAATTTTTTTGGGAAAAAACTCCTCTCCAAAAGAAAGAAAAAGGAAATGATAGTGTACATGTGACAAGAGAATGTAGGACTCAACATGTCCCCCAAGTGTTGTTGTAGTCACATGAGTTGTAACAACCCCGGTGTTCTACTAAGTAAAAATTCAAAGTTTTCACCTCAAGTGAATGATCCATGATGCCATAACATAGAAATAAAAAAATATATTTACCATAATGTAAATTACATGCACATTTGAAATACACACTATTCCAAACTTCCATTGCATTTAATTGTAATTTCACAAATCTTTCCATAACATAGATTTCACATTGAATAAACTCAAGTTTATCATTCAAGATTAGAACCTTCCAAATAAATGGTTCAAGATACATACATAGCTCTTTTGAGCTTCATTTGGCAATAGATATACAAATTGGTCCTTATTTCACCGCATTGGTGCATACATTTTAGATGTCTCCATTCCTTGGTGCATACACTCTAGTTGTCCCCAATACTGGCACAAACATTCGCAAACCTCAGCCACCAACTGATGAGGAGAAGCATCACTCAAGCGCTTTTTTGCACACCATGGACTCAAATGCAGTCCCCCGCACATCTATCACATATGGCAAGATGGCCCTACCCTTCGTCGAAGAAATTGATTGGTAAAACCCCATAACAATAGCCTATCTGAGCTTAGTGTTGTGTCCTACATAACTATAACCTAGTCATACAGTCGCTACACCTATGAGTATGAAAATCTTAAACTATAATGCATAAAAGGAATGTAGCGAATTGATATTGCAACCAGTGGCCAATTGTACTACTTTGGCCAAAGTATTCTCACCCAGTACTTTGAGTGACAGTCATCTTATTCACATATGCTACCATAGCTCGGTTTGGATTATAACCATTCATATGTACTATGCTTAGGTAATTTCCTTCCATAGGCAATCATTAACCTCAAAAATAACCTATTCCCCTTTTCCCAAAAACACAATGGTATCTCTACCAATAAAGCATAAGCATAAGTTACCCTCCTTCAATGGATATTTTAATCCTAGGTATAACATATGACTTTTCTAGTCTACAAATTAATTTTGCATAAACAACTTAGCAAGCTATTACCTTCAATGGACAGCCTAGTCCCAAGAATAACTTTATTTATATCTAAAGTATAGCTACATAAACTTCGTCTTATCATGGAATAAATACTCATAAATAACTCTCCGTTTGGGAATATATCATGATAATAAGTGATTCTCATCAAGAGTATAATCTCATTAATAAATGACCTTAATCGAAGAGCAATCATGTCAATAAATGATTCTATTCGATCTAGTGTAATCTCCTTAGTAAAAAGGGTTAATCAAAGAGTAGAATCTTGTCAACAATATGATTTCACATCGAGAGTGTAAAGAAACCAAATAGATAACAACTCTAACTTAATAGGTAATCCCACCTATGGCTTCAATCAAGTAGCAATTCATAAACTAAAGTGATCAACTTAATCACATAAGTGAGTCTCAACCTTAGTATATCCTAAACCTAGGATAAAGTCCATAATCATCAACCAGTCTGATTATATAGGTTAATCTAAACCCACGTGTTTCAAAGAAAGTTCGAATAAACAACCCAACCGAGCAGGTTATTCCCAACCTATTGGTTCCAATGGGTAATCTAGTAAATATTCCAACCTAGTAGGTAATGCTTAACCTAGGGTTTCAATCATTAATCAAATATTCTTCTTAACCCATATAGGTTACTCTCAACCTAGGGTTTCATACAGAGTAAAGTAATGATCAAGTGATCTTTCAAGTATAGATTAGTAATATGACATCTCATCCTATCATATCTTTCATACTATCACTATTGATGTATTGTTAAACCTTATCATTCCTAAGGTTTCCTAGAATTATAAACTAACAATTTCAAGTCATTTCATGACATTGATACATTTCACATTATACATGTAGCGTAAACTATCTATGTATAGAAACATCATTTGAGTTCCCATATAGGGTATATAAGAGTATTAAATCACTCCCTTAAGCTATTCACATTTTCATCAAATCTAGTATATAATACTATTGATGAACAATTACTCCTTATTATGGAGTATGTAAAACACTCATAAGGAAAACATAACATTCATGATTATTTTCCTTTCCAAATAAGCAAATAGATCAT